>OY365814.1:32197724-32659580 GCA_959347315.1 Bimastos eiseni | reverse complement strand
GACAGTAAAACACACAGACAGTAAAACACACAGACAGTAAAACACACAGACAGCTTCCAATAGAGCGACATGGAAACGCTACCTGTATCATCGGTGGTCACCTGTCAGCATCGCCTCGCATCTGGTCAACCAACAACAGCCTCCTCCAGTCTGTCTCCTCATCATCAGGCGACAGCTGGTGAGCATTGAGCGAGCAGAAGGGCAACGCTCGCTGCTCGCTCCCTTCCCTCGCATCTTCATCTCTGCCGACAGAACGCTCTCTTCCGGTTCGACAGAGAGGGGCGACGCGCATGCGCACCGCAATTATCCCTCAACACGTCGGTTCCTATGGCTGCGAGCGTTGCCTAGCAACGCCGCCCGAAGGCGATCTTGTTCCGAGAAGCCGAGCTACAGGTGGTCGGTCGGTGCAGATAGAGAGATGATGATGATATATATATATATTTATATATATGATATATATATATATATATATTTATATGTATATATGATATATATATATATGATATATATATATACGAAGAGAGAGATGGAGAGAGAGAGAGGGGGAGAGATATAGATGGGAGAGGGAGAGAGACAGACAGACACACAGACAGAGATACACAGAGACAGACAGAGATGGAGGGACAGAGAGAGAAGGAGAGACGTATGGAGAGAAAGACAGAGACAGAGAGAGACACAGAGAGAGACACACACACACATAGACAGAGGCGGAGAGACAGAGATAGGGAGAGACATATGGTGAGAAAGACAGAGACAGAGAGACAGAGCGGCTGAGACAGACAGACAGAAGAAGATAGCCAGAGACAGATAGGAATAAAGAGACAAGAGAATTGTTCGACAGCGACAGAAACAGAGCTACAGAGAGACAGAGACAGAGACAGAGACAGAGACGGACACAACTACAGATAAGAATAGACACTGACAGAAGAGCAGACAGAGGAGAGATAGCGATACATAGACAGAGCGAATCAGAGGCGGAAAGACGAAGACAATCGTCGATACAGACAGACAAACAGACAGACACAAAAATTGAGAGACAGGTAGACACACAAGCAGACAGATAGACAGACAGAGAACCCTGCCCCGCAATCTGACTGCATCCAGTGCAATGCCAAGGGCATTGAGCTGTCAATCAAACGGGCTTCGTGCGCTAATACCTCCTCGGCCTCAGTCGCTCGAGTAACAGGAGATCGGGCGGTCACCGCTCCAACCGCGACCGACTAGGCCAAGACGACACGATCCACAGCTACGGTGGCCTGTGGCGGCCAAGGAAGGTGGGCGACTTCAACACTCAGAGGAAAGAGCGCTATAGAAGTCATCGCATTAGACAACAGTTCAGTGAAGAAGAAAGGTAATTAGGCACCGAACGCATCGCTCAGATCAACGCCGGTAAGAGGGAGAGGGAAGATGAGAGGAAGAAAGGGCGGAAGAGGAGGAGAAAGTAAACAGGAAATAAAGTAGAAGTAGGAGGAAGAAGAAAAAGGAGAGGCGGGAAGAAGAGCAAGAGAACAAGTAAGAGGAGGAGAAGGCTGTAGAGAGAAATAAGAAGTTGTGGAGGAGGAGGAGGAGTAGGAGGGGAGGATAACAGAGAAGAGGAGGGGACATTGAGGAGGACAGGAAGGAGGACGATAAGCATGATAAGGAGAAGGTGAGTAGGATTAAGACGGAGTAGGTCGTGAAGAGAGACGTACGAGAAGAACGTTGGAGAAAGCGAATGAGGAGTAGAATGAGAAGAATGTGAAGGAGGAGGAGGAGAGGAGGAAAAGAAGGAGGAGGAAGGAGGAATTTATCCAGTTTTATCTGGATTTTATCCGTTATGTCCCTGCGTTCTTAGACTTCGTTCTTCGACTGCAGCAGCGCTGACATAAAACGTCGCCGGAAGATAATCGGATCTGAATATCGTTTGCAGCTGATCAACAGACGACGACGACACACTGATCATAAAAAATCCACCGATGAAGAGACGATGAACTCTATAAGCAGGTTCAGGTGTTTCATCATCGTATACACTCCGACAGTAACAGGAACACACAGACGAACAGATGAACAGATGGAATAAGTAAAGAAGAGATAGGTGGAGGAACAAAAGAACGGATAGGTGGAAAAACAAAAGAACAGACAGTTAGAGGAACAACGGAACATAGAACGGACAAGCAGAAGAACAAAAGAACAAAAGGAACGAACAGTTAGAACAACAAAATAACGAACAGTTAGAAAATAACAAAGGAACGAACAGTTAGAGTAGCAAAGAACGATCAGGTACCTGGTACAATAACATAAGAACGGACGGTAGAAGAATATAATTACGGACAGTTAGCAAAACAAAAGACAGTTAGAACAAAATGCGTAGCTTAGGAGGCGGACAGATAAATTGGAGAGGACAGGTAATTGGGCAGAAGTTAGTAGGGCAAATTGATCAGTATAAGGCCAGATCTCGGAAGAGGAGGAGGTGGAGGAGGACTTGGCAGAGGACAGACGTTGTTATAGGGACGTCTTACCTGACCTCAAAGGACGGTTAAATTCGTCAACATCCGGCGATGGAATTAGATTAATTATTTTAAGTAGACTGGTGACCCGACCGCCACGCGGCCTCGCAGTGGCGCCCTCTGTGATGTCGAGGGCCAATCAAAGACCGCGGAGGAAAATCCTCGTAAGCAAACATCTAGGAAGCATCGATTCGGAAAATCACGGCCAATCAACTCAGAAACGCTCGCTGCCAGAGGCACCAACGCTCTCCTCGTCAGCGTTCTCCTTATTCTACTCCTCTTCCTATTCCTCTTCATCCTATTCCTCTTCTTAGTTCTCCTCCTCATATTCCTCGTCCTCTTCTTCCTCTTCCTCTTCCTCCTCCTCATATTCCTCTTTTTTTCTTTTCCTCCTCCTATTCCTTACTTTCTTCCTCCCATCTATTTCTTTTCATCTCACTCCTCATCTTATTCCTCCTCATCTATTCCACTTCCTGTTCCTCCTACTCCTCTTCTTAGTCATCATCATTCGTTTCCTCTTCTTCCTTCTCCCCTCCCCTTATTCCTCCTCCTCTTCTTCTTCCTCCTCCTCGTTTTTCTCTTTTTCCTTTTCCTCCTTCTATTCCTTCCTTTCTTTCTTCCTGCGATTCCTCCTGTTCTTCCTAATCCTATTTCTCCCTCTCCTCTTCTTCTTCCTCCTCCTATTCCACACTCTCACCCTCCTCCTTCTCCAAAATTTCTCAATACTTCGTTCATCTGTACATTGAGATTTCGTTGTCATAGTAACTCGGCATCCGTCGTAACCTTACTCTCGTCGAAATGAGCATAAGCACACTCAACAGTAACTACCCGCAACACGTTTTCCTATAACTGCACAGATCGATATATTATAATATCATGAATATACATGATATATCATGAATATATCATGAATATACATGATATATCATGAATATACATTATATAACATGAATATTCGTAATAATTACAATAGAAGAGAAAATAATGTCGGTCGGTTTTCCGGTCACTTCGTAGCGTCACGTGAGGTTATTCTCAACGAATGACGTAATGAGCAAGAAGGAGGAGAAGGAGGAGATTGAGGTGGAGGAGGAAAGGGAGGAGAATGAGGTGGAGGAGGAAAGGACAGATGGAAGTGCAGTGGGAGGTGGAGGAAGTGAGAATGAAGTGGAAATAGTGGAGGAAGGGGAGATGTGGGCAGTGAGGGAAAAGGAGAGGAGTGGGAGGGAAATCATACATAGATGTACACTTCTCATGGATGTGTCATCATGGAGCAAATTTAGTTCATTTCACGTTAAAAATCAATCTTTATTTCGGTCAGAATCGTAATAGTTTTCAATCATTTATTCATCGTTGTGAAAATGGGAGACGTCGCTAAGGACTGGCCTGCGGAGAACGCCGATCAGTATACAGTATATGCCTCTCGGAACAGCTTTTATCGTATTGTATTGAAGCATTCGTATAGCGCCTCCATTATGGTGAAACGTTCAGAAGCGATTTCAAGACACAGGCGTGTCTTTTATCAGACAATGTCTTAACTGCAGCTAAGGATATGTACATCTATAGACTATTTTAATTCAATTCAATTGAAGCCATTGAAAGCAAAGCAGAAATAACAATTATTTTCCATCAATAGTAACAAGCCAACAACTGAGGACCCAGAAACGACAATAGTACCACTAGGCAGGGCCACCTAAGTAACTTATGTTCATCAAGGCAAAATAAGACCGAAATCGAGACTTTAGAGTAATGGTCAAAGCGGATGTTTTAATCTAGAGAAGACAGATGTATAAAAAATAAATCTTAACAAGGCTCAGACCGAATAATAATCATTACTAAGAGCAAGCTAAACTAAACTATAACTAAATTTTTATTGTTCATATTGTCGTTTATTGAATTGTGTTTTTTAATCTTTCATGTATAGATGTGAGTATTTGATAAGGGCCGTTATATCTTCGTTTATTTAGAAACCGGACAATCCGCAGCAAATAACATTCAAAAAGAACAGAAGAAAAAATGAAAGTTATCTAATAAAAGTAAATGTTATGTTCCAGGGCTCGGTCCTTGTATTTAAGCCTCTGTTTATCGCGTTTCTGCCTTGTGCGTCCCCATACGCGAACTTGAAGGTGCGCTATATAAACTTTTGAAATGAATGACTGAATTTGTAAAGCGCCTGTAGTAGGGTGAAGATGAACCTTTCAGAAGCGCTGTCAGTGTGCAATACTCCGCAAGAAAAGCATATTTGGAGAAAAGTGAAAGAGGATCAGAGAGACAACCAGACAGAGGTCTAGAGCGAACAGAAGGGAAAAGCGCATTCCACAGAGAAGGACAAGTTGAAGCAATGAATCGATATTACGTTCACAAAACGCATTAGGTGGAATACGTGAATGGATGAATAGGTGAATGGATGGATGGGTGGGATTGATGGGTGTGGACTGTAGATGTGTTATATTTGTGGGTGGATGGCTGGGTCGCTTGGGTCGATGCATGATAGCTAGCTGGATGGAGTGAGATTTTCTGGCGAATGGTTGGGCGGATACACGGTGACTGGATGGGCGAGATTTGTGGGTAGACGGATGAGATTGTTGGGTGTGATTGATGGTGCATAGATGAATAGATGGATGGATGTTGGACGGGTGAATGGGCGGATGTATGAATGAAAGTCAATGTCCAATTTCACAAGGATTAATACTTTGCCGACTGAATATAGGTTGTTTCTCTGTACTCACAGCGAGAAGGGAAAGAGATAGAGAGAAAACGAAAGGAAAAAAATTGCAAGTAATTCGGGAAAAATGGGGACCCCGTGGCAATCAAGTCTCCGTCTCACTCCGTCTCTCTCTGTCTCACTCTCTCTCTCTGTCTATCTATCTGTCTGTCTCTCTCCGTTATTCGCGCTCTCTCTCTGCCCGGGCAACTCAAAGCCCCGCCGGTCAATTATCTGACGTACCGACCAGCCGGCAGACCGACTCGGCCGTGGTCAAGGCATGACCGAATAATGGCGACATGTCCAGCGCTAATGGAAAGTCGACGGCGTTTCTAAAAGCCGACCGTTAAGCCGAAAAGACCGTTTCTTCAACAATCCACACACGACTCCTTCCATCTCCTCCTCCTCTTCCTCCTCGACACGCCGCACGCTCGCTTAATGATCCGCGGTCGGTCCTGGGCTCGGTCCTTCTCTGTCTGGCTGGCCGTCTCGGTGAGATAAGTCAGACGCAGAGAGAGAGAGAGAGAGAGAGAGAGAGAGAGAGAAAGAGAGAGAGAGACATACACACAGACAGACAGACATGCAGGGAGGCAGACAGACAGACACACACACACAGACAGACAGAGGGAGAGAGAGAGAGAAAACAAACATATTGACAGACTGATTACTGCTCTGATCTGCAGGAAGTCAGTCCTGCTGACTGTTGGTCTGCCTCTGTCTGTCTTCATGCCTACGAGAGTTAAGCGCAGTTTGATGAATCGAAAGACGGGCGATCGATGTCAGATAGACAGACAGACAGACAGACAGACAGACAGACAGACAGACAGACAGACAGACAGTCAGGGCAATATTAAGTCTTCACAGGTAAACCACGATGTGTCTGAGAGTCACTCTTTTCGAATGTCTGTCTGGCTGTCTGTCCGTCCGTTTGTTTCTTGATCCGTTCGACTGTCTGTGCGTCAAGATAATGACGTAATGATGACATCACTGCTTCACTGTCCATCTATCTACACATTCCGTCCGTCCGTGTGTCTGTCTCTCTCTGGCTGGCTGTCTGCTTACTTGACACTGTCGGTCTGTCTGCATCTTACTAAACCCTGGCTGGCGACAGTATTGAACCAAGTACTTTGTTGGAAAAGAGAGATCCTCTAAGTGCTACATAAATTATTATCCTCGAAAACAAAACAAAATTTTTTTGCTTACCCTGCATATTAGAGACTTCATGCATTTTTAGTTTTGCTATTCGATGTTTTCTTATTTGTTCGGTGTGACATTTAACATCAACAGAGAACGCCACTGAGTGAGTGGAAAACTTGAAGGGTGCTATATAAATGTTTCATTACATTACACGGTCAACATAACAAAACATGTAATATATTGTAATGAAGCACTCATAAAGCACCACCCGAATCATAGCCGCTCACGACTCAACACATAGCGCCCTTGTCGTAGCATGGCTGCGTTACGGCGCTTTAGAAATCGCCCGTTTAATAATCCTAAACTAATAATTACCTAAATCACGTGACCTAAGTGTGTCTGTCCGATGGCGCGTGATTGGACAGCGCGTGATTGGACAGCTCCGCAAGCGTTGCTAATGACCTACATAAGCTATTGTTTACGAATTAGTTAGCTCCGATTTGAGTTTCGAAAACGTGTTATTCACGTCTGTGCAACTATATTTGCTGTTATTAAAATTAAAGACATCGTGTAATGTAAGTATATTTGCAGGAGTTAACATGAAATTCACACTGACCGAGTGAAACTCGATTTTGAATCGGTTGAATTGCCATTACTAACAATTATACGGGTTTTGTCAGAGGGGTTTTGTCTTACACCCATACCCGCGCATGCGTACAACTATTTGGCCATGCTTCTTATGCTGTACTTTCTCGGCGAAGGCCATTGGCAAAATCTATAGGCGAATAATATGATCTACCGGCTTTCTCAACTCAATCGTAACAAACGTTCTCAAATAATTGTAACAGATGTTATGTCAATACGTTGACTGCCGTTAATGATATTATGTGCATTCAAATGCTTCACCAAATTATATCCCATCCCTCAGGACTCCCTCTTCAATTATCCGACCCTTTCTCTCTTTATCTTCTCTCGCCATGACCTTATAGGAAATACTGGTCAAACGTGGATAAGAAAGACGAGGGGTTGTTGATTTTTTTAAAGACACCGTTCCATATCGAAGATGATAGTGTCACCCTCCTCCTGTCTCCAGGCTTGGGACTGATACTGTAAAATTGCAAATAGTGGCGGATTTTGATAGATGAGGGAATGCCGGTAGATGTAATTAACCTAGATTTTGCACTGTCTAAAATGCTTGGTTGCAGATCTGGAATGTTTCGTAATTGTAACAAAGTGAATATTCAGCTGAAATACAAATTATTTATTATACTTCGGCGGCTTCCACTTCATCCACAAAAACATCCACAATAACGTACACTACCCTCATCATTTTTCAATTGTTCAACACTTTTTTCCTTTTCTGTTCTTTCTCCTGAGTCCTCCCTCCTATTTTTGCATTGTATTGCAATAATATAAGCAATTGTAAGCCAATACTGAAATTTATATAATGAGTTCCTTAAAAATCGTTTTCTTCATATTTGAATTTACTGAATATTCAAATAATTATGTCTGCGTTTGACGCAGAGAGGTCCCAAGAGTAGTTCATCTTAGTGACAATTTCAACTATAGAATTGGAATTAAAATTAAAATGGCTAAAGTAATGAATGGCCAATATATTTCGTTCCGTGAGGAGTTGCTGAAGGTTTGCCCACTATATATAGATAAACTGATTGTTTGAAGGAATAATTTGTCCAACACTAATTGCCCCGAAGGCGGAAACGAATGGTAGCGATTTGCCACTCCCCTTTCAAGACCAAAGTCACATCCACCCCCTAACAGAAGGGTACTTGGACACACTTTCTTTTGTCCATACCAGATAGAGGGGAATTGCGAGGGACAGAAAAATACAGAACAGCGAGAGAGACAGACAGACAGACAGACAGAAAGAGAAAGAATTAGAGTGGTGATCTGGAAAGAGAGGCAGAAAGACGAAGGAATGAAAGTAGAGGCAGGACGACCAAAAGAGCCGGATTACGACGCGTAGGAAGACACACCAGCTGGTCGAACCACTTCCCATCTACTAATGAAACCCTACGCGGTCGCTAATAAGCCCATAATTAGACAGGGCGTCCTCTTTCATCATCTGTCAGGTTAGTGGAGGCAGGTTGGGTGGCGCAGTCTGCAGGAGGGCAACTCGGGGGAGAACGCCCTCAGAATGAAGCCGCAACAGTCACCCTTTCGGATGCGTCTTAACCCATTATTTCCGCTAGAGTTAAGAAATGATTTCCACTCACTATTCACAATAGCAGTCACCAATTAGCATGACATCCCCGGATCTTTATAACACCCCCTACAAAGGGGAATCTGACATGCCCTGCGGGGAGTTTTAGGTTGGGTAACGCAAGAGGGTCTTTGTAAATTGGGTACGGTTTCCCTTGTATACAAAGTTGACAGGTGGTGGATTAGTCGTGTGAACCGATTGAAAGACAACACCATACAATACAATAACAATACGACGCAACACGATACAATACCAGACAAGACGATGCAATACAAGACAATACACTAAAAAGTTAGACAATACAATGCCCTACTGTTAATGCAATACAATACAATACAATAGAACACCATACAATACAATGCCATACAATACAAGACTGAGTGACGAAGAGGAGAAGGAAATAACAAAAACGATATCAATATTAATAATAATAATAATAATATAAATAATAATAATATTAGTAATAATAATAATAATAATAATCAGAGTAAAATAAAATAATAATCGTCATCTATTTTATGGTTATGATCAGATACATAGGACAAACGGAGATGATAGAGAAGGTCAAGCAGAGACAGAAAAATAGGGCCAATAGAGCAACAGAACAAGATAGACAGGAAGAACAGACAAAGAGTGAGCGGGAGGAACTGGAGCGCGTCAAAGGACCCCTCGAGTCACTCTTTCGTCATCACCCTCATCAAAGCGACCACCGGATAAACCTAACCTCAGGTGGTCTGTAGCGAGAAATAGACGCCTTCGAAGAGAAAGGACTCGACGAGCACCTGGTGCAAACGAATGAATAGAGACGCCCGATGAGGGGCATAATGCACGTCGTCTGGACAGTTCCTCCTCACATGTCTTTTGTCTGGTTTCTTTTCAGTCGAAATGATTACAGGAACTGGAAGCATTGAGAGTGGTTCCGTATGTTTAGACAGAGCGATTCGGAACAATGATGGGTATTTGGAGGGGCGTTTCTTTCTTAAAGGAAATGGGGGAGAAAGGGATTTGCATCGTATTACCATCATAAAGGTTAACAATAGAAGCAATGATGATGATGCTTATGATGATGCTAATGATGCTAACGACGACGACAACAATAATAAACTCAAATGCTAAATTCGTCAACAGATGGTACTAAAAACTCCAGACACAATCACAAAACATACTCGGTTTTCATACAGCGCCTTTTCTGCACAATAATCATGATTTAGAGGTTAAAACCGGTTGGCAGGTCGATGCCGCTGAATGAATTGCAATACTTGACTACACTTTTAATTTGAAGCTGGCATCAGTCAATGGCTTTTGTACTGGGAAAACGGCGCTATAGAAGTCATTCGATCAAGAATTTAAACAAGTAAGCCACTCGGTCAAATAGCTGGCTAACAATTCAGTCAGTTAGTCGATCGACCATTCATCCAAAACGTGAAAGTTGGAGACATTGTGATATATAATTTTACTGAACAATACACTCACTCCTTCACTCTATCGCTCACTCCATCGTTCGCTCAGCGGATTTATATAGCGCCTATCGTAGATTTAAACTCAAATGCTCTTTCGACAACACCAAGTGCGCACAGGCTTCGAGATAATTACAAAATTGTAAAGTCAAAACGGTCTTGTCTTTTAAAATAGGTTTCCATATGTCACCATCCATTTTAATCACGCTATAGGTTATCACTTTTATAAATTTTGCTCCAGAGAGAACTGGGGTCAGCGTAAACTGGCCACTATCGCCACCTGGCAAATCGCAGAGACACAGCGTAGCCACCTAGCGAATGACGCAATCACCACAACTTAGCAAAGCAGAGGTGTGAATTAATGACAAAGACATTTCATAATTAGTCGTGTTAGTATCACTGCAGAGCTAACCTGCAATGCAATACAGCCTATCTCTCCTAGCATCCTCTTAAAAGCTGCGAAAGTGTCCACTGAAACTGTATAATCCTCCGAACTATTCCACAAGTCTACAACTCTTACACTGACAAATTTCTGCCATATTTCTTTAATAATTTACAGCTATGTCTTCAATGTGCTTTGTTTGGCGCTAATTCGAAGACTGTCTCCTATTCAGTAATAATCTTGTAGGCTTCAATTAGGTCTCTTCTGTACTTCTTTAATTCCAATGTTGTTAGTCCACCATTTCAAACTTTCTTCAAACCGCAAATCCAAGTTGGCCCCAGATCATTTATTTAACAATCTTCTTCGCAATTTCTCCGTTTTTTTCATGTCTTGCTTCAGATATGGACTCCATAGATGGATGCAGTATTCCAACTGTCGCCTAACCAGTGATTTGTATATATCACAGTATTGTATCCTTGTCTTTAGTTACTATCACCTTCTGTCGTTCTGATAATACCTCCAATGAATAAGCCATTTTTCTGCTTCAGTACAATGCCATGAATGCTTTCCACTCTCGTGCATATTGACACACTTGCCCCTTTCTTCCTCACTTGCTTTCAATACCTATCCCCAATTCATATGAAATTTTTTTTTCTTCCTCAAATGCATTGAGCACTACTCCAACTTAAAAAGCACCTGCAAATCTGGTTGCCACCTGGTACAGCTCTAACACAAGGGAGCGAATAGATACCACCACAACCACCACCACAATAACGACAGTAAGCACTAAATAATAAAAATAACATTCAATATAAAAAATATACAAATAAATTAATAACAACATTAATAATAATAATTATAGCACATAATAATAATAATAATTATAATAATAATAACTAAAGCAATGATATCGTTTAGTACTAACGTGCTTTCGCAGCTACAGCTGAAGCATTAAGTCCATTTTGGTTGCGATTTATACGGAAGTTGATGTCGCCTTTATAGACGCTGCAAATCATCAGACAATCAAATAATCAATCAATCAGCCAGCCAATCAATCAACTAACTAACCAACCAATCGATGGAACCAACCAACCAATCGATCTATCAATTTACACCAAAGTTCTCTAAAATTGTGTTACAGGCCGTGTGTGAAACAGGAATCTTGTAAAGTGGCTGATTTCTTAGATTTTAAGCAATTTATAAAATAGCCAGTTTAGGGTCAGGATTAGGGTCAGGGTTAGGGTCAGAGTTAGGGTCAGAGTTAGGGTCAGGGTTATGGTCAGGGTTAAGGTTAGGGTTAGTTTTAGTGTAGGGTTAGTGCAGCATTAGGGTTAGTGTAGGGTTACGGTAAATTGCCTAGACATTTAAAAAAACCTAGTTTCACACATTGCCTGTGACATTATTATGTACAAACAGATTCCCATTTTGAAAATTGCAGGCGGTTTGAAAATCGATCACGATCTATTTGAGTGGGCGAGCGATTACTAATCGCAACCGTATATTCCCCAAACTTCTAAAGCGCCACTCGAAAGGTAAGCGCAGGGTACCAGATTATTCACGAGGGGGTTGTCCAAAGGGTAAATTACGATGATGATTTCACATGAATGTGTCGTTTCTATCGTGGATGATGTGCAGTCTGCCAAGAGCTGTTATTATATTATTAAAATATTCTGGCTAAAAACCTGAGATCGGAGAATGTATCGGATGGAAGGAGCAGCAAATCTTGAAGCTCTGTGACTATGTTGCCTGCAATATCAGGGTCGTTTGTTCTACAGAAGAAAAAAAAATCAAAGAGATAAAATCTCTTTATTCACTCACTGACTTAGAAATTGACTGACTGAGTTATCGACTTACTAGCTGATTGACTTACTGACTGACTGACTGACTGACTGGCTGACTGACTGACCGACCGACTGACTTACTGACTGGCTGATTGACTGACTGATTGACTTACCGACTGACTTTCTGACTGACTTACTGACTGGCTGTTTGACTGACTGATTGACTGACCGGCTGACTTGATGAATAAATGCATTTCTGATGATTTGAATAAACCATGATTAGCTGATTAACCGAACAAATGGAAAACCTATTGACCAACATACTTATCGACTGAGTGACTGAACATATCAATGAATTAAAAACTTACCGACTGACCAATTACATTCGACCGGGTATGATCATGAAGATGCTCTAATTTGAAGGCATCAATAACTGATCTAAGTACTATCCAGCCCTTGCCCCACTTCTTTCTATTAACATCCCAAAGGTCGTAACAAAAGACACTCGTAATGTAAAGTAAAGGGACTAGTCGTTCTTACTTCGGCATTACAGACAGGTAAGCGTAATTAGCGTCGACGATGTCGTATTTGGCCTTTGGAGTTGTTGTCGCTCTTTCCATGACTGGGAAAGTCGTCTCTCTTCCAGCTCCTCTTCCTTCCCTCAATTCATTCGTTTCCAATTTGGGTTCCATCATAAATCCTACAGTTAATAAGAATTGAATTAAATTATGTAGTTTGATTGGATTATAAAGGATTTGATTAAGGACTTTGTGGTACGTATGAATTTGATTAGATTAAATATTTGGGATATGATCGAATATGATTTGGTTATGGAATAGATCATTTGGGATTTGATTAGAAAATGTGGTTTCGGATTGTATTTATGGGATTAATTAGATGTGATTAGATTATGGAATGGATTATACAGAATTAGATCAGATTATACAGTTTCGGATTGCAATTCATGGCATTCAATTGTGGAATAGATAAGATTGGATACAATCAGATGACTACACAATCATGGCAACATTTCTAGAGAAATCATTTCGAAACAGTTAACTAGAAATCGAATCTCACACCTCCATGATTACTGACAAAAAATCTACCACTAGACCACTACTTTTGTGACACAAAACCTTGTCCACAACTCGCATAGCAATCGAAGGCCATATAAGTGAAACGGCCACATTAGTAGCAGTTTCAATTTACAAACACCTTAGCGTCGTCCTCCTCCTTAATCCAAGCTTGAGACTGGCACTTCAAGTGCAAGCAGCAGTAGTTGTAGGCCCTATAAAGTTTAAGTTTACCTACACTGTGTGATAATATAGATCATTACAGTCGCCCTCCTCCTTTATCCACGTTGGGACTGGCACTGTCAGAGAACAAACAGACAGTACCGTAGTAGTTGCAGTTTAACTTTAACGACACTGTGCGATAACAAAGGTCATTTGCGTCGTCCCTCCTTCTTTATCCAGGCTTGAGACTGGCACTGTCAGAGCGCAATACTAGACAATCCTGCCATCTAGCGGAATTTTATTACGCAATCGAAAGCATAAAAAGACGACGCCTGAAAAAACGTCCAGTACAAATGTACACAGGGTGTCGGGTATTTACGGCCGTGCCCGGGGTCCGTAAATCGCAGCTCGACAGGACATTTGGGGTTAGCGAAGCGCAGTGAAAATGCAACGGGCCATGACGAGCACTGATTAGGAAAGTCTCGTGAACCGACTGCCAGAAGTATCGACCGGGGTCGATCAAAAATTTATAATCCATCGACCAGATGGAAGTAAATCATCGGGGTGAAATCGATTTATGATCCGGACGCACTCCGAGGATGTTCGGAGTGCCCACAACGTGCGGTGAACATTGAGGCGAATGGTTGGAGCCCTCGAACTGTAACATAGAGAGTAAAGGTTAAATTCTACTCATCTGATTCGGTTAATACTACTGCACATTTATAAATTGCTAGTTAATTAAGTTCTTGGAGGTAGGTGCAGTTTAACGCCACTGTGTGATAACATATCATTAGCATTGCCCTACACCTTTATCAAGACTTGAGACTGGCACTGCTGGACTGCAAGCAGAGGAGTTGGTCAAGTTCTCACTACATGATAATAGATTTATACCCAACCAGATGCAACTACTTATTTATTGGAAGGATGACATTTGTCCTTTATGGGTTTCTATTAGTACCTATCGACTCCCAGCAAATTGTCAACTTTTTTTTACCTTGTAACTGTCATTTAGGATCAATAAAATCACAATTGGTTATGGCTATGGGCATCCATTGGTCAATGGACGAATAATTTTGGGAACCACTGCTCAAGAACTCTGAACATCCCAGCCATCTGTCAGCTGTCGACGAGAATCCTCCTTTTGGTTCTACGCCTGTGCGAGGGCCCATCACTGTCGACTCCTTAGAGCTTACTGTACATGTTTTTGCTAACAGACTTATATCACTCGTTCACTGTGACATTTTTTTATCATTTTGGGTCAGCGCAGAGAACGCCTCTGAGTAGATATCTAAGGGGCGCTATATAAATGCTCGGTTAAAATACATTACATAAGAACTAATGTCCACATTCTTTGTTGATGTTAAAGTCGAAAACGTTAAATGAGTCGAACCTGAATCGGGAATTCTTTCAACGTTCGGTCTCGTCTCGTCTCTCGACTCGGCGTCCGGCGGTGACTCTTTATCCGTGGTCCGAACGGCCGACCATTCGCTGACCAACGACCGCACGACCTGGTCAGTTTTATCTGCAGTCCACGCACAGAAGCAGTTAAATCGCCGCCCAAGAGAAATCAGGAGAAAAACAGATCGAGAAATTAATCTCCGAATCAATCATCGAACGAACGGTAGAAGCAGAATGAGCGGCTGATGATAGACGCAGAGTAAACCATCTAAAGGTACATCTATCCAATCATCCCTACATTTATCCGTCTATTCACACATCCACCCCTCCATCCATCCATCAATTTCATCAATCCATTCACTAATCCATTCATTCTATCCAGCCATTCCATTTCTACGATCAGATTCATACATCTATCATTCCATACACCCATCCATTTTATTTGTTCATTCATTCCATCCATGTACATCCATCTATTCCATATCGTCCATTCATACAGCCATCAGTCCATATATCCACCAATCCAGTCAATATATTCATTTCACAATCCATTCACCAATCCATCCATCTATTCCACCAATCTATTCATCATTTCATCCATCTATTCCATCTATGTATCAATCATTCCATCCGTCCGTCCGATCTCCGTCTGCACTGCACCCAACCGACCGCTCTGTCACAACAACATCAACATTCATTTAGCGCCATAGCTAGACGTAGGACGATGTCAGACGCAGGCCAAGGACACGAACGAAGACTTTATTCCCGCTCTGAAGCTACAGATCAACACGTTACGGTATAACAGAGATGTTTACACGCTGTAGTATTACGCAAGAAATGTAGCCAACATTTATACACTATGATGTAAACATTTACACATGTAACGACGATTCGTAAACACTTCCGTGCTACAGCAAAACGATGGCACTTACATAATAAGGCGTCGAGCAACCTTGACATGTTGTAGCATTACAAAACGTAAGCATTTACATGCTACATCTCTATATAAACTTACATGTAACAGCATAATGTAAGTGTTTACATGTTACAGCACTAGGCAAACCTACATGTTGCAGCATAATATAGGCATGTACACTTTACATCATAACGCAAACTTAACATGTTATAGCATAACGTAAGCATGTACATGTTACATCATTACGCTAACTTTACATGTAACAGTATAACGTATGCATTTATGTGTTCCATCATCACTACGACATAATGAATCTATAAACCTGTTAAATCCCTCTCAGCCGGTCTCATAGCATCCTCCCTGGCAACACCACCTGCCTCAGCATCACCGTCATCATCCGGGTCGTCCAGTCGTCCATCTCGGTCAGCAGTTATTGGAGCGGCTGCAGGACCCTGTCCGGCATCGTAATTCTGGTCACCAACGGTCATCTGGGAGGATGGGTCAGCTTCCTCCTTTTCCTCTTCTTCCTCCTCCTCCTCCTCCTCCTCCTCCTCCTTCTTGGTCTCTTCGTCTTCATCTAAAGAAGAGAGCAGTTCGTAACCTGATAAGCGCCAACTGCAGCGACAACCATCCATCTTCATAGCATAAAAAACGTCTGTGTTTATTGTACTGATGAACGCATGCTCACTTGCCCTTATATACGCACACACACACACACACACACACACACACACACACACACACACACACACACACACACACACACACACACACACACACACACACACACACACACACACACACACACACACATATATATATATATATATATATATATATAGTTAGAAGTGACCCATATTTCACGAACAGAGACTCGTTAGAATTAGGGATAATTATAATTTCCATGAAATCATAGACACAACAACAATAATTAAAAAAATATAGCAGTTAAAAAGGCTGGTCATAAAGACAATCATGAGGCGTGCTCGTAGTTTAATAAAAGCCTTAAATTAAAATAATGAAGAGGTAACCATAACCTGTAGAATAACCACAAACCAACAGAACAGGCACCAAGTCTAAAACTCAAAAGCAGAAAAAGGGCCGATCCTACCTATCCGCTCTATCTCTATAAAGAAGGACCACTCCTTCATTTCTTGTGCACAAGCATTAAGGAATACAGTCTAGACATGTTAGAGTACAGATAGCTGCCTAAGGCCCAGACTCTAACAATAGAGTATATATATATATATATATATATTCCATCAAGTAATTCTTTCTCTGAATATAGCATTATTTTTATTCACAAATAAAAACTAAACTAAAATAAAAGTTGACAATTGCAATCAGAAAGTGTTTTGGTGACTATTACATCCAGTATATGAAAGTTATAATCATTTTAAGTTTTATTTTACATTATAATGCATCATTTGTTATTTGGTAGCACTGGTTTATAACATCCACGTTTAAAAATTTACGCCATCAGACATCACAAGTTGTCTGCTTTTACGAAAACATTTAGGCCAACGTTGAGTTTGGATAAATTAACTGACTTCAATATTATAATTTATGCAGATCATTATATTTAGTTTCTTACAAATATTTATAATTATCTATCCAAAATGAGTTCTTCGAAAAAAAACTCGAAAAACTGAAAAAATTAATGAATGTTATAGTTTATTAGAAATTTAGACAGGCAATCAAATGTGGGAGCGCCAGCCTGCTCAGGGCACAATTATATTTGCTGGAGGCGGGGAGAGTCAGAGGGGTTGGACCAACCAGCTTCAGAGGGTCAATATAGCCCTGAATTCCTCAGATTCCCAGAAATGCCCACCAGCCCAGCCCCTGCTTATTTTTTAGCACAGCGACCGTGCAAACCAATCTGTTTCCTTTCCTCCAAAGGAGGTCTCCTCCTCTTTTCTCGTTGGTTCAAGTGTCTCATTCGCCGCATTGAATCGTCCGTTCAACAGACGAGATCCTCCGGTAGTCAGAAGATATCCTCCGTGTTTTATATTCCGGTTCATGATGAGAAAAATTCGATTACGAGATCTTCATATTGGAACGCATTTCAATAACGCGCAATGGTTTAGAGACAACTCCAGGAATCCACAACTGTCCGATAGATTTACGTCCACTGGACATAGGAAAGCATTCCGGACGACGTGTCGTTATTGCTCTTTAGACATTTATGTTTGCTGTGTTCGTAAGACATTAGTGTGACCACTCTTTTTGCTCACAAAACGCCCTGAAGCAAAATGCATGTCCTCTTGAATAGGTACTAGAGGGAGCGCTATAGAAATGCTCTGAATGAATGAATGAAGAAATGAATGAATGAATTACATAATTAATCAATAAGTGAAAAAGAAGCAACGGGAAGAGCATGTGAACTGCGTAGGATTTGCAAGGAGCGACTTTTGAAGGAAGTGAATTTGAGCTGCGAAGAGAGAGTGGCAGCTGATTCCACTTCTTAGGAGCAGAGGTAGGACATGCTCGAGAGGCCAGAACTGTTTTACCTCGTGTACCAGATAAAGACCCGTACGTGATGATCGCAGGCAACGAGGAGGAATGTAAGGAGGGTAGCCATTGAAGATATATTAGCACACTGGTGGTGAGGTGAGGGCTTTGAAAGTCGAACGGTTTCGATCCAATGCGATGGGGAGGTGTAACCAATGGGGCACGGCACCACATTATTGTCGCATGACATCGTTCCTATTATTGAGGCCCAGAAACTGTAGTCGCTGGATGTATCAGACACTGGAGACGGCATCATTGGAACTGCAGACACGACAGCTTCGTCAGTCTGATTTTATTTACTGGTTTGGGCGGTTATTGGGTGGTGCACTGCGGGTGGTGGTGGTGGGGGCGTGAGGTGATGGGGAGATGATGGCCTACATGCGCACAGAGCAACCGACCACGCTGCCGCCTGTTAGCTGTTGCTAGGCAACGGCGGTCTCACAAATGTACAGAATTTTTTCCCGCTGGACAAATATTTATGATTAATCAACCACCAATAGTCGCAGAAATAATGCTAAATCTGTGTACACTAACTATTCGTAAAGTAAGTTAACGTATGGTGTGGGACAAGGGAAGGTATGGTAAGTAAAGGTTATGTTATGGAATATAAGGTAAGGTAGAGTAAGGTTATATAAGGGAAGGCAAGATAAGATTAGTTAAGGTAATGTAGGAAGGAAAGGTGAAGAAGGCAAGGAAGGTAAGGAAGGCAAGGCAGATTTGGAAGGTATGAAGGCAGGAATGGTAAGGAAGGCAATGAAGATTAGGAAGGGAGAGAAGGCAGGGCTGGTAAGGAAGGCAGGGAAGGTAAAGAAGGTGATGAGTATTAAGAAGGCAAGAAAGGTAGTGAAGGTAAGGAAGGTAAGACGAGCTTTCTATGTACTGTTTCCCGCCAATTGACGTCATAACCTAGTTCCTAATGACGTAATACGTCAAGTGGATGGCGTGGAGAGCACCTCAGATTTTCTGCTCAACAAAAGTTAATTTACAATACAATAAAATCAGGGGTCAACTCACCTCGTTTCTGATCCAGGTCAAAGGTCGGCTGTAGGTCGAAGGTCGACTCCTCCTCATCGTGACCATGATCCTCAGCATTGACCTCATTCCCTCTATCCACATGATCATATCCATCGATCACGATCGCTTCCAGTAGATCCAATTCTCTCGGCGTCAGGCTGCTCAGGAAGTCCTTCGCCGTGGACTCAACCTCTTCATCTTCGTCGTTATTCCAGAACCTCCTCGACAAACCCAGGTTCAGTCGTCGTTGACCGATCAGAGATTGTCGCTTCCGGTTCTTCTGGTACTTGTGGACAGTGACGAAATCCAGCGCTCCGGATTGATCCGTATCCGGAACGTCCGGAAGGTACATTCGACGCTGGTAGAACTGCTGCATAGGATCCTCGGACCTTTTCGGATACAGGAATTCGTAGCTTCGATCACCAACGCCCACACCCTCATCGTAGTCATAGCCCCTGAAGTGATCGTTTTCCTCCAGTGACTCGGGTGTACCCAATACCTGCTCCAAGTCTTCGACTGGTGTGCCTAGTACCTCCTCCAAGTCTTCCTCCTCCTCCTCCAGTGGAAAGGACCTCGACGGCGCGTTTGGTCGCGCCTGGTGCTGGCAGAAGTCAGCGTCGTAATGTTGGTTCAGCTCGAAGGCCAGGAGGACGTTACCGAGGACGCACTGGGTGTAGACGTCGGTCCATCTGTAGCCGCCTTCGACGAGTCGCTCCACCTCCCCTTCCAACTGACGCAGCTGGACCTCGCTGAGGGTGTACTGGTACTTGTCAACGGTTGACCCGATCTTCTGGCATGATCCAAACAGATTGTCTGTTTAAAGAACAGCAATGGCACGGAATGTTTCAGTAGTTAATAAGCGAAAATTGAAATATAGGCGCCCCTTTAAGGTATCGTAATCGTAATCTCCAAATTTCTAAAGCGCCACTTAAAGCTAAGCGCAGGGCACCTGATTATTCACAAGCGCTGCGTCAAATCGAAAGGTTTGTCCAAACAATAATCCGTGGGAGGTCAGAGCTCGGTTTCCAGGAGCTCAGCAGGGAGGCAGAGTAGCTGTTACGGAGGGTGTCACTTTGATTGAGGTATATCTACTCAGAGGCGCTGTAACTACCAACGAATATTTCACACCAAAAACTATGCACAGTAAGCTGAATAGGGTCACCAGTGGTGGGCCCACGCACAAGCTTGGAACCAATGACCGGACTCCGGTTAACGGCTGACGGATGGCATGGATGTTCAGAGTCTCTGAGCCAAGTATTGTCTGCTTCTCTAGTAAGGCTGTCTAGACCTTCATTCGTTAGGCGATGGCATTGACTGAATCAGACGCATAACGTAATGGAGCCTTGCATGGCTGCCGATACAGTCAGACTCGACTCCTGTAATAACTTGTCATCATTCCTTCCTACTATGACTGTAATTCTACTGCGTTGTTATCAGTTTGAAAAAAATATAATTGTTTTTGCATTGTAATTAGCTGTCATCAATAGTTGATGCTGCACTTGCAAATGTATACACTCATATACAGCGATGCTGTCAGTTTTAACGTTAGCACACTTACTAATATTATCATTTTTATTTTTATTATTGTTATGATCATGATTATTATCATGATTATTATCATGATTATTATCATGATTATTATCATGATTATGATCATGATTATCATGATTATTATCATGATTATTATCATGATTATGATCATGATTATCATGATTATTATCATGATTATTATCATGATCATGATCGCGATCGTCGTCATATCATCATCTTCATCATCGTCGTCGTCATCATCATCATTATTACACACGTGAGCTTAGATTCCTGAAAATCGACCAGATAAGGCGAGCGCATGCTAGCGAAGATCGTATTCAGATCATTATTATCGCGATTTATTACCTCCAGTATCCAATAAATTCTCTCACCATACATACCACTGGCGCCCATAGTCCATACGCAACTGATCAGAAATTAAAATCTATGCCACTAACCTCTTGCCCATACAAACACTCAACTATATTCCGCCCGATTTGACGGGGTCGTTATTTGGAACGAGATCACATGATCTATCATAATCAATGTCTTTTTTTACAAGGGCTGCGCTATTCTTTTATTGGTAAAAACTAAATATTGTTCCCGGGCTTCGATGAATCCATCTTATATATCATCAGAGACGGATGCGCTTCGGTCACTTCTTCTGAATCCAAATATCATAAATGCGATTTTAAAAAAAACGTAATTGCTATGCTAATTAGCAGGACACGTGTCATATCTAACCAAGCAAGTAAGTAAGTTAGTAAGTAAGTATATTCTTTATTCCACTTGTATTTAGCCAATTGCATATCCGTAATCTGGTCTACATTACAATTTAAAGATAATGCAACGCAATGTAATAATCATTTATATAACCGCTAGTCCATGCTCAGGCAAGTGAACAAAGAAGTCTTAATACGTTTCTTCAACTGGTAAGGTGAGAAGGTCAATAATTCCAGGCGCAGAGACCGTGGAAGACTGAGGGGCCGACATGTACATTGTACGTAGCATTTTACCTAAAACAAGTAGCAGTTCATTTAAAAAGGATTTTCGTGTTGGATTGTCTGCCTGTGGGAAAACACGCACGTGCGGTCGTGGCCGTAGGAGGTCGTCATTATTCCACTTTTAATTGCGTATTTATGTGCGCGATGCCCAGTCTTTAATTAAGCTGGCTGTTTATATTTTTGTCAATCTAAACTGTTGAAGTACTATTGGCTTTCTTCATCAGACTGTATTGCTGCCATATGGGAACCACTTAAAGGGGTGGTAAAAGACCAATTCAGAGTCTCCTGTGTTCTCGAAATAGTCTTTTGTTTCAAACGCCACTATTCGTCGTTGGTTACCAAATCAAAGGATTGGATTTTATAATTAAAAACCTGAATGAATCGGAAGTAAAATATTTTCAGGTATCTCATCAAAGACTATGTTGCACCCACAACCATCAGAACTATGCTTCTGTAGATCATTTTACATGCCATCGTTTATATATACGGGGTGGCTCAATAAAAAAATACCCCATCACAAGAAATGCAATTTCTCAACAACCGACAGAGATACCTTAATCAAACTTCTACGATTTACAGAAGAAAGATTTGTAGACAATCTTTGAAAATTTCATTGAAAACTTTTCATTGTTTCAAATATTACAGCTGTCTGAATTTATTATACCGTATTTTCATAATAAAGCATAAAAATGGACGGGCACTTGTACTTATCAATGTCAAATGACAATACCTTTAATTGCAAATTCAAAATTCTGTTGAGCAGTATATCTCAAAGTCGTGTTTCCTGCTGGAAAATGAAAAACACTTTTGCCTAAACCCGCCCGCTAACCATCAGAACGACCGTGTTTCGTCTGCCGGCAAAAAACGCGATGCTCACGAAAGTCGCCTGGTGGTTGAGAGAGAGCCAAGTTTGCTAAGCACGTCATGGTACGACGCACACACATGGCCTAAAAATAATAATAATAATAATAATAATAATAATAATAATAATAATAAATACAAAATTTAAAAAATTAAGAAACGTGCAACAGAGTCAAGTGGAGAAGAATGATCCGTTTGACTGACCCTCTATTGTGAGGATTTAATTCAAGCCTGAAGGATATATATATATATTCATATATATATATATATATATATATATATATGTATACTAGAAGTGACCTATATTTCACAAACAGAGACTCGTTAGAATTAGTGACAAATTAATTATAATTTCCATGAAATCGTAGGCACAACAACAACAATTTAAAAAATACAGCAATTACAAAGGTTGGTCATAAAGACAATCACGAGGTGTGCTCGTATATAATTTATATGCAATAAGCAAAAGTCTACTCATAAAGGAATTTATTGTTGAATCCCAGACGATTTTGATAGCAAAATACAAGTGGTTCTCTCTTTAAGAGTATAATCTGTTTATCGTAGGAGGTGTTAGAGGCGAGGATTCGTCAGCAAACAATATAATCAAGGGACTAAGATGTATATTAGGTTGCAGTGGCACATGAATAGATAATATAGAGAGAAGAGGGCCCATAATGGATCCCTGTGGGACTCCAAATATTATGAACTTAATCGTATGTATTAGCATACATGCCTATACATGTATGTGCGCGTATCTACATATGTATGTATGCATGTATGCGTGTCTAGTTGCACATGTATACATACTTACTAAATTCATGTCTGTTCATATGTATGTCGGCACGTATGCATGCATGTATATAATATTTCATTCATAATAATAACAATAAATATGACGTAATGCATATAATATATCATATATATTCGAAGTTATTTTGCCAGTGACGTCGGAGTAACAATCTAGAAGGGAATGACGTCAACGAGGGGATGACGTTGTTTGATTGTGTTTCCTTCCGTTACCCTTCGCATGAGACGAACAGACGGCTCCTGAGAGAGAACGCACATCCGGTGTCACCTGGACTAGCACTAAATGACAGGTACACTCGACTCTATTGTGGCGCCACCTGAGGCGGAAGCAGCAGGACATAATTGGGAAACCCTGAGCAGCGGAGAGAGACAGACAGACAGACAGAGAGAGACAGAGAGAGAGAGACAGAGAGAGAGACAGAGAGAGACAGAGACAGACAGAGACAGACAGAGACAGACAGAGACAGACAGACAGACAGACAGAGACAGAGACAGAGACAGAGAGACCTATGGAGAGAGAAGAGGTTCTTGGAGAGACGTAAATAGACAATTCTTAATACATTCATACGTAGTCACTCAATGTATGCTGTTATCATTGTTGCTGAACTACATCGCCAGTGGTCGATTTGATTAGCGGCTGGTTTATAAGCAGCCTAGTGCGAGTGGAGTTGCTGGTGGTGGTGGTGTGGTAGTGAGGGTGGTGGTGTTATTATAATTATTATTATTATTATAATCATCATTAATTTTATTATTATTATCATTATTTGTTATAATTATTGTTATTATTAATATATTTTTATCATCGTCGTCGTCGTTATCGTTCTCATCATCATCATCGTCGTCGCTATCATTATTATAATAATCATAATATTTAAACTCATAATTATTAAAATAATTATAATCGTCATCATTACCGTAATCGTTATCGTAATAATTGTTACGTTCAGCAGAGTCTAAGAAATGGACGTAGAATTTCAGACTGTCAGAGAGTGGAACCCGTGATATAGATAGGTATGCTCTAACAGTAGATCTCGGTCGTTGTACTACAAATTTATGGTCTGTAGGGAAGCCATAGTTGGACACAAAATGTCCCCGAATTTAAATGGCCTAGTCCAGTGTGTGTCATTTAGCCGCCATCTTGGCTTAGGCTTGATTACGGACTGGGCCATAAATTTCACACCAAACAGCGACAACAACGTAATAGCCGCGAGCCTAGTAAGAACTTACACCTATAAAGGCGTCTCATAAAGTTCTCGGCTATACACGTATGCACCAGTGTAGGATCTCACACACATAAGAATGCACGCAAATAGACAGAGATAGTTAGACAGATCAAAATAGACTTACGCACGAATAATAGATGCATAATTATATACACCTCATATGTAATATAATGTACTTCAAAATTTATGTAGCGCCTCTTCAGAGGCAAACATCAGCAGACTATATAAAAAGCAAACTGATTCTCAAACGCCTACAGCACAGAGATATTGACAACAACGACGACGACGGCGGCGACGACGACAACAACAACAATAATAATTAAAAGGACAAATTGCTTATTAGGTAGCAATCTCTAAGTCCCTGAGGGATCCTGTATACCTAGGGGCAAATATAAAAAAATAGTACTAACAATAACAATAATAAAAATAATAATAATAGTATTAATATCTCAGTAGTAATATATAATAATATTAAATATGATATATCAGTAATAATAATAATAATAATAATTTTCGTTTAATTTCGAACTGACAAACTACAATATGATTGCAAGTGCATTATTAACAAATGATAACACGTTATCACATAAGTCAAATTTAACTTTCGGCAGCCGTGCAAGGCGGCCAATACGTCAAGCATCTAATTTAACCAACGGCGCCGCAAAGCGAAAGAAGGACTAGTCAACCTTACGGAGGATACCGGTATCAAACCCGGTTTAACAGCGCCCCAGTGTGTTATCCGTAACTGTAAACGCGCCACTCAACCCAGGTTAAAGGATAAATATTTGACGGAGGAGTTCATATCATTATAGACACCCATTCCAGACAGCTGGACCGACCACAGCGGAACTTCTGCTTGGAGGAAAGAACAATCAGTGCCTCGTATTGTGTTGCACACGCGCTGGGCAGGAGACGGGGGATGTCATAGCGGCGTCAATTGTATTGTTGTGGAGCGGTTGACTATCCTTCCTTGTTTACGGGGAGCATTGTTCCTTGGTCTGATATAACTAGAAATGGGGAAGCAGACAGACAGAGACAGACAGACAGACAGACAGAGACAGACAGACAGAGAGACAGACAGAGACAGACAGAGAGACAGACACTCATCGAGGGAGACGAACAGCCGAAGATAATTAGGAAGGAAAATAAAAGAGAAGAGAGAGGGAGAGATAGATAGATAGAGACATAGAGAGAGGGATAGAGAGAGAGGCAGACAGACAAACAGACAGACAGACAGACGGACTTAAACGTGTGAGCAAGAAATGGAAAGCCCAGGGTACATTCAGAATTTCAGACACATGATTAAAAACAAAGACAAACACAGAGACACACACATTCACAGAAGGAGACGGACAGACACACAAACAGACAATAAGAGACACACAGAGATACATGCAGACAAATCAACAGACACAAATAGAGACAGACACACATACACACTGACGGACAGACAGGCAGAGATATCGAAACAGACATACACACGGACATAGACAGACATAGACAGACACCTTCAGTCTGCTTGGAAGCACTGAATCCCACATGATGAGAATCCCACATCACAGACACTCTCAATTACTACACCACCACAACAACACCACCACAACACCACCACCACAACACCACCAGTAGCAGCAGCAGCTCCATTCCACTCACACAACCACCACAACCACCACAACAACCACCACAACAACAACAACCACAACAACAACCACAACAACAACCACAACAACAACCACAACAACAACCACAACAACAACCACAACAACAACCACAACAACAACCACAACAACAACCACAACAACAACCACAACAACAACCACAACAACAACCACAACAACAACCACAACAACAACCACAACAACCACAACAACAACCACAACAACAACCACAACAACAACCACAACAACAACCACAACAACAACCACAACAACAACCACAACAACAACCACAACAACAACCACAACAACAACCACAACAACAACCACAACAACAACCACAACAACAACCACAACAACAACCACAACAACCACAACAACAACCACAACAACAACCACAACAACAACCACAACAACAACCACAACAACAACCACAACAACAACCACAACAACAACCACAACAACAACCACAACAACAACCACAACAACAACCACAACAACAACCACAACAACAACAACAGCCACAACAACAGCCACAACAACAGCCACAACAACAGCCACAACAACAGCCACAACAACAGCAACAGCAACAACAACTACAACAACAACAACAACAACCACAACAACAACCACAACAACAACCACAACAACAACCACAACAACAACAGCAGCAGCAACAGCAACAGCAACAACAGCAACAACAACAACACCAGCAGCAGCTCCATTCCACTCATACAACCACCACATCACCGAATAGTGTGCCATATGAGTATTCAATATTCTGCCGAATAGTAGCAATCAGACCGAATACGAATATTGGCCACGTGACATATATTTCTGCATATCGAGCGGACTGAAGTAACTCTCTACTGCCTGGACCACAGTATTGCAGTGTCAGTCGTCTCATTTCTAAGTTTATTTAATTATTTCCATTCCTAGTTTACACAGACTGGTGGAAGGAAGCAAAAAGTTACATCTAATTAGCTGTTTATTTTTTAGCTTATATATTAAATTTACTAAACTGAAATTTTTGATCACATTTTAAATTTTGAAATCTGTCGGTAAACATGTACACTACTTGTATTCGTGTTCGACCGAATTGTGAAAATCACCTTTTCGGTACAAATGTGTGATATAGGCCTATGTTCACCTATGTGATATTGCATATAATATATATGTATATATGTATATGTATATATGTATATATGTATATGTATATAACGTATATGTAGATATGTATATGTATATATGTATATGTATATGTAGATATGTATATGTATATATGTATATGTTGATATGTATATGTATATATGTATATGTATATATGTATATGTATGTGTGTCGTTTCAATATTCTTCACTGTTCAAATACATTAATAATCTATTTGAGCTGCGAAGACAAGTTCGGCAGTTTAATCAGTTGCCGTTGAAATTTAGGTGCGTGCAAATATTTGCGACACGGAAGATCATAAAATAATATTCTGATCTCTGTGGCATATTATATTCTCCGCTAATTTATCCGCTTAAATGCGATCTGCCTCGATGGCGCCATATAAATTAGAAGATACAGAACCAAAAACTGCATCTTTTCCGAATAAACACGCGAATGAAATTGTCTTTGTTATTGTTGCTCTGGCTACAAACTGTAGGAAATATGTATTACATGAGTGTATATAGGCCTATCGTATCGTATTTGAGAATTTATATAGCGCCTCTCACGGAACTAGCCACTCAGAGGCGCTCTTCATGTCTCATTTTAAGCAGAGTACTTTGTTAGATAGACATACATTTGTCCTATATGACTGGAAGAGTCACTTGTGGCAGACTGACCGACCCAACCAACAGATTCTCGACTAGTGCAGATGGGAATAAATCTGAATCTGTAAGAATAAAACTGAAATAACTAATACAAATTAGAACTTACCAAATAGAGCAACAATCTTACGCATACTTGGCAAACGATCAAAAAAGTAAAAACCAAACCTCAGACTCCCTAAATAAACAGTAGCAATAAAAATTGTATCGAATATACAGATGTTGCAGAAAAATTCAATAATACCATTACTGGAACTGCACAGGATTTGGTCAACAGAATAATACTAATCAACATCTTTACAACCCGTAACGAATTTCATTATCTCCCACCCCTTCTCAGACTGAATTCCTTTGCAATAATAAATATTATATTCAACCGCACAGATGAGTTCATTATTGCTACGCCATTCCTTGAAAATAACAGAAAATTCACATTAGTCTTGAATAACATGGCAGAGCAATGAATGAATGAGTGAATGATATAGTCAATGACTTAATTATTTAATCAATTAGTGGATGAATGGATGAAGGAATGAATGAAAAACTGAATGTGTCAACTCGCTTTCTCTCGCTCCAGCAAACGAACCAACATTCAGATTTCGCCTCCTTCCCCAACTATCGATCGACTTCTGAACTGTATTTCTAATCTAGCGAAACAACTGCGCTTTCTTTTAACTTTTCTTATTACTTTCAACCAAAAATATCATCCAACACAAATTGCAATTATCAACGAGAACAGCACACAATGCTAGAACTCCATAAGGTCTAAACCGAACGCACGACAACTAAAATTGCCAGTCAGCAGCTCTCTACAAATTTCGCGCGCAATCTGACATCAGCACAGATGCGATACAGTCGAATACAGCAGCTGCGGCCCATAGCGCCTACAAATCGATCGTAGCTACGGTCACAACCTGCATTAAATATATCCTGACTAATATGTATATAATAACAATTAATACAACTTAAACTATGCTGTGTCCAAAAATGCGTTCACAGAATGAACGAACGAACGAACGAATAGATAGATAGATAGATGAATGAATGAATGAATGAATGAATGAATGAATGAATGAATGAATGAATGAATGAATTACCCTACCTAACTTTACTCTACCTTCTAGAAGTTCCATTAACAGCCAATTTTTGACATAGGCTCCAATATGGTTTGCTACATAACGGTGTTATTCCTGGGTAATTGTGGAAAACAAATGATTCACGAGCGGCCTTTGTTTCACCCGTTCGTCGTCTAAATGGCGGGGGAAATGGCTCAATAGTAACAAGCTGACACGAACATCAAATGGTTCGATACCCGCAACCCTTTTAGGTTGACTCTGCCTCCCATTCGCTAGGTGGCGCTTGTCAATATTTTGGTCGATGCTGAGCACAAGGACAGATCGTCTCTTATTTAACTTGTTAGGTTTATGATTTGTGTTTCTTTCAATCTGTATTGATATAATTGTCTTCTTATTCCGCTGCTTACGGTACCCCAAGAAGAGGGTAGTCAGACAAGTGGAACCGTTGGACCTTTTTTCTTTCCCTATTGTTCCCATTCCTGTCTGTTAGCAATGCATGCATATCACTATATATATATATATATATATATATATAACTATATATATATAACTATATATATAACTATATATATATAACTATATATATAACTATATATATAACTAACTATATATATATAACTATATGCATATAACATATATATATAACTATATATATATAACTATATATATAACTATATATATATAACTATATATATATATAACTATATATATATAACTATATATATATATGCAATTTGGTTAGAGTCCGTAAGACTTAGCTCCCAGGGTACATACCATACCAAAGCATGGAACAGAGGCCACCCACCCACCCAGTCGGTCGGCTGTTTCAAAAGGGTTCGGGTAGTCCTCAGAAGTGTCGGGCAAACAGAAAGGCGAGACGGTCATCACATGAAAGCGTCGGCTGCCGTGTGTAATATGTCGACCCTCATCTAAAAGACGTCGAGTGGTGTAACGGTCAAGCCTTGCAATCTCATCGCTGCAGGACTTCCGCTTCAACACCAGAGTCTCACTTGTCGAAAACCTTTACACCTAGATTTAGTCACTCTCTATTTCTTTCCCAGTGTCTGTCCGATCGGCTAACGAACCTTCCTCTCTCCCTCTCTGTCTGTTTGTTTGTCTGTCTGTCTGTCTAATTCTCTCTCTTTACATTCTCTGTCTGTCTGTCTCTCTCTCTCTGTCTGTCTGTCTCTTTCTCTCTCTGTCTGTCTGTCTCTTTCTCTCTCTCTCTTTACATTCTGTCTGTCTCTCTGTATCTCTTTCTCTCTCCAGCTGTCCGTCCGTTCTGCTCAGTCTCTTCTTTCATTTCGTTCTCAGCTTAAATTAAGGCTGCTCTTTCTCTTTCTGTCTTGCGGATTGACCTTCTGGATGAGGGACGCTAGATAAATATGAAAATGAATTAATGGATGAATTACCCTACATAGCTTTATTTTACCCTCCAGTCACCTCCAATTTTTCATCCTCTGTAGCAGTAGTTTTTTACGAAATGACGGCTGTGCCATCGCAGTGCATGTGGTCAGGTAATTAATAACAAGGAATATTAAAAACCGACAATTAGTCATAATTAAGAATTAATACGCTTACCATTGACACACGTTTCATCCTCCTGACAAACTGCAAAGCTGAAGAGACAACCTACAGAGAAGAAAATCAATAAGATAATTACAAAGACTGAAAATATCTTCACAAAAAGTTCACACTTGAGCATGTCGATAATTTTTTAGATAAAGTTTTTAATACACAGATGACTATTATAATAGCTATTCAGACAGATGGGTAGATACGCAAGCATACAAACCGATAGGCAGACAGATACATATATGGATACACAGACAGACAGATAGATAGACAGAGACGGACAAGGAGAAAGACAGAATTTCCGATTTGCCGTCATAGATGAATAGAAACATAGACAGAGATACAAGCAGACGGTAATATCATCACAAAGACAGACAAAAGGACGGAATGAAAGGAAGGACCGAATTACAGACGGAAGGACGGACGGACGGACATTAAGGACGGAAGGACGACCGGACAAAAGGACAAACGAACGAAATGAAAAATGAAGGACAGAATGACGGTCGGAAGGACGTCAAGGAAAGACGGAAAGACAAACGTACAGAAATAATCGATACTATTCTGTTGATCGGTTTTTCATTCAGCAATCGATGTCATCGAAACAATGGAAGGACGGCGACGATGACGACGACGTAATTGGAGCGGGAGAAAATGTCAGACCGCACGGAATCCGTCGCTAGGCAACGTCGCCCTGGGCAACGCCAACGACAACGACGGTTGCTAATGAGACGCGGAGACGTCTAAGCCTCCTTTCCACATATACACACCACCCGCAGCTCCAGCAGTCTAACCAACAAGAGCACCAATATCAGCACCAACAATAGAAGCCTATCAACGTCTCTCACATATCCTCTAGTTCTGCCTCTCTGAGTTGCTTTCTATTTGCCTGTCGGGCTGTCTGTCTCTTCCTGTATGTATCTGTATGCTCTTCCACTCATCCAACCATCCAACCTCTGCTCCACCTATTCGTCCTGCCATACATTCATCCATCCATCTATCCACAATTCCATCCATCCACCCCACCACCATCCATCCATCCATTTATTTATCCATTCCATTCATCCATCCATCCATTCATCCATTCCATCCATCCATCCATCTATTCCATTTCATCCATTCCATCCATTTCGTCAATCCATCCATCCATACATCCGTCCGTCCATCCATCCATCCATCAATCCATAATTAGACACGAAAACGTCTTATCCTCAGCTCTAATTCCATCCTCTTCACTCCATACACTCCATAGCAGACAAAGGAACATTTATTTCGGGAAACAATCGAAACTGAAAACCGGAGAAGGTCTCAAGTGACAGAGAGAGAGAGAGAGAGAGAGAGAGACAGACAGACAGACAGACAGACAGACAGAGAGAGAGAGAGAGAGAGAGAGAGAGAGAGAGAGAGAGAGAGAGACGGCAACTCATTAGAAGACTTATTTTAGCCTCAGAATATATATATATATATATATATATATCTGTGTGTCTCTCTCTGTTCTCTCTGTCTCTCCCTCCCTCTCTCCTTACTCTATCTGTTTCTCTCTGTCCATGCATCCATTCATGCATCCATTCATGCATCCATCCATGCATCCATCCATGCATCCATCCATGCATCCATCCATGCATCCATCCATGCATCCATCCATACATCCATCCATGCATCCATCCATGCATTCATCCATGCATCCATCCATGCATCCATCCATGCATCCATCCATGCATCCATCCATGCATCCATCCATGCATCCATCCATACATCCATCCATGCATCCATCCATGCATTCATCCATGCATCCATCCATGCATCCATCCATGCATCCATCCATGCATCCATCCATGCATCCATCCATGCATCCATCCATGCATCCATCCAGGCATCCATCCATGCATCCATCCATGCATCCATCCATGCATCCATCCATGCATCCATCCATGCATCCATCCATGCATCCATCCGTGCTTCCGTCCATGCATCCATCCATGCATCCATCCATGCATCCATCCATGCATCCATCCATGCATCCATCCATGCATCCATCCGTGCTTCCGTCCATGCATCCATCCATGCATCCATCCATGCATCCATCCATGCATCCATCCATGCATCCATCCATGCATCCATCCATGCATCCATCCATGCATCCATCCATGCATCCATCCATGCATCCATCCATGCATCCATCCATGCATCCATCCATGCATCCATCCATGCATCCATCCATGCATCCATCCATGCATCCATCCATGCATCCATCCATGCATCCGTCCGTGCTTCCGTCCATGCATCCATCCATGCATCCATCCATGCATCCATCCATGCATCCATCCATGCATCCATCCATGCATCCATCCATGCATCCATCCATGCATCCATCCATGCATCCATCCATGCATCCATCCGTGCTTCCGTCCATGCATCCATCCATGCATCCATCCATGCATCCATCCATGCATCCATCCATGCATCCATCCATGCATCCATCCATGCATCCATCCATGCATCCATCCATGCATCCATCCGTGCCTCCGTCCATGCATCCATCCATGCATCCATCCATGCATCCATCCATGCATCCATCCATGCATCCATCCGTGCTTCCGTCCATGCATCCATCCATGCATCCATCCATGCATCCATCCATGCATCCATCCATGCATCCATCCATGCATCCATCCGTGCTTCCGTCCGTCCGTCTGTTACTCTTTCAGACACTATATATATATAACACATAATTATATAACACACTATATCTTTTCACTCTATCTCTCTTTCTTACTCTTTCAAATCTCTATATTTTCTCTCTCTTCTTCTGACCTCTGCTCTCTACCGCAATCTCAACCAGCCCTACCAGAGAGAGAGAGACATAGTCCTTCTCTCTCCGTCTCCTTCTCTCTCTCTCTCTCTCTCTCTCTCTCTCTCTCTCTCTTTCTCTCTCTAGCTCTCTGCCTCTATGCGTATGTCTGTCTGACTGTCTCTTTCGTTAGATTCTTCGATGAAACGCATTATTAGAAATCAACTCCACGCTCTGCTCTTCCCAATACAGAACCCTCAGATCTTCTGTCATGTGGGTCAATCGCAAAGCTATTAACAGCCACGGAACACCACTCTCAAACGCCCGCCGAATTTCAAATCCAAATTACATCTAATTCTCTCAATTTCTGTTTCGGCAATTTAATCGCCGTTTGCTTTGGCCATGATCACCGTTTTGCAATCAGAGCGATGAAAATCTCGACGTTAAATATACACTTTCATCCGCGTTACAGTTATCTTAACAGTCAACTGATAGTCAGTAAGAAAGTATGGGCCTATAATTAATTATCTGTCAGTTGGTTAGTTAGTTATCTATTAATTTTTTTATAGTTAGCTAGTTAGGATATTTAAAATAGTTAAGTAGTTAGTAAGTTATTTAGTCTGCTAATTAATCGGCTACAAGTGAATATGCTTATAGTGGTAGATGAGGAGGAGGAGGAAAAGGAGGAGAAGGAGGAGAAGAAGAAGGAGGAGTAGAAGGAGGAGGAGTACGAGGAGAAGTAGGAGGAGGAGTAGGAGGAGAAGAAGGAGGAGGTGGAGGAGGAGAAGAAGTAGGAGTAGGAGGAGGAGAAGGAGGAGGTGGAGGAGAAGGAGGAGGTGGCGGAGGCCGGGATAGAGAGTACCCTTTTGGTATACCTCTCAAAAGAGCCATCCAGCTGGCATTAGTGTTCATTAGGGGTTCTTGTAACGAATTTTAGAACCATCTAACGCCATGTACTCTTTGCTTATGATCAAGTAATAGCAATCAACTCAGTTTAACGACACTGCGATTACACTCATCACAAAGGGTTCATAATTAGAGGAATGGTTACTCGTCAAAAATCCGTCTACACGTTTCACTCTCAAACATAGATGTCGCCTCAATTTAAATTTTGCTCCAATTCAAAAATATGAAGATTTAAATTTTAAAAAGACTTTTTCTTTTGCTGAGGTATACCCAGTCGTCAATTTTCTTTCATAACTAGAAGTTAACGAATCAGTTTATAATGTTGACAAGATGTGAACATTTCTTGCTACCAATTATCGCCCAATAAGCTGTTTCCAGTCCAGTGTATATTGGTTCCTGTATATTTCACCAGCGTCCCCCTCCTCCTTTATCGGGACTGTCAAGTTGGCTGTACAGTGTACAGCTGAACTTTAACTCAGCCTCGATCGAGTACAGACAAAAGACGGCGAATCAACATTCAACAACGGTGAAATGCGGTCATTCTTGCTTAAGATACCAAAGAAAAGGGAAGTAGCAATCTCTCACTGACAGATCATCCATCACTAAATGACGCCATTCACGACGTCTTTTAATCCGTCTTTGCACAGATGGCGCCAGATATACGATGTTTCGCAAAAACCGAAACTAATTAAGGCAACGGATTTTAAATCAATTACGGTTATCGCGATCGTGTGGAAATAAGCGCAGTTGTTATTGAGGAAATCTTTCGGTGTTGACCATCTGGGTATTTGTCGTATTAAAGAAGCTATTCATTAGGTTTCCTTCGATTCATGTGTGTATGCTCTGAACATCCATGCCATCTGTCAGCTGTCGACCGGAATCAGTTGGTTGGCTTTACGCGTCTGCGTTGGCCCACCATTGGTGACTCTTTTGACTCTTTCGGTTGAATGTGCATAGTTTTGCTATGACTGATGTACATTATTCGTTCGCAATGACATTTAGCGTCACTTTGCCATTACTATTAGTTGCGACCGCTACAGAAGTTACCAGATGGGACAAGTTCTGAGCCGCTTAGAAAAAGAGACGCACGGACCAGAAGTACCGAACATTCGAAATCCACGGAGATTTTACGAATGTTCATGTCTTGAAATTACGCTGATGGTCGCTCGGATCGGGTCGAGTTGGATCGAATCGGGTCGGATCAGGTCGGAATGGGTCTGGTCAGGTCGTTGAAGGTCGGATCGGGTCGGTATACGTCGAGCGCTGGCAATATAAATCCCACATCGGTCGATTTGAGGTCAATGGCTGGGCGAACGTACCTGTGATGACACGGGGATGTACGCCACACGCCGCACCCCTTAGCACCCATGCATGGAACCTAAAGCATCCGACCATTACGTACGATTAGCGCTTCGATTTTTATCGGCATCTGACCAGTTGAGAGAAGGCAGCGATGAACAGACATAAAACAGGTGCTATATAAATTGCTCTCATATACGCACATACTATTAATGTAACATGTTTGATGTGTGGTGGTGTATATCACTCCGAGTGCTATAATCTAACGACTAATCAAGACGTTTGGCTATGTCTCTCATGCATTGGAGAGACATTCCCTTTTTCAGGGGCTAGTGACGATGAGATTGTTCTAAATGACTTTACTAAGATTTTGAGGCATGAGGAAGGCCTGTATTAAGACTGTTTGATGATAATCTTTAACTACATGTTTTTCCGGATGAACAAAATAACCGTACATTAATTGATAACATAGATACTGATCCTGATCAAAACTATTTTACTAATACCTCTTGGAACAGTCCTCATACTACCCTGCAATACCTTTCAGAGGAAACTGAGAAAAGTTCTACGGTGGATAATTCCATTGAGCCTAACTTCTCTATTCTCCATATTAACAGTAGAAGTATGTTCCACAAATTAACTGAGATCCAAGACATACTTCACCACTCAGGTGTCTCAATATTAGCACTTTCTGAAACATGGTTGGAGCCTAACATGGAAGACACCATCAATATACCAGGTTATGAATTCATACATAAGTCGAGGAATGAGGGTCGAGGAGTCGGATTGCTTGTAAAGGAAAATAGAAATTATCAATTATATGACCCAAACAGCGAAAAGCTCGTGCATAAATCTTATGAGGGTCTCTTCATCAGAATTCTTCTTAATAAAAGTACTTGTTTAGTGGGCGTGGTGTACAGGCCTCCGGGGCAGAACTTAAACGAATTTAATGTGGAGATGGACGACTTACTTACTAGGGTTTATAGCAGAGCTAAAGAGGTTATAGTACTTTGAGATTTTAATATTGACCTTTTTAAAGTTAATGAACATAAGGACACTAATGTTTTTTTATAACTGCTTGATGTCACACCAGCTTATTCCTGTAATTACGAGGCCAACTAGAGTCACATCCAATTCAGCGACTTTAATTGATAATATTTTTACCAATGCCTGGTCTAAACTGATTTCTTTGTCAATCATTGTTTCTGATTTAAGTGATCATCTCCCAGTTTATGCGTGTTTCGCTTTGGGAACCTGTAAAAAGAAAGCGCATGCATGAATAATCGTATAGCTAATGATGGAAGATTGGAAATGTTTAAAACTGCTTCATCAAGTACTGATTGGGAACCTGTAATGAAAATCTGTGCAGGAGATGATGCCAATGGGGCATACGAGCTTTTCTTCAAGATGTATAAGGGTATTTATGATAGGGTATTTGCGATAGCGCATAATTGCAATAAAACAGGACCTAAGCTTACACAACCGTGGATGACCATGGGGTTACTAAAATCTAGCTGGAAAAAAAGCTCACTCTATCGAAAATACTTGAAAAACCCGAATATAGAAAATAAACGTAAGTTTACCGTATACCGGAACAAGTTTAAGACTATCAGAATTAGAGCAGAAAAAAGCTATTACGCAGCAGAATTCTGCAAATACAATGATGACTTGAAGAAAACGTGGAAACTCATTCGTGAAATTATGCAGTTGGGGAAGAGGGACACAACCATAGAATTTCTAAAAATTAACGGAGAGAGAATTAGGGAACCAAAAGCAATGGCTAATCATTTTAATAGATACTTCACGAGCATCGCACATGAGCTTAAGGAGAAGCTACCGGATCCTAAGAAAACCTTTGAAAGTTTTTTACCAGTACCCCTACAGAGCTCTATGGGTCTTTTGCTAACCTCTCGGTAAGAAGTTATGAAAATTAGCCTCTTGATACGATCCACTCATAGTAAGGGGGTAGACGATATTGACCCTTGTATAGCTGCGTCATGCTGAGCTTCCATAGCCTCTCCCTTAGCTGAATTAATAAACTGCTCCTTCGTTAATGAAATAGTTCCACATGCGCTAAAAATAGCCAAAGTTGTACCCATCTACAAAAAAGGAGAAAAAGACAATATAGCTAACTACCGGCCTATCTCCATCCTACCTTACTTTGCAAAATTTTATGAAAAGCTTATGTACGATAGACTCTCAAATTATGTTAAAAAAAACAGCTGTTATATACCAATCCCAACATGGATTCCAATGAGGGCACTCCCCTTATATGGCACTATTAGAAATGCAGGATAAAATATCGAATGCTATTGAAAAGAACCAATACTCTGTGGGAGTTTTTTTTGACCTTGCAAAAGCTTTCGACACGGTAAATCACAGCATCTTACTAAAAAAATAGGAAAATTATGGTATAAGGGGGAAACAACTGAAATGGTTTTATAGCTACCTTGATAATCGTACACAGAGAGTAATGTGCAATGGTGCGCTATCGGAGGTAAATCTGATTACATTTGGAGTTCCCCAGGGCTCAAATCTTGGACCTTCATTATTCCTTCTGTATATTAATGATCTGGCTACTGTCTCAGCAACATTATTCTTTATTTTATTTGCCGATGATACAAATGTATTTTATTCGCATAGTTCCTAGCAAACGCTGGTAAGGGTTATTAATGTGGAGTTAGCTGATGTTGCTATATGGTTTTGTGCTAATAGACTTTCTCTTAATCTAGATAAAACTAATTTCATTTTGTTTAAGTCACATAGAAAAATTAGTCCAAGGAATAATCTAAGTTTGCTCATTAATGATATTCCTATAAATCAGGTAGAGTCCACTAAGTTTTTTGGGGTCTATGTTGACCAGCATTTAAGCTGGAAAGATCAAAATCGCAAAGAACGTTGACATCTTGGCCAGAACTTCTATGTACTCCCTAAGTCAATCAGAATTAAATTGTTTTACTCCCTTGTCTACCCATACTTGACCTTTTGCAATATGATATGGGCATCCACATATGAATCTAGGCTTAGAAAACTAGTGTTACTACAAAAGAGAGTGGTAAGAATAATAGAAGGTGCTCGTAGATGTACTCATACGGGGGCATACTACAAGGAGTACAAGCTATTGAAAATTAGTCAAATTACGGTCCTCCAAATGTCTGAGTTCATATACCGATACGAACCCTGCTATCTTTAGAGGATATTTTTCCACTGAACTTGACACCCTCACCCACAATACTAGAAATATAACAGCTTATCGCCCCATAAAAGCTCGAGCCAATGCACGCAGGTATACTATAACATTTTCTGGACCCTCATCATGGAATAACATCCCATTGGAAATTCGTCTGTCATATAATATTATAGCTTTCAAAGATAAGTTACGAGTCTTCCTCATCAATTCATTAATGCACTAAATCATTAAGCACAGTAAATCCCAATTAATTACCAATCACTACTATTCATTAAACTATATGTTGTATATAATGGTGCATGTGACTGCATTTAGTTCAGCTTTGTTAATTTTTTGCATTTGGTGTTTTGTTGCGTTTTAGGATTAAATTGCAATAAAGATAAATTGCCATTTATAATGTGATATAGTTGTTACATGGGGGTCCCTATTTAGCGGGATTCGCATCCCTACTGGGGCTCCCATTGTAGCCAATATAAATGTCCTTGTGCATATTGTGAGATGTACTCTATTTTGTTGTTGGTTACAATAAAACACTATTTGATTTGACATGTTTATGTATGTATGCATTATCCGTACGTTATATATATATATAAATTATAAATACAAATGTATATAATTATATACTCATTCAAACATACAAAGAGTCATATATACAAACACACATAAACAGATGCATACGAAGATACTAAGACTGCTGTACCGAATATTCGCTTCGCAATCGCCTTTTGAGCCGAATAGTGGGCCAAATAGCTATTCGATATTCGACCAAACAGTAGCGTTCGGACCGAATACGAATATTGGTCACGTGGCATCTGTTTTTTGCACAAGCGATTTCTATTATATCGAGCGGACTGAAGTAACTCTCTACTGCATGGACAACGGTATCGCAGCGTCTGCAGCCGTCTGATTTCTAAATTTAGTTCAATTAGTTCCATTCCTAGTTTACACAGACCAGCAGAAGGATGCAAAGAATTACATTTTGTTTACTGTTTACTTTCAATCCATGTATTAAATTCACTGAACTGAAACTATTGCTTATATTTGAAATTTTGAAATTTGTCGGTAAAACAGTTGGTCCAATAATTCGTATTCGGCACAGATCTAGTATATACGTGTACGTATATATATATATATATATATCGACGTTAATTAATTCTATGATAAAACCATCCAAAAAAAGAACTCGACGCCGCCATCTTTAACCCGACAACTGCCAGTGTCCGGTATCCGATACCGATATATCCACTGGATCGACATTTCTGACGTGACGGCATCGTCAGTAAGTCTTTCATCTGCCGACACCGACGGCGCTGCCAATGTCAGACATCTACCGACACCGACAGTGCTCCCAATGTCTGACGGTGGTGTCACTGTCTATTACCTGCCGACTCTGACGGTACTGCCAATGTCTGCCAATCTCTTAGTATTCCTGACATGACGTCATTTACCAGTCGCCATTTATTAGACAAAACGACGCTTAACATCATCATGTATCTGTTGGCAAAATGAATTCAACGAATTCGTCTGTGTATATAGCGCTATGACTCGGTTTCGGGACTGCGCCGTTCGGGGTCGTAGGATACGAACGATTGATACCCTTCGTCGGGCTGATGTATTATAATTATTGCAAACACGTCTCCTAACTGGCGAATGTTCGCTTGCTTCCCTCCAATGGTGTCGTTCTGTTCTGTGATTGTATTCTGGCAGACTTAGCCGACAAGTGTTGGTGGTGGTAGACTGGTAGTTGCAGTTTGACGACACTGTATGATAGGGGTGGAATGCCCACGAGGAAACATCCAGGGTTACGTCCGGATATCAGTCAATAAGGACCCGGAGTTCATATGCTGTTACGGTGTCTGTTTTGTCAAGGCGAACATTATCACTGGTCCGTAAGGAAGCCAGTGCAGGAATCCTTCACACGGTCAATGACCACAATTTCCACCGGATGACTGAGCTTATAAACTCTACACAACAGATAGGACGGCTTCATCGGAGACCGGAGTGGAATTAAAACAACAGAGACACAGAGAGAGACAGAGAGAGACAGAGACAAACATAGAGACAGAGACAGAGATACAGAGATAGGGAGATGCAGAGACACACACACAGAAACAGAGACACACAGATAGACAGAGATGCAGAAACATAAAATGACAGAGGCAAACTGAAAGAAAATGAGACACGTTTGGATACGAACTGTGCGTGTTTGGTTAATTAGTTGTCAAGAGAAAATCCGTGGCGAAGGGAAAATGACCAGTCCTAAGGTCAGTTTTGAATTTTGAAAATGACCAGTCCCAGGGCAGTTTAGAAAATGACAGGTCCCATGGTCAGTTTTGAAAATGAGCAGTCCTGTGGTCAGTTTTGGAAAATGACCAGTCCCATGGTCAGTTTTGAAAATGACCAGTCCTGTGGTCAGTTTTTGAAAACGACCAGTTCCAGGGAACAGTACAACGGGAACCTTAGCGCTACAGTTTATTTTGTGTATCGTATAAATACAGCTGCTAGGCGAGTGATTTACGCTCCTCCACACCTTCGCCATGGGAAGCTCTGATAACGAATGGGGAATTCCACCCCAGTCGAAGGGTATATATTTACCCGATGTGAACCACAGATACGGAACGAGCATCCCTGGTCTCCACCACAAATCGGACGGTAGCAAAAGACCGGCGTATGGAATAATCGAGCAACGATAATATTTGTACGTTCTGGGACTATTCATATGTGTGGCTGCATTACAGATAACGAAAGCATTGTCAGGCAATCCCAGTAGAAAAACAACAACTGTTCATAGAGGTTTAGACAGGCATACGGACAGATATATTACCAGATAGACGGACATATTGACAAACATACAGACATATTCATTGACAGACAGCAATACTGACAGACGAATTGACAGACAGACTGTCAGACAGACACTTTTAAAACACATATTGACAGAGAGACAAACATACCGACATATAGACAGATAGAGTGACAAATAGACAGACATATTGACAGACAACCAATTGACTAACACACATATTGACAGACATATATACTCTCAGACAGACATATCGAAAAGACCTAATGACAGACAGACAGACAGACAGACAGACAGACAGACAGACAGACAGATAGACAGACATATAGTGCCTCAGACCTTCATTTGATCATAATAACAACATCGGCCATGAAGGAGAAGCCAATGATTAATATGTTGGATGTGGGCATCGATTCGGCCCCCCTCCCGCCAATTCCAAATGGCACATCACCCCCCCACACCGAGGGACCTCATACTCAAATACGGGATACGAACATTGCAGCTTCACCAAAACGATACAGACAGACAGAGACAGACAGAGACAGACAGACAGAGACAGACAGACAGAGACAGAGGAAACAAAATCTAGAGACACAGAGACATGCAGGCAGACAGCAAACTCAATAGACAGACCGACAAATAGAGAGACAGAGAAAAAGACACAGACATATATAGAGGCAGACACCAACATCAATGGACAATATATTGACAGACAGAAATATACAGACAGATATTAAGACTGGTTAATGGCGAGACAGACAGACAGACAGAAAGACAGACAGACAGACAGGCAGACGAACACAGACATAGAGGCAGACAGATCGAAGGACAGACAGCTATGTCCACGCTTAGAACAATTGACCACTCCCATTGTTATAGTGGCTGGTCATCCGTCCATCCCAGAATCGCCAGACGTCCATCCAACCATTTGAATAACTGAATCATGCTAGACATCCTCAGAACTGGTGACCAATAATAATACTCCAATGTATAATGTTGACAGCGGCGAGCATCAAATATTAGCTCTGTCTTACCTCATAGGAGGAACCAGCCCGGCCACGCCTGCCGTACTCTGTCGGTGGGAGGATTATTGTGTGAAGGAGAGGACTCACCACTCAATCTCATACGCCAAGGCCAAGAAAAGCAATTCGTTAACGCTATATGTATAGTATTGTATATATTTATATATATATATATATTTAAGGGCCTGCCTCTCAGACCAGCTTAAGGGACTGCTCTCTTTTTATCTTCCATTGCCCATCTTACTTATCTATTCTTACAAATGCAAGGGCAAGTAGAAGTGCTTAAAGACTGTCTCCAATTGCACACGAATACTAGCATGTTGTTGATTTTTAACAACACCGTTCCATATCCAAGATCATTTGGTGTCACCCTCCTTTTTCCAGGCTTGGGACTGGCACTATCAAAGTCCTACCAGTGGCGAAGTTTCGCAAATACTTAAAAGAATGTACTCTAATTGTGCCCGAGTACCAGTACTTAAAGGCTGTACTCCAATTGTAATCGAGTACTTAAAGACTGTACTCAAATTGTACTCGAGTACCAGTAGGGCCTACCAAGTACTACATTTCTTTTAATTGACCTTTATTGGTCACTGCCAAGAAATAATACACAAAAAAGGCAGAGGAAATCATATGAGCTTTATATCCCTCATTACTGGATTTTAAAGACGTCCAAAGCAGGCGACAGTTCGCGCAATCACGACCCATAAATATTTAAAGAGATAGACCGCGTTTTTGTGACTGCTCGACGACTGACGGGACAGTTCAAAGGACAGCCGTCGATGAGTTCTCCTTTGATGTTAATGCGGAGGCGGCGGCGGTGTGCCATTGACTCTCGCGTCGCCGAGAGTCAAAAAACGAGAGAGAAATATGTCGTTGTTTGTCTGGGACATTGTAGAACTCGGCGCCCGTTTGTGGTCGAGGGGGAGCTCGTACAGAATGGTGAAAACATTGGGGAGCAGAGCTGAGTAGCTAAGCATCCGTAAAGGCTTACTAGTCCTTCTTTCGCTAGGCGGCGGCGCTTGTTAAAATGAGATGCATAACGTAAAATTCGCATTGCATGGCTACCGACGGTTAAATTCGACACCTGTAATAGCGTGTCATAATTCGTTCATACTGTGTTAGTAATCATACTGCGGTTTGTCAGTTTGAAATTAAACGAATATCGTTATTATTACTATTGTTATTGTGATTATGATTATTATGATTATTATTATTATCACTATCACTATCATTATCATTATATTATTATTATTATTATTTAGAATGGGTTCAAATCGAGCGGTGGAGCCACAGTCCACGGTATACAGACGACCCCATGTTGGAAAATGGCGTCCGATGAAACACAAGAACGAGCAGTGTAAAATTTGTCTCGGGGGCGTAAAAGGCGGTTGGACCCTAAGCCTCTCGTATCGTATCGTATCTTCTTATATAGCGCCTGTCGCAGAATAACCATTCAGAGGTGGAAACCACGGGGGAAAAGAAGCGCCTTTAAAGATCGAGAAGCCGATGGAGAGAAGCCAGTCATTATAACTTTCAAGGGCGTTGATATAATGCGTAATTTTTGATATTCCCAGAAATTCTCATCATTTCTATTTTGACAACTCTTACCCTGCGAACGGGGTACCTGACCCCGCAGCCCCCTGCAGGCGACGTCTTCACGTAAGTTCGAGTTGCTTGTCCATTAGTGGGAAATGAGATGGAACCCTCTACGATGATAGCATCACCGAATGACGATATTAGACGCAGAACCGTTGACAGTACATACGTCGATAATACGTTTCCTAATATAGCTACAAGGCGAGGATTCATACGCGAGAAAAACATCCGGTATTACCGACGCCTTATTTACGAACTATTGAAACACAACCAAGTCTAAGGTTTCAGTGAACGCGTGCCAGTCTAAGAGGAGGGTGGCGCTAATTGTCTTTTTTATCACACAATGTTGCTGAACTGAAACTAACCAGTCAACCATTTCCGTATTGAACCACGCCACTGTTCGGTTTCTGACAGTGCCAGTCCCAACCCTGGTTAAAGCCTTAATGGAGGAGGGCGACGCTAATGATCTTTGTTGTCACAGAGTGTCGTTAAACTGAAACTACTACTGGACACAGGATTGGGTTGCAGAGTGGTAAGAGAGTTCGCTGGTAGCGTTGATGGTATGGGATTAAACCCCGTCCTATAAGACGGTTACTGTGTGTAGCCTAGAGACCATGGACAAGTCGTTAACTCCCAACTGCTCGGTGCCATCTATTGATGGGTGGGTGAATGTAACATGGTGGCGCCTATTTGGTATGTAATCATGGAAATATTAATAAAAATAATAACAATGATAATTTTTATAATCATCTTGATCAACATCATTGCCAAAATCACTATCGCCATAATCATCAAAATACTCAATATATTATATCCAATGTTATCATCACCCTCATCGCCATCATCATCGGCAGCAGCAACAACAACATCATAACCATAATCTACATAATCACTAGTATTACAATCATCATAATCATCATCATCATTGCCACTATTACCATCAGTATCATCACAACCACCCTCTTCGCCATCACAAGCATCAGCAACAACGACAAAAGCAACAACGACATCATCATCACCACAATCACAACTGTCATAATAATAATCACTATAATCATTAGCATCATCACAACCATCGTCCTTTCCTTCATCATCATCATCTTTGTCAGCACTACTAATATTATCATCATCGTTATAACAAGCATACAATGTACAATGTGTACCGTAAGGCAATTTTTCTGACTTATCGAATAACAACGTGGCTTCTCTCCAAAGGATTACGGTAGGTGAAGCGACCATCATAGATACAACCACAACTCGTTTTAAGTCCAATAACTCAAAATTTTGCTCGTTGGGAACAACTTCGGCAACATACGATTGTCCACGCGTACCCCACGCCCTTACAACTCTCCCTTACAACCAACGCCCGGCCGGAAGGTGAGGCGGAGTTTTCCGCGAACCGGAGGTCATAGGGTCAACCTCAAACCCCGGCAGACGGAAGCGTAATCGATAGCCCGAACAGCCTCCAAACGGCCACAACTCATACAGAAACACACAGGCGGGGCAGGGAATTTATCGGTCAAGCGGGACCCGGTACTCTGACCCCGGGGTCACGGAACAAGCGACCAGCGTATGAATATTGCTGATCGATCTACGGCAGAATACGGTAGAAGACAGAAGAGCTTACCGAAGAATCCGTACGGTCTGGTGGGTCCGTTGCCCTCGGCCACGCCGTGCCCCAGATGGGGCGCCCCTCGACGACCCAAACGAAGGCCCGCGCCTGTCGTCTGCCACACGCCGGAGAAGAGCGCCAAAACCATCAACGGGCGCAAGGAGAAAATAGTCCACGCCGTCCGCATTTTTTTCACTGCATCTGGACCCGATCCGGACCCTTTAACGGTCGCGTTTGAATCTCCGGTCACTCCGCGGTCACTATACGGTCAGTATGCAGTCATTTTCCGCCACCCAAAACAACCGAATCGTTTGTTTTCCGCTCGAAACGCGGACCGTATGCGATCCGAGCGCCGCCCAGCGATCGAGTAGGAATCAATATGGCGCCTCTTCATGAATATTCATCGGTAGGTGTTGTCCTGGCAACGCTTATGCTCGCTCGCTGGTGGGCGAAGCGCGGATCCGTCGCTGCGGACATTGGAAGCAGCGAGAGAGAGATATAGGGAGACAGACGAACGGAGGGATAGAGAGATGGACCGAGGGAGGGACAGAGACAGAGGAAGGATCAGAGACGGAGGGAGGGACAGAGACGGAGGGAGGGACAGAGACGGAGGGAGGGACAGAGACGGAGGGAGGGACAGAGACGGAGGGAGGGACAGAGACGCGCCAATTTCGTTTAGATACCAAAGGTGGAGGGCGCGCAAAGACAAACAGAGGTAGAGAGTGGAGGCAACATACAAGGAGGATGAGGGAAGGCCTCCACTAAAAGCACTCAGCGATCGCCCAAGCTATCGATCGGTCTCCAGTCCGTGGGTTTAAACGCAAGATGACAGCGCCGGTGAAAACCAGCCCGTTCGCCCACCCCCTCACCCCACCCCACACCTCCCCATCTCACCCCAACACCACCCAAACCCCTCTACCAGACATGCTTCATTCACTGATACTTTCTCTCTTGCTCCCTCCACCTCCTCTTCCTTGTTTGACGGGACCGATGGCCGCTCGCACGTGAAGTCTGTGACGTAGATAATTGAAGAATGACGTATTACGTTGCCTGGGCAACGACGTCACTTGGAGGTACCGCCAGCGACATCACGTCTGCGGTATTAACTCCCAGGTCAAAACTGAGGTAGGATGACGTCACGCGAGCAATCGCAGAAAACGGTTGCGAATAATATTAAAGCTAATTTTGCTGAAATATATATGTAAGGTAATCTGTAATGTTCAATTGGTAATTTATTTTGAATTTGCTTCGGGTTTGAAATACCATCTTGACGATTGAAGTTTTCAACATTTCAAAACTGGTTTCAATCAATTCTTTGTGTGCCAAGTGTAGAAAACCTGTTATCAGTGCAAGTGGTAAAAGGTGACAACGACTTTGCTCATGATGAAGACGACAATGATACCGACTACTACAACAACTATTGAATCTGCTGCAACTAATTCTGCAATTACTGCAACGATCACTATTACTACTATAACTACACGTATGCTAAATACAGCAACCACTACTCCACTACTGCATCTACAACTGCTAATACTACTATTACTACTATATTCATTACTACTACTAGAAGAATAATAGCAGCTACTACTACCTCTAACGCCACCAATTCTATTACCAAGATAACGACGATCTCGACTCTCATTTCGATGATAACGATGAAGCAGGTTTTGATGATGATTACAACGACGATGATGATGATGATGATGACGTCGAGTGGATATCTGATTCATGTCGTCATGGAGGCTCGATGATGATGATCCATAGCAACGCATTCATCGTTCCCCCAATCTGAGACACGACGTCATGAAGCGCTTGACGGACACTTGTCCGACACCCACAATCCGCTGCAGTAGCTGCGCCCTCTCCACGGACCACGCTCTCGACACTGCCCTTGACCCGTGTGTGTCCTCTCTCTGGCTGTCTCTATGTCCGTTTCTTTGCATCCGTCTGCTTGTCTCTCGTATATATATATATATAATATATACAAATATATATAATATATATATATTGCATGTAACATGGTGCATATATATATATATGTATCGTATATATATATGGTTTACATATATATATCATATATATATATATATATGTATATGTGACATCTATGTATATACATATGGTGTCATATAATTATGTGTATGCCTACATGTATTTATATAGTAGGGTTGTACCAAATATTCGCTTTGAATTCGTTTCGTAGCCGAGTAGTGGACCAGATAGCTATTCGGTATTTGCCCGAATAGTTGCGGTCAGACCGAATGCGAATAGTGGATTAGTGGTCACGTGACATCGATTTCTGCGCAAGTGGCGGCTGCCATATCGAGTTGAGTCAGCTGAAGTAACTCTGCTGAATGTACCATATATAACCATATATAGTCTCATTAAATTTTCTAAGTTTAATTAATTAGTGTTCCTAGCATTCCTAGTTTACACAGACTAGCAGAATGATGCATAATTACATGTAGACTGTAATTAACTGTTTACTTTTGATTTATGCATTAAACTTAGGCCTACTGTTTACTTAACTGAACTCTTTACTCACATTTGTCGTTTTGAAATTTGTCGTTGGGCCTATTTTGCACACAATTCGTATTCGGCCGAATAATATATAGTACAATATTATATATATAGAGTGCCATATATATATATAATAAATATATTATATATAATATATATATATATATATATATATATATTGATGACGCCGACAATTATTTCAAGATTGAGTGCATGGACAAAACCTGTCGACAAGTGGTCACTGCTCATGCGCGGATAAGGTGGCTATGACGATGATTATTGCCATTCAGACAGTGACGATGATGACGACGATGAGGAAAATGACGTCGCTGATGGTGGCCATGGTGATGACGATGATGACGATGACGACGATGATGATGACGACGACGACGATGACGCTGATGACTAAACTAGCCGACTAACGACTTCACATAGAAGCCGAGACCAAGAAAATTGCGAACGATGCGGACAAAGTTATCAAGCACGAGAGTGTAATCATACGTTAATTCCTCTAATTATGCATAGTTATATTAATTAATATAATCATCTGTGGTGATACGGTGGAGAACGGAAAGCCTATACCATCCCACTGACGTGACGAAGCATTTCACAGATCATTAATGACACACACACACACACACACACACACACACACACACACACACACACACACACACACACACACACACACACACATATATATATATATATATATATATATATATATATATATATATATATAACTCCTGCGGAAACATCAAAGAATCACAAAATAATCGTAATAAGCTTTAGCGAAACAGACACGTTCGGAGATGTAAGTAAGCTAAAGAGAGTATTGAAATTATACAGCGCCAAAAAAAGACCAGCTCAGTCAAAACAAAATCGTCAGGCATGTAGGGTTGAATAACGATAACAATAACGATAACTTATTGTAACCAACCAAATCAAATCAATTCCCACGATTTCTACATGAGAGACTGGAACGTTTAATGACCGCCGATGGCAAAGGAACCCTGACAGTGCCCGTCCCAAGCCTGGCCATAGGAAGAGGGCGACGCCAATGGTCTCTGCTATCACACAGTGTTGTTAAACTGAAACTGCATAAACCATCGCATGGGTTCTGCTTTGTGCCGATATATATATATATATATATATATATATATATCGTGCCGCACGACAAAACCGTCTCAGGTTTATCGACGAAACCTCAGTAGCCTCAGCGTCGACCGTTGTGGGCGGTATCAGTGACGTATACCGACGACACCTCCGCTCTATTTATTGATCGATGGTCTGACGTACTCGGCCAGATGACCGAAGAGAACGGCGGCAAGGAATCCGTATATTCCTCGGACAATCGCACTGGGTATGGTGTGAGAAACGATCTCAGAGTTAGACTCTGTCAGCGTGGGCTAAAAATAAGACTAACGTTTGCGACAGGCATCACGTATACGGGGCTTGCCCACAGCGGTGCGGTTGACCATTGGAACAGAGCGGTCAGCCAACGCTTTTTCTATTGACGTCCGTCAAACCCAGACCACCGAAATTCTGACAGACAATTAAGAAAAGAAATGATGCCGTCAATACGGGCCTTTAAATATATATACATGTATATATATATATATATAAGTTCATATATGTGTATATATCTAAAATACTGTACATTGAATTGTAGCTCGATAGCTGCCATTAAAAATGTACCCAGCTGCCCACATCACTGTAGGCCTATGAGTGATGTGGGTTTATGTTAGGAATTTTGCGCTGTTGTTTTTCTTATTATCATAGGCCTATATTGCTAAAAATATTAAGAGTAGATTTTAATCCTTTAAAAATCTTCTTGAACGCATACAATAATTATTAGAGGTTAGACACTTAAGTTGAGATAATGTTTTAATTGTTTATTCATCATTAAGCCGCTATCATTTCATTTTTTGATGTCTGGATCTATGCATTGGACTAATAATTTAATAATTTAAAAAATTAAAATAAATGGGCCTATACTTGCATTTAAATATTGGAATCTGTGCAATGTTTGTCTCGTAAATATCGATTTAAGTAGTCGTCTGCACTTCACGTCATTTTAAGGTTCATATAAATGGAAAATAATAATTATTTACACATTGACTTTAAATTATGTTTGAAAAGGTACAGAGCTATATATTTTCGGTTATAAATAGCTCTGAATCGTTATAGATACTTTTATCACTTTTTTTCATCCAGCCAATCATGACGCTCAGTTTTCTTATTTTCGGGCCTATTCAAGTAAAGCCTATGGCAGACGAACCCGATGTGCGTTCACTTCTACGCTGCTAATCCTAAAATTGGTTGTCGTGTTATGGGCTTAAGCTTCTCCTGGCGACTGTTTGTTTGAAGATGGCGGCCGATACCTTGTGGCAAGATCGCGACGTACGATTCGACATCAGTCTCCAGTTAGTTAAAACAATGCAATATCATTGATGATATTAAGATAAGAAGGCGAGTTCAGCCGTAGATGTAATGAAATGTTTATTTCCTGAACGCATGCGCTATGTATTAAACTGTGTCTTTAATCGTCGGTATCCTGATTTTGGCTATCTATTTACGGATTTATAAAGCGCCTCTCACAGTACAACCTAATCAGAGGCGCTATCTCAATGAAGTGCCAAGTATTTTGAGCTCTTAATTACAATGTGGTCCTACTTCAGGAAAGACTCATTAAGAGTCGTCCGGTTATTTAAGAGAGTTTTGTATAGCGTAGTGGATCTAAGTATCTCGCGCCTTTTGCCAGGTCACTGTATATTAAGTTGGGTAGCCAGTTCTGGTCGTTCCGTTTTTCCCAATGATAACCGATTTCGCTAAGGGGTGCAGATGAATCGAGAATCTAAAACAAAGTCCACAATAATTTGAGCGTCTTTAGCTATCAATTCATTACCCAACATGGTAATCGCTTGGATAGATGAGTGCTAGCTATCGTAATTTACATATTAAGATGACCATATTTAATCAGTGATTAGATTCAGCATTGGGTGCAAATCCTACCCTCCATCTTACTCAGAACCAGTCGCATTCTCTTGTGTATTTCCTCCTTTTCCTGTGTTTTCTTTTATTAAAGAGATCTGAAGCTGCGACCGGGTGAGAAACTCATAGATCATCTCGACTCGATCGAAGATACGAAGGGCAACAACGGTGACAGAGGTAAGGATACATTTTATTACATTACATTGCAATGAGCATCAGAGCAGTCTAAGAAAATGAGGATAACTCACTCTGATCTGACAAGAAAGTGATTCAGCAAAGATGACAAATCAAGATGCTGCTTATTAGATATTTAGATATATAGAAACTGTTATGATAGTGGCAATTGCAAATTTATGTAGCACTATATCAGGAGAAACTCATCAAGAGTAACTGTAAATTAACTATAACAGTGTTGCAATAGACGTCAACAGTCTTCAGGTTTTGTATAAATATTTAGTTCCAGTTTGATTTAATATGTTGACAATTTAGACAGAATACTGTTGTATGGCACATACGTATTTTTGCCATCCAACTTTCCTAACTGTCCAGTAGGCTTAACTCGATAGGCAGCCAAATGGGTATGAAGCGTTGTCAATGACTAGTTCTCTCCCTTACTATTTAATCTTCCCACCAACAGCATATGGTCAATGTACTCAGTAACAGCTGAGTTGGCTTGCGGTGCAGGTGGAGCTGAAACTTTATAGTAAATTTATGCCCTGGACTCGGGACTTGAACCACCGACTCCTCAGGCGACTGTCCGGCAAGCTAACCATTAGAAAAGCACACGCAAATGATCCTACATCCTTAACTCCGCCACTGTTTGCATCCTGACGGTGCCAGTCCCAAGCCTGGATGAAGGAGGAGGGCGACGCTAATCATCTTTTTATGGAAAAGTGTCATTCATAAATCCTTAGATTGTTCACATTGAGCTAATAGAACCAGAATGTAGATAAGTATGTATCAGAGAGGTTACTAAGATAAATAATTGTAGGTGTATTATTTTTTATTAATGTTTTAATTACAATTGATAACAATAGAATTACAATTTCTAAGCCATAATTTGCTCTTTGTTGCCGCAGGTCGTCTGCTGATTACGAACCTGAGACTGCTATGGCAGTCACAAACGATGGCAAAGGTCAATCTCTGTAAGTGCTTAAAAGTATGCTGCTGCCTGTTGTCAAAGCTTAGAAGGGCTAGGTAATAGAATACTAGAGTAAATACTAATAATTAAAATATCAGGATGTGCGTCATCTTCCAACTGCCAAGGAGTGACAGCGACTACTCATTGACGTTGTCACCGTGTCTGCGAGCAATGCCTACTGTTGTCGTTCTGCCCTATCAACACAACTTGGCCCAGAGACTCTAAACATCCTTGCTATCTGTCAGCTGTTGATGGGAATCCGTTTTTTGGTTATACACTTGTGCGTGGGCCCACCACTGGTGACTCTTTTCAGCTCACTGTGCTCGGTTTTGCTAATTGATGTATTTTACTTAATCAATCCAATCAATCAAAAATACTTGATATAGCGCCCCTTCCAGATGTCTACTCAGAGGCACTTCCCGGCCTAATCCCCAGCTGAAAAGGACAGTTTTAAGAGAGGCGTAAAATGAAGATGAGGAGTTCTTAGGTAGGAGACGGAGCTCTATGGGAAGTCCATTCCAGATTCCAGATTGATTACTCTTTCACAATCACATTTAACATCATTTAAGCAAAGCCAGAGTGTGCCTCTGAGTAGATATCTTGAAGGGGAGCTATATAAATGCTCCATTACATTACATTTGTATATCGCATTAGTATGTATGTCTGTATGTGGCTGGGCTTCAATATGCACTTCTTGATTTTGTAAGGGAAGCATTAGAACATTTTCGGTCTGTTGTTTGTATTTTGTTGTTAAAGATTAATACACTTAAAATTACCTGTGTGATTTATATCCTTATTTCGATACCTGTTGGTTAGGGTTGCAGAATCATAAGCTGTAGTGAGTCTCCTTTAAAAGTGTTTTCAACTAATTAATTAAAACGATTAAGATATGTAAATTTTATTGAAAATATAAAATGCTTCATTGATTACTGTTGTAAGTCATTCCATTGTTAAGCTCTTCCTGTTTTTGTTCTTGCAGCCGTCGGCCTAAACTGCGTTCTCAGCGTCAATGCGAGAACCGCTCAGTCGGTGAGATGAAGACATATATACCTCAAACCAAGATTCTGTTTCTTCCCTCAAGAAATGCCTATTTCTCAATGGCATTTAATCCTCTGAGTATCTGGCAGCTCTTTCCTCCAGCAACAGACTAACCGCTCACCTCACATTCGCATTTCTGTGTGACAGTGCACGTTAAAACTTTCGCAGTGATTATACTTCCATGCAGACATACGCTAAAGATGATTCATCATATTGTGAATGTCGATTAAACATTTATTTCAGTCCTAATTGTAATGAAAGAAACATATCAGTTAAGGCTGTCAGCGTGTACGGCCTGAGGCTGACTGCTTGGTCAATTAAATCCGTTCTCGAGTGCCAGACATTAAAAATGCACAATTTTACCCGAACGTATACCAGAAATGTTTCGTTGATCATATTAGCTGACTAATTAAATTGGTTCTCCGTTAAAATGCGCAATCACCTACATTTCTTTAAAAAATGTCTGCGCAGTCGGGTACCTAGGTACCCGCTCTGTGGGTCGTCGGGTACTCGGGCTGTGATTTCTGCATTTTTGACAGCTTTAGTGGCAGTACTTTCTCTGGCTCCCAAAGGCGTCACTGGGGTAAAAAACGTCACTGGGGTAAGGAGACTGCAGTGTAGGCTTAATTTTTGCAAGACGTGAATTAACTTTCATTGTTTAATCCTGTGTATTCTACAGAAGCTGCGTGGCAACACAGAGGCTTTGTTCGTTCTGACAAAAGCCAACAACACACGCTTCGAATTCATCTTCACGAATCTTGTGAGATGAACTCTGAACATCTGCTCTATTGTCTTTATCATTAGCATTATCGTTTATATTATTATTATTATTATTATTATATTTTATATTATTATCATTTATATTATTATTTTATTATTATTTTTATTTTTATTATTATTATCATTATTATTATTATATTTTATATTTTTATCATTTATATTATTATTTTATTATTATTATTATCATCATCATTATTGGTAGTGTCATCTTATGTAAATATCCACAATTTCTCCACCACACACAATAGTCTCATTCAATGACCAAAAGTAATTTCTATATGTTAATATATATCTGAAGACTCATACATTGCATTTTAAGAACCTCCTGAAGCTGTCGCTGCAAGGCTATCTAACAGATGTCAGATTTATGGCACATAATCGATTCTATGTAATTTATTTCGATTTTTCCTGAAAAATTGCATTAAGATTTTCTAATTTGGATCGCTATAGGTTCCTGGTTCACCACGTCTCTTCACCTCAGTCATAGCAGTTCATCGGTAGGTACTGGTTCACTGCAAACTTATTCCTAATTGCTGATCGAATTGAATTACGCATTCAGAGCTGCTTGACTAAGATGGCTGAAACCATTTCAGAAGTCTTTACCCTGATGGATCGAATACCATTTCTTATCATTATAATACAATAATTATAATGACCTGAATTTTAGTTTAATTTCAAATTTAAAAGCCACAGACATCATATGAATGCATGATGACTAGTTATCACAGGAGTTGAATTTAACTGTTGGTAGCCATGCAAGGCGCTCATCATGTTATTCGTCTGATTTAACGAATGCTGCCATCTTGCAAATAGAGGACTAGTCAACCTTAGAGGTTTTGCGCCCCAGTGCGTTATCCTTTACTCAATGGTCCTCCCCTAATGGTGTTAAGCACTCGATTTGTTGAAGGACAAGGGCTTTACATAAATATCCCAAATTTGCATTCAGTGTGGGACGGTTTGCACGGATGTCAGTGTCCATGAAGGAACTCTCGATGACTTTACAGTGCTCGTGAATATGCTGTGCTTGTGCTTGGCTTTCAAGTGGTGCTTTAGAATTTAGGCGATTACGATTACTGTACGATTACATTACCTCTGCTGTAATGTTGAAGAGCATACGAGACGTCAAAGATGTATCGTGAGTTGAAGTTGCGCGGTGCAATCATTGACAACCGACAGTTGCGAATGCTTCCGCTGGAGCAGAAGTACAATGAGGTGACTGGAGTGTACAACCTTTCCAGTGATCAGGTACAGAGTACATTGGTTGCTAAAGTGCTTCAATTGCTAAGGTAGTTCAATTGTTGAAGTTCTTCAATTGCTAAGGTAGTTCAATTGTTGAAGTTCTTCAATTGCTTAGGTAGTTCAATTGTTGAAGTTCTTCAATTGCTAAGGTAGTTCAATTGTTGAGGTAGTTCAGTTGTTAAAGTACACACATGTATGTTATTACTTGCTTTTCTTTTTATTGCTTTATTTTGGGTGCACCAAGTGAATTATAAATTAAGGATTTGCTGAAGGTTCCACATACTATGGACTTTCTCTCTGTTGAGTCATGTTAATGAGGCTTTTGTATGAAGGCAAGGTTTATGAAGAGTCTGTTTTGAACTCCCTGCTGAACCAGAGTGTGTTCGATATATTCGCGGTCGTTGTATTGACGGTTATCTATTTTTCTCTTCAAGGGAAACCTAGGAACCTTCTACATAACAAATGTTCGCCTGGTTTGGTTTGCTAACATGAATGAGTCGTTTAACGTCAGCATCCCGTATCTACAGATGGTGAGTGATTTTCATTTATGGAGAGCATACATATTATACAATCATGTCCCAAATGGTACAATTAAATAGTGATGATTATAATTATAATAATAATTTTAAGCATGACATGTAACTGATAAGTTACATGTAATGATAACTAATAAGCAGCCAATCCAGTTGCCCCATGACAGGTCTGATAGCAGTGTCAAGTATGAAAGTAAATATGATAATAATAACAATATTGACTCATGCTGACAATTTTTCAGTATAATAAAAATACTTATAATAATTCTTATCATAATAATAATGTTAGTAGCATTGCTGATAAATGAATTTTAGTAAATTTATTTGGTGGTTATTGTTCCTGATGTGATTCCTAATATCCAGAAATTATCAAAATATTCAGGAATTGTAAATTTGATTTTGTGAAACATAAGAAGAAGAGCAATTCCTTAAGCAAGCTTTAAGACGCCCATAGGTGTGTAGTGTTAGTACCTTCATTTTCTTGACCTTGGCTGTCAGTGTACTCATAATGGCTGTAGGGGTGAGTGTACAAAATTGGTTTTGGTGAGTGTACAAATCTACTTTTTGGAGAGTGTACAAAACTGCATTTTGTTGGGTCTACAAAACTGCTTTTTGGTGAGTGTACAAAATTGGTTTGTATGTGTTTCAGAAATCAGTCCGACTTCGTGATTCAAAGTTCGGAATTGCGCTGGTTATTGAAACAACTCAACAGGTGACATTTGTTTCAATTCTATTTCTTTCAATAATCGGATTTTAAGTTCAGTGTTGTGGATAAACAATTTTAAATATTCTGAAGGCAGAGCTACTGCTTATAAATTTTCTATTTTGCATTTGAATCAATATTTCTGAGCCTTCCCGGTTATCGGGTGATGGGAAAGTTGAAAAATTTTAGAGTGTAGAGTAATGAATGACACACTGGAGCGCACAGCTGAGGAACCGAGTTCAATGCCCGCATCCCCGTAAGTTTTACTAGTCCTTCTTTAGCTTGGTTGGTTGGTTAAATTAGATATATAACGTAATTGTCGCCTTGCACGGCTGCCGAGAGTTAAATTCAACTCCTTGTCATCAATAACTTGTCATCAGTAGTTCATACTATACTTGTGATCATACTGTGGTTTGTCAGTTTGAAATTAAACGAACGTTATCATTATTATTACCTTTACCTTGTTTCTAGGGCGGTGGATATGTGCTCGGGTTTAGAGTCGATCCGCAGGAGAAGCTGGAAGAAATCGTTAAGGAGATCCAGAGTCTGCACAAGGTCTACAGCGCGTGTCCCATCTTCGGAATCGAGTTTGAAACGGAGCATCTGGTGCGTGTTTAGATTCTGCGTACATCAATTTAACTCGCGAAATCTGTGTCTACTGGAATTCGTTGATACAGATATCAACAATAATAATTACCCAAGTCACGTGTGTGTGTGTGTGTGTGTGTGTGTGTGTGTGTGTGTACGTCTGTCTGTCTGTCTGTCATACTTTAACGTTTCACTTATTAACCAGATGTCACCTCTGATTTTTCACGGGTTACGTAAATGTGTATTTTAGCTCTGCGTCCCATACTAATTATTATGACCTGTGAATTTTCACAGGTTAACAGCTAGTTTACATATGAATACGAATATTTGTCGTTTGCTTATTCACATGTGTTGCATAACTTCAACATTTGCTTCCAAAATTACATACAATGCTCTGATTCTCCACCAGCCATTTTTTTTACTTTACTTTGCAAACATTATTAACATCTGTTACGTTAGAATAATAGTGATAATAATCTTTGTTTAGCTACATTCTAAGTGCTTGATTATTGGTGCTATAAAATTCCTTTGGATGAGATATGTGGTTACAGCTTTTGTGAAGTACTACTCGGTCACCCACGTACAGGACTCGGTTGGGTCACCCTTTAAGATCACTGACTAACCTCTCTGACATGACTGGTTGATTGGACGGCCTAGTGTCGTTGTTTATGACCTAGAAGGGTGGATTCTTTGTGCCGGTTTAATGAGTTTTAAATGAGTCTTTTTGACTTATTATATTATGATGGAGTTATGAAAAGGTATTTCTTGCTAGATTTTTCTGGCATGTGACATCCCTCTTGTGTTTTTGAACAGGCCAGCAACGCAGATGAACTGGCCGTCTCTCGTGTTCAGGACGACGTAGAAATAGAAACCGGACCAGAACAGTCGGATGCATTTGCGGTCGGTAGTCCACTTCTGCCCAGAATTCAATGCAATGTAATCGAGCATTTATATAGCGCCCCTTTAAGATATGTACTCAACTCTGCACTAGCCTAAATGAGGTCATCTTATGCCATATTTTACATTAGAAATGGAGATGTGTGGCCTGCAAAGGATTTTAGGCCAAACCGCTGTCACGATTTTCCTGCTAGTGTTTATCAGGGTTACCCCATGAATCCTGAGAAACCTGGAAGGTCATGGAAGTTGACATTACAAGTTTAAAGGCCTCGAAAAACAGATGTCTTCAAAAAAAATCCTGGAAAGTGATCATATCTCAAAATAGCCAGGTTGTGGAAAGTTAGCAAAAATGGAAAAGTTATTAATTGAATGGACAAAATTATTCAAATCATATTTTAAAATTTCTATAAATATTTAATTGATTTAGAAGTTGGGTATATAAGTCCTAATAGTCATGGAATAGGTCATGGAAAAACTGAAGTTTGTTTGATTGGTTTTCGTCATCAGTATATAGGTATAATCATGTCTACGTTAGAAATTTGATCAGATGTTCTGAATTCTACTTTATTTCTTCACCAAATGTGGTACACAGTGGGTCTGTAAAGTTTAAGTCTTGTATTTGTCACTTGGATAAAATGCGGATCCCTTAAGTTAAAAAGCCATGAGTTTTAGTTTTGGCAGTGTTGTATGCAAGACTTGAAACTTCAAGACCAAGACGAGACCGAGACAGTGAGGTGCTGAGACCGAGACAGTGAGGTACCAAGACCGAGACACTAGGTTCAAGACAGTATGAGACAGTAAAAGACAAGTGATCCTATATAAAATGCTGTAAAATGCTAATGTATCAGTTTTCGGGAATAATGTTTATTTGTAATTTCAATTTAAAACTTATAATGTACATAGTACAAATTCCTGAGAACTGTTTTTATATTGCCACGCAAGATTTTAAGACAGTTCACGCGAAACACATCGAGACCACTTGTTTGAGACAGAATAAGACATTCACTTCGAGACATTTTCTAAAAATACGAGACACTACCTCGAGACCGAGACAGCAGGCTTCCGAGACCGAGACACTAAAAAACTGTCTCGAGACCATACAACTCTGAGTTTTAGTGACTTATTTTCTTAGCCTTGGCATATGTAGTCATCTTTCCCATCTGTTCTTTCCACCCACAGTATAGAGCGTAGAGTAGGCTGATCAGACGTCCCGGTTTTCCCGGGACCGTACCAATTTTCTGCTAGCTGTCCCGGCTGCTGGGAAAGGTAGACCAAACCCTAAAATTGTCCCGGTTTTTAAAAACTTACCTGACTTTTCAACGTCTTCTTGATTTGACTACGGGCATATAGCGAGTTAATTCATTTTTAGCTTAACTTTTATTTATTACCATGCAGAATACCTTTTCCGGTTTTTATTACCATGCTCTAGTTGAGAGAGTTCTCTCACTGATGAACTCTTATTGGTCTGATCAAAAAAGTTGAATATCAGACGAAACTCTTGAAGCTGTTATGATAGTGAAGATGAAGAAATATGTGTTAAATTTTATGACAGGATATTAGCAGAAAAAAAATTGAAGTGTCCCAGTTTTTAGTTTCCAATCTCTGGTCAGCCTACTTTAGAGTCTTCTGCGTCACAGTTAGAGCAAAAATACTCTCGACAAATTTCTGCCAAGGTGGGGATTTTACTCCCAACTGACTATTAGGCACACTCACTGCTGTGCACACCATGTTGTTACATAAAAGGTTTTGCAAATATTAATTTTAATCTTCTTTCAAAACCATTTTAAGGAATTTATTATCGATTTTGTTTCCTTCTGTGTATTACAGGCATACTTTGCCGATGGAAACAAAGGTCGCGGTCGTTCACCAGTGTTTTGCGAAGAGCTCGGACTGGCTATTGAGAAACTGCCGGAAGGAATAACATTGGCTGACCTGTGGGAAGTTGTTCCACCGGAAATCAAGCCCTGAATAACTGTTAAAATATTTTCCTGTGTTATTTGCGATTAAATGTTGAATAGGTAGGCATGCGATTGCTTGAGTAGGCATTTCGTTTCACATGCCTACTTATTGCATAGGTATGCATGTGATTACTTGAGTAGGCATATTACATCACATATCATATGCCTACTTAATGCATGGGTAGGCATATTATATCATATACCTACTCAATCCATGGGTAGGCATTTTATATACATAAGTATCTTATGCTTGCTTATTGTATGGGTAGGCTTATGATTGCAGTAAGAAGGCCTTTAGTAATGTATTGACCTTGTTTTATTAATCTGCGAAAGTAAAATGAGTAGATGTCAATTGAAAAAGCATTCGGAATCGTTTTCCCCATACTGGATCAGTGTGAATTTTTACACTATGTGGCCTAAAGGGGTATAAAAACTCATTTATCAGTAAGTTTTATCCCTGGATCAATGTGAGAACTGTGATGGATGGGGTTTAAAACATCGTTAATAAGTACAGTTTTTCCCATAATAGACCAATGTAAGTTTTAAAATCATTGTTGATTGGGATAAAACAATCGCTGATAAGTACAGTTTTACGGTGAATTTTACCTATACTGGAGTAATGTGAGTACTTAAAATTATGATTTATTTGGGTAAATAACATGGTTAATAAGTACAGTTTTACTGATACTGGATTAATTAGAGTACTTAAAATTAGGATTAATTGGGGTAAATAGCATGGCTAATAAGTACAGTTTTTCCCATACTGGATTAATGTGAGTTTTTATAATTATGATTAATTAGGGCAAACAACATGGTTAATAAGTACAGTTTTACCCTTACTGGATTGCTGTGAGGTTTTAAAAGTATGATTTATTGGAGTAAGAAACATTGTCAATGTGTATTGTAATTCCCAATGTCAGTGTGAGTGTTTAAAATCATGTTTTATAGAAGCTAAAACCTTGTTCGTAACTACAGTTTTCCCCATACTGGATCAGTGTCAGTTTTTAAATTATGATTTATTGGGGTGAAAAACAACGTTCACCAGTACAGTATTCCATTATAGGCCTACTGTCACTTTTGCGTCTTGTAGTGAAATTTCTGCAAGCAAAAAATATGGATGACACACGCGACGCTATGCAATAAGGGGCCGTTCACATAACTATATAACGCTCAAGGGGTAGGTGGGTGGGTTCCGGGTTTGTTAGCGTTATATTGTGTAGGGGGCTGGGATAGATTGAAGATTTCGTTATAATAACAAACTTTTTTCAGCTTATGCTATTTTGGGGTCACAGCTGCTGTTATAAAACGTTATTAGGGGTAGGAAGTGGGCCAAAAATTGGGATTTTATGCGTTATATGATATGTGAACGGCCCCTAAGCATTGAGAATGGAGATAGGCCACTCTGGCATCATAGATATAAAAACCTATATTTGGCCACTTTAGCAGTTGATAGCCTCACAGTAACTGAATTGATTGGCATCATACACACCATATCGAAAGATTTTTCGGTTAGGCCACTCTGACTCTCAACGCTTCAATTATAACTCTTTTAATAATTATGTCCTTGGTGTCTTTCGGACACTATGAATTTCTTTGCGCTGTACTGTAAATGTTTCAAATTGTCGTCAACGGCCATAGATGTCATATGACGACTTTGAACTGTGGATTAATAATAACAATTATAACTTTTTTTAAGATTTATTCTATTAACATTTAACATAAGTTAATGAAAGTCGAATAAACGCTTGGCGTTTTCGCACTAACAGAAACCTGGTTTAACTCAAACACAACTCTTGCCCAGTACCAAGACTGCATACTCTCCGGCTATCATCTCCACAGCACACCTCGCCCTTCTAAGTCCGCAACCGTCACGAACACCACAGGTGGAGGCATCGCCTTTTTGACTCGGGAACCATCCACCATCCTCAACTCACCTGGCTACTTTGAATGCGCCTCAATCACTCTCAAACTTCCTAACAAAATTCTTACCATCTTCAACGTATACCGCCCTCCTTCCTCCTCCTCATACTCAAGTCCTTCATCCGTCTTCTTGCAAGAATTCACAACCCTCCTTTCTACCGCTGCTACAACTCCTCATGAATTCCTGATCACAGGGGATTTCAACATACATGCGATGATCCCTGTGATTCATTTGCCACTGAATTCCTCACGCTCTTATCATCCACTAATCTGGTCCAACATGTCAACTTCCCCACTCACTGACACAACCACACACTTGATCTCATCGTCACATCATCTCTCTCTAAGTTGTCGCCAGATACTTCTTTTTCTTTGGATACACCTTCCGATCATTATCCCATATTCACATGCCTTAACATTCTACCTACTCCACGTCCTGATCCTGTCTCACGTTCTTTTCGTCGCATCAGTTCGATAAACATTGAAGCCTTCACGCAAGATCTCTCCGTTTCAGACCTCATTCTAAATCCTCCACTCTCCCTAGATGATCTCCTGTCTTCCTACAATACCACTCTCTCCACGCTCCTTTACAAACACGCTTCCATTATCAACAAAACCGAATCTCACGCTAACAACCCGTGGTATAATTCCTATCTCCAGGCTTTCATGTCGACGCCTCGAGCGCACTTACAAACGAACCCGTAATCCTCAAGTGCTCTCTGCCCTAAAATCTGCTACAAATAAATACCACGACCTTCTGGCTAAGACTAAAACGAACTTCTATTCCTCGTTGGTCCAATCCCGATCCTCTAATCCTCGACTTCTTTGGAAAACTGTTAATCAACTCCTCCATCGGAACTCTTAGAGCTCACTTCCAAACTCGCTTCCATCTTCTATAGCTGAATCGATCACAATATATTGCTCCAGAGACTGTCCATCTGGTTCGGCTTTTCTGATACTGCTCTTCTCTGGATCCGGTCCTATCTATCTTCCCGCTCTTTCTCAGTAAAGACCTCGAGCACGTCATCTAAATCATGCCCGCTCACCTGTGGTGTTCCTCAAGGTTTTGTTCTTGGACCCCGCTTGTTCATCCTCTATACTACCCCTCTCAGTTCACTCATTAACGCATCCTCGGTTGACCATCATCTATCTATACGCTGACGACACGCAGTTATTCATTTCTTTCTCTACAACCAGCTTCTCCAACTCCATCGATAACCTGCTCCATGTCGTCACCCAAATCTCATCCTGGATGACCTCAAATCTCCTCTGCCTGAACCCCTCCAAAACCGAATTCATTCTGATTGGCCTCCGTGAGCAACTGAAGAAAATTCTTGATCCCACTATTTCTCTCAATCCTGATTCTGCATCCACCCACAAATTCATTGCAAATTCTCCTGTCCGCAACCTAGGCATAATCTTTGACCAAAACCTTAGTTTCGCTGACCACATCACCCATCTTCTCGCTCTTGCTTCATGCACATCCGTGATCTTCGTAGAATCCGCCCTATGCTTGACTCCAAAACAGCATCCATGATCGCCATATCAATAGTTCACGCTAAATTGGATTACTGTAATTCCCTTTTCCTAAGTATAGACACCACCCAATTAAATCGCCTCCAGCCATTCAGAATACTCTCGCCCGTGCTGTCACCAAGACCCCAGAGCATCACCATATCACTCCTGTCCTCAAATCACTCCACTGGCTCAAAATACCCTGAACGGATCGAATATAAGGTCATTTCACTCACCTACAACACACTGCAATCCTCACAGCCTACAAATTTCCGTCAGTCAGTGGCGGATCCATAGGGGGGGGGGCGATGGGGCGATCGCCCCTCCTTATATTATTTGGAAAGAAATTTCTTTAGCGATTTTTACTTGGCTTTTGCAGCCCTTTATAAAGAAAGTATGCAATGTCAACAAAAATGTTCAAATTTTAATGTATTGGGATACCAATATATGACGTCATTTTATAGTTACATTACATAGATTAAGACAGTAGAAGAACGATACTCAAAGAAAAAAAGTAAACAAGTTTTACGATTTGTGGGCTTGCCTGCGGTTGCCACTACAACCTAAAAATCGGCCCCCCCCTTACTAGATGGTCTGGATCCGCCTCTGCCGTCAGTTGTTCACGATTCAGCCACATCGTTCAACCCGTTCCTCTTCCACCCGCACGCTACTTCGCCCTCCCGTCACATCATCACTCAAATTTGCAAATCGCTCCATAGCCATTGCTGTCCCGCCTCTTTGCAACAAACTCCCTCCAGCATTAAGACAAATATCCGATCCGTCCTACGAATTCACAAACACCTCACCTCTTGCTATCTAGCCACAGCTTTTTCACTCACAACTCAGAGCATTGCTCTTCTCGCAAATCCTATTTTGATTCCTCCTCTTCCTCCTATCTCCCTCGCCGTTTCTACTCCAAACACCATCCACCATAGCCGTCTACCTGTCTGCCTGCCTGACTCTCTGGATTTGACCCTCTGCCTATCGATTCTGTTTTGATTAAGCGCCTGTGAATAAGCTGGTTCCCGCGACTAAGCTTTTGTGTGCGCTGTAGAAATGTTGAGATTACGATACGGTTACGATACGATAGTAACTACAGCGCGTATATGACAACGACATTTTATGTGTAGATCAACGAAAATGTCCGTATGTAATATGCTTTGGTAAACCTACAGTATCGGGGCCTGTGTAGGCCTACCGTCTACGGCTACCGGGCGTTGTGAGAGTCGATTAGGCCCTAATTAAGGGTAAGTTTACTAGCGTCGTGATGGTCGCTTCGAGTCAGAATCAGGACCGTCACAAACATGAATAGCCTATATGCCTACCTTCCGCATAGCCGCCGCAATATGACAAATTGAGGCCGACAACGCCCGAAAACTCGCCCTCCCAGATGCCGTAAGTTTGCCCAAACCTCAAAATTTTACTCCATCTCCATTCTCCAGTAGCTATAGAAGTAGGCTAGTCATTGCGAGAAGCCTAAACCCTTTGATTTGGATGAACTACGGTAACTTCTGAAGATAATTGCAATCTGTGGTTAAAGGTATTGGGGGGAGCATATCTAAATCGAAAATTAAATATAAGAGTCTTGATTAATTTCTAGATACCGTTTAAATTTAAGCGGGGCTCAAGGCTATGAGGATATGCTGAATAGTTTGAAAAAAAAGAATTTAAAAGTGATTAGAGGATGAGCTAAGTGAAAACGTAGTTCCGTCTGACATCGGGGAACCAGCGTATCGGCGCTGATCGAATGTTTTAAACCGCGGATTCGATGACTACACGATATGTTTGTTTTGATTTAATATTTAAATGAACGCGAACGTACTGAAATTTTTTATGTTTACTTTATGAGAGTTTTTGAAACTTTTGTGTGAAGTGTTCAACAACTGTTTTGCAGCTACTCGCTTACTCCGAATGGGATGTGCACATGACTATGAGCGGCCTACACAGCTGGACAATGTTAATCCATAACGACATTATTACATATTTCATGAGAAGCACGTATTGTGGAGGTGCCCAAGTTGGTGATATCGTAGTTTAGGCTATTAAATTATTTTCATTTCCTATATCCCGTAGTTTAGGCTGTTATTAAGAAACACCAAAACAAATAAAATCTAGCTTCCATTTAGGTATATTTCTTTTAATCAACACAACTTGTTTACATCCGTCGTATAGACATTCTCACATAAAAGCTTCTTTTACTTATGCATGCTATTTTCACCAATCCAGCTTCCATTTAAGCATAAGTCTTTTCATCAATCCAGCTTCCATTTAAGCTAAAGTTGTTAATAAAAGGTTTCCTATTCTCTAAGGGGACCTTCATTTGTATATAAATAATTTAACGGCCTCTGAAAAATGAAAATAATTTAATAGCCTAAACTATGACGATGTTACCCCTAAGTTTTTGCCACATCGGATCTACGTCGTGTGTATTGCGAATATGGCGCTATACAAATCTCAAGATTAGAGTTAGTTCATCAGCAACCCCAGCACAGAATTCATCAACTGTGTATTTTGCATTGAAAGTATTGATTAAATTTAAACTTTTTCCTAATTTGTTTGCACAGATCGAATCGTTCTTGGACTGATGCAGACCGCACAATGATGGTTACGAGCAGGTTGCTCATCCTCGCTGGAGTGGAGTCAATCAGAGATCGTCATTATGCATACTCGAGCTGCGACAGATGCTACAGCAAAGTACTGTTTGATGGCGATACAGAGAAGTAAGATGCTTTCAAAGCTCTTATTCAGGAAGATGAATTCAGTGTTGTTCGTCAGCATTAAAACTTTGCTACGACAAATAGAAGTTTTTATGTTACTTTAAGGTGCAAATATTACTCATGCGATTAGTTGGATGGCTGTATTATTTCAGCACGACATTGTCTCCGACATTCTTAAAATGTGGTGTACATGAATCACGTAGATACATACAGACTTGTGTACATTGTCTTGTCTCATCTTGTCTTGTATTATATCATCTTGTATCATCTTGTATTGTGTCATCGTGTATTGTATTGTGTCATCTTGTGTCTGATTTATATATTGCTCCTTCAAGGGTGGTACTCAGGAACGCTCACGTCCTAGGCATTGCTGAAAAGTACAGTTTTTGTATTGTGTCATCTTGTTTTGTATTGTGTCATCTTGTCTTGTATTGTGTCATCTTTTCTTGTATCGTGTCACCTTTTCTTGTATTGTGTCATCTTGTATTGTGTCATCTTGGCTTGTATTGTGTCATCTTGGCTTGTATTGTGTCATCTTGGCTTGTATTGTGTCATCTTGGCTTGTATTGTGTCATCTTGGCTTGTATTGTGTCATCTTGGCTTGTATTGTGTCATCTTGGCTTGTATTGTGTCATCTTGTATTGCATGGTCTTATACTGTGTCATCTTATATTGTGTGATGCAATTCATTCATTCATTCTTTCACTACAAAGATTTATATAGCACCCATTCAAGGCTTCTACTTAGGAGCAGTCCCAACCTAGGCACTGCTGAAATGTAAAGTTTGAAGGAGAGTATAACAAGAGTCAAGAGTGGAACCTGGACGACAAGCGCAATGCCAATGGGCGTATTCCAGAGCGAGGGGCCAACCACTGAGAAGGTGCAATTTTGTTTAGTAGTTGTGCAGGCAAATTGGACAGTGAGAAGACCTTGCAATATAAACAAGCACTCAAAATTACAAGTCTCCACTACCTTGAACACTTGTTATCATAACCAACTGTGAACAAGCCCCTGAGGAACTGGAATAAGTACTTATTAAACCATAGCTAGGCTGTACTTTATATATCTGTGAAACCTTCCAAACAGCTGGATCTGCATCAAGTGCCGCTCAAATCGTCCGAACGTTTTGCGACGCTATCGAATGAACTTCCGAATCACAGACAGCGAGCGGCTTGCTAACGTCACCGTTTTCGGCCACAACCTGGACAAATTTTTCGGATGCACAGCTGACGAGTTTTACCGGTAAGACAAGATTTTTTTTATGGGGCAACAAAATTGGCTCTTTACGTTGCAAGATATTGTTGTAGGCTGGTAATAATATCTAATTCAGCTTTCTGTGCTTTGTTTTGCTGACTGATGTAATGTAGTTGTGATGACATTTAACATTGTATTGTATTGCATTTAAGCTTTTGTAGAGCGCCTCTAGTGGGGTGAACCGTTCGGGTTTTTAGGCCTGTGTATGAATTCTGCATTGTTGTCTGACTGCTTGGAATGAACTCCCACTGGAGTTGCGACTCTGCCTATGGATCTTTGTGACACATTTTATAAATGCTTGAAGTCCTTTCCCACCAAAGTTGGACTGGCAGCACATCCGGGTAATAATCCTTAAAGGGTGCTTTAAAAATTTCTGTTCTGAATGAATTGCATCTTATTATTGTATTTAGTTAAATATTTGATCACACCGGTTCACAAGCCATCAACCGATGGGACACCAAAACCAAGCCATAGTCAGGTGACTTTTAAAGAGATCATTCCGCTACACCTTGGTGCATAAGCAATTTGAAGTGTTTAGTTTCAAAGTGAGAATAAGTTGTTTGTAAACAGTGAGTTGTTTCTCTGTTGCCTGTTGGTTAGAGCGGTCAGCCTGTAACGTGGAGAGTGCGGGTTCGATGCTCGGCCAAAGGGTAACTGTATAAGGAGCTTGGGCAAGTCCTTGCTCTGCAATATAATTGCAATTGTGCCGTCGAGCCGTGTGTGCACTTCTGAACTAATTGTAAGAAGGACAGCATCAAATTACTATTGTATTGCTTATGTATTATACAGACTTTTATGAGATGCATTTTAGAACCACAAAAGGGATCTCAGCAACGCATCTTAACATCACTAGAAAAAAATGACTGGTTAATAGCTTATGAGCATATCTTCTGTTCCTTGATATTACAGTTTTTTTGCTTACAGAAATCTCGAATCGCTTTCCCAGACATATCCGCAGCTCATCAATGAAAATCTCATCGATTCTGTGATTGATGAAACGTTTGTTGGCTCCAGTTTTCTGTTCGGTTTCAAGCTGCCAAACGCACAACGTCGAGATAACGCTGGAAATTTACCGTCGTCAGATCTGACTCTTCCTAATGAAGATGGAAGTTCATTTCCCAGTGGCTTACCAAATTCAGAGGAGATGGTTTCAGGCTCTGTCGCTTGGCAGATGCTGTTTCCATGCAGCGACAATAATTTTACGACAGTTTTGACAAGGCTTCGCCAAATTGTCAGTGACTTCGGTTCTTCTCAGTGTTTAAACTCTGTGATTGGTGAGAACTTGCTGTTGAGTGTTTCTGGATTCGAAGGGATGTCATCTCTGTCGCAGACGTCTTGTGTCGAAAGAGATTGCATTGGTACCTTAGAAAATTCCGAGCAGAGTTTAGTTCTGAGTTGCGATCAAGATGTCGGTTCGAACGTTGAACCGAAAGAATTAAATGGCCGAAGATCGTCCGGATTTTCTTCTGTGCAGTCCCTCAGGCACATGCCTGGCACCCCTATAGCTAACAGTTCCTTTCTAAGCACCGCAACCCATCAACCAATCTCAACTAGGAGACCACGTGCCCCCTTTGAAACAATGATTGCGAATACACAGTTTAGCAATGTCCGGCTTTCACAGCATCGTCCGATCTGCAGTGTTTCGAAGGGAAGCAATTATGACAGTGGTTTCTGTTCTGAGGTTGTAACGGAGAGAAATGAGAGAGTACAAAGAAGATTAAATGATGCGAATGACCAGAAATCGAACGGTGTGTCTGAGCTTCATGTAAATAGTGAGCCCAGATGGCTGAAGCGAAAGCGAACGCTGGATAAGGAGAGTCCGAACGTCACTTTTGACGAGTCTTCTATAGATGAAATTGAAATCTGTCGAGCAGCAAGTGTTGTTTCTCAAGAACGCCGCGTTTTTATGGGTGATTTCAGTTTCAAACGGTGTGTCACTGCCTCGTCCGTTTCTCAAGAGATTACGAAGAAACTGATTTCAAAAAGCAGTCCTTCACAGCTCGATTTACCTGTTACCTTGCCCACGCAGAAACAATCTTGTACGCTCGATTTTGTTGAAGCTCCATACTCTGAAGATCTTGAAGCATTTCTCAAGGATTGCGAATTTGACAACAGACTGACATGTGAAACGCTTGAAGTCCCGGCTTCAAATTCTAAACGCGTTGGTTGTCGTTTGAAATCAATTTCTCATGACTCACTTTCTGAGAGTAAAGATAGAGACTGGGAGCAACCGTACTCCGAAGATTTGGACGAATTTCTCAAGGGAGATAATAAGTTCGACGAGAAACAGTCACAGGTTCGTTTGAAACCCTTAAACAGCTCTTCTGTGCTTCAACAAACGCCTAGCCGATATAGTTTCACAACTCATACTGTTCCATCTAAGCACCTCGAACCACGTGGAAGCAGTACGAGAAGTTTGGATGGATCTGGATGTAGCAATGAACTGTTTTCACTTTGGTCAGATGATTTTGAGCAGCAGGTAGCAGAGTCAAGTATACCAAAAAGTCTGGAAAAATCAGTGAGACACTGCGTTTCACAACAGTTCATAGCAGAATCTTCAAAAACACATTCAAGTGTATCTGATGTTGTGCAAACTCCAGCGAGATGCTGCATTTTGCCACAGTTGCTAACTGAATCTCTAAGAAAACATTCTAGTGTGTGTATAGGGAGCCATGCCAACAATCTATGGAGAAATTCTTCACAGCTATCACCATACCAGTCACCATTGGAGCAGTTTAGCACAGTAAAGACGAGAGAAATTCGCAGTGATACATCCTTGAATGAGTCAAAAGAAAATGTGGAACCCAGTGCACAAATGTGTTATGCATCAGACACATTTGACTCCTCATTATCGATATTGTTTGGGCAGAACAAAAACTTCCCACACCAGGTTATAAAATCGACTCGAAAAACAACTTTGATCGCTGCTACTCCACCTGTGATAGGCATCAAGAACACACCAAGACTTCATAGTTTTTTAAACTACAGAACTCCTGTGAACACGATATCCAGTGCTAACAGATTGCTTGCAAATAGTTTCTCGAGTAAGGGTCTGCACGAGAAACTACTACAAAACTGTGCGACTCGTAAAAGTGTTATCGTCCTTGAGCATTCAACCAAGAAGGCTCGAAACGGGGCAGTTGCTACTCCGGTTAATAACAGTTTCGATCTTTTCCAATCACCGCATTTCATCCACACTGGCTTACCTCACAGACAATCCGGATTACGAGCAGACTTTCCAGGCAGTGTGAAATTTCCGTTTTCCAGTACACCTCTCAGCACCACCGCAGCCTGTACACAGTCGCCAATGGTTGTGGAAGACTTTTCACAAAGACTTGTAGACTGCAACAATATTGCAGCTAATCCTGGCATACATCAGCTAGATTCGCCCTCATCTGACTGCCTAGCTGGTACTTTCGTTCACGTTTTACCACATCCCTGTGCATTAAATTCCTATAGAAATAAGGCTTTCTCACGTGAGACCTCTGCTACTGCATCTGACTGTCTTACCACCTCCATTAGCCCAGAACTGTTTGGAAATTCTTCGCAAAGACCCAGCTCCGAACTAAGCCCGTGTGGGGCCGTCTGCTCGTGGATTACAGTAAATCGCAAAGACATTCCGATAGAATGTAATTTATTTAATTCGCCGCGAGTTGTGAGTAGAGCTTCGACGAGAGACAATAATTCTGGGTTGCATTGCGACCAATCAAAGGATTTGTTTGGCGACAGTGGCGACCTCTTTCTTGACTAAATATGAACCATAATTGACTACATTTGATATTATTACTATTATTATTATTATTGTAATTGTTATAGGTTTTCGTCCCCATCGGTCTGAACAAAAGAGCCCCTGAATGCCGCTGCATTAAAACGTTGTGTACAAATAGATAGACGTTAAAAAGATGAGTTGTTTCGCGAGGGTCTCCCGTTGCCTGTGTCATATTACTATTATTATTATTATTATTGTGATTTTTATTACTATTATTATTACTACTACAACTATTATTATCGTATTGAAAGATTGAATTATTATCAGTACTATTATAGTAATTATTATTATCATTGTTATTATAAGTGTGTAAACGGGGGACACCCAAATATGTCTGCACTGTTTGCTCCTTGTTTGACGACGGATTCGGCGTCCGATGCCGGATATATTTCAGATCATGAGTTCACATATTGTAGAATTGTATATTATAACTTATTATATGTCACTATTTAAAGTTTTATATAGTCTGTCAATATATTAATCCTGTGATAACTTATATACATATATATATATTATACATATACTTATATACATATGTATATATGTATATGTAAAAACGGTCTGCGGATTTTAACGATTCTGCCCTTTTGTTCTTACCTCTCTGTCTGTCTCTCTGTATTTTTCTGTGGGTTCCTTTTTTTGGCCCACCCTGTACATTTTCACTCGGAGACTGCGGCTGCTGGCGGTGGTCAAGGAGCTGCGTTGATGCCCTGGCGTGTTGTTATCTGTGCGGAAGATGCGGCATGGTCAAGCGACTGACCACTGCTTCTGTCCATCCATCGACCTGACCATTCGTTTGGTCAATCCCTTCTAAGGCGATTGCCATTCTAATTTGGGTCATTTTGTATTCATCTCACGGATTAGACTTCTTACCCGACGACTGCTGTATGCGTGTGTGTCTTTCTGTATGTGTGTGTGTCTTTCTGTATGTGTGTGTGTCTTTCTGTATGCGTGTGTGTCTTTCTGTATGTGTGTGTGTCTTTCTGTATGCGTGTGTGTCTTTCTGTATGTGTGTGTGTCTTTCTGTATGTGTGTGTGTCTTTCTGTATGTGTGTGTGTCTTTCTGTATGTTTGTGTCTGTCTGTGTATATTTCTTTGTGTCTGCGAGTTTTCGTGTGTGTGCTTGTGTGTCTGTATATTTATATCGGTCTTTGTGTGTGTCTGTTTGTCTGTGTTTGGTTGATTGTTTTTGTTGGTCTACCTATTTGTGTCTGTGTTTACGTTTGTGAGTGTGTGTGTGTCTATGCTTCATATTGTGACTGGTTTTAACTGATTTTGACTGGTTTTAACAGGTCTTGACTGGTTTTAACTGCTCCTGACTGGTTTTGACTGATTTTAACTGGTTTTGACTGGTTTGAACTGATTTTGACTGGTTTTAACAGGTCTTGACTGGTTTTTACTGATTTTAACTGGTTTTGACTGATTTTAACTGATTTTGACTGGTTTTAACTGATTTTGACTGGTTTTAACTGGTTTTGACTGATTTTAACTGGTTTTAACTGATTTTGACTGATTTTAACTGGTTTTGACTGATTTTAACTGATTTTGACTGGTTTTAACTGATTTTGACTGATTTTAACTGATTTTTACTGGTTTTGACTGATTTTAACTGGTTTTGACTGATTTTAACTGATTTTGACTGGTTTTAACTGATTTTGACTGATTTTAACTGGTTTTGACTGATTTTAACTGGTTTTGACTGGTTTGAACTGATTTTGACTGGTTTTAACTGCTCCTGACTGGTTTTGACTGATTTTAACTGGTTTTGACTGATTTTGACTGGTTTTAACTGGTCTTCACTGGTAGTACTCGGCCTGTGCCAGTCCCATGTCTAGATAAAGAAGGAGGGCGACGCTAATGGTCGTTGTTACCACAGTGTCGTTAAACTGCAACTACCACCCACCCTCTGAGTTATGGAAGCAAAACCTGATCCAAAGTGTCATGAAGGCAAGATATTCCTCTGATACTAAACAATATCCCCCTCTGTGAAATTGGAGGCATTTGCCTCCAGACCCCTCTATCTGGACGCCTCTGATATATAAATATTTAATAGAGCAGAACTACCGGAGTGCGGATAAGCAGTTGGTTCAATAAAGAATATACTTACTTACTTACTTACTTACATGTGGAAACTTTCATGGAGTGGTGATAGTTGCAGTTTAACGACACTGTGGGATAAAGAAACTTTTATAGCCTCGAATCTGCCATATATCAATAAGTATTAAATAGAGCAGAACTAATTGTGGAAACTCCTCCGCTGCAAGAACTCAGGCAGTGCCAGGATAAAGAAGGAGGGCGACGCTAATGATCTTTCTTATCACACAATGTTGTTAAACTGCCACTACCACCAGAACTACATGCAGTTGTATGTCTGCTGTCGCGGTTTTATATAAAATGCAACTGTTCGTCCTCTGATACAGCCAGTCCCAAGTCTGCATGAACGAGGAGGGCGCTGGCAATGATCCGTGTCATCTCAGTGACGTTAAACTGCAGCCACCACCACCGCCTTAGCAACTGGGTGAGCCTTATCCTATAAATACTCCTAGGTGCATACCTCAGTAAGTGTGAGGCGATGGGATGGCAGGCCAGTCCTTACAAAATAATACACTATTTAACAGACAAACAGACGTGGTCTGACAGACAGACTGGTTTTCTTTGGGCATTGGACCTTCCTCCTCCTCCTGGCCTTCTCTTTCTTGCTCTGTTTATCCACTGCATTTTCCACTAGCAACGTTTTCCATTCGTTTAAGTTACCTTCCTTCCTTGAGCAGTCGAAATGCGTTTCCGATCCAAGCGGAAGTGACGTACTATCGGTCATTCGGCGGGCCAGTAGGATATTCTGCACAAGGTACAGTAAGGTCTTAATCATAAGGTACGTCTGAAGCTCTGTTTCTTAAATAATGTATTGATTCACCAGCTACAGCGCTCTACGCCAGCATACGATTAATATTACATGAATCCTATTGCATCACGTGCTATTTATTCCTCACTTATCGTGAAGGTGGATCGGTCATACATCGCACAATTTCCAACCGGCGTTGATAACGCCGCGAGCTGCAAGCACGCCCAGTCGCCCTCTGGGGCAACAAAAATTGTGAAGGATGTGATGACCGTTCGCTCGGTTGCCTTGTGGCGTGCGGGCAAGTGAGGGAAAAAATTCTGCTCTTGATTTGAAGTGGGTCGTCTGTCTTTCCCGCCTTTGGGGCTGTCACGCGGGCGTTGCTAGGCAACTGCTGAAGACGATAGTCTGAGTGTTACACCGAAACCTAACAAGGTGCGGTGCATTGGCGCCAGAACAGTCGTCTGGGACCGAGTGGTAAAGACCCGCAAGGTTCAGTGTAGATTTGCTGATTTGGCCACTGGTTCTGTCGAGGGACAGTCTCAAAAACTCAGTCATTGTTATCTCTATATTTATGACCAAGGGAGCCTCAAAAACTGAAAGGTCGTAATATCTACTTTTCTCTCTCTCTCTCTCTCTCTCTCTCTCTTTTTAAAAAGTAAACAGCCGATGCTATAAGACTATCTACATAGCCTTATGCGCCACCAAGAGTCTAGACACCTTCAAAGAGCCAGCAGCCGACGCTATATTATATGCATGAAAGCTAAGACCAATTGATATAGATGTGCATTGAGAACCAGGCCTGATTGTCACACGGTGGACAGAGATTCAATCCAGACTGAGAGACAAACCAAAGCAAACTCAATCACTGCTCGCTCTCTGGCAGTGCCAGTCCCAAGCATGGAGAAAGGAGGAGAGTGACACAGACGATCATTGTTATCACACAGCCACACAGTGTCGTTAAACTGAAGCAATTGCCCCTACCATTTGCAAGGTTTGGGCTTCCTTAAACACCCCTGAAACGCGATAAACCGATGCTAAATGGGTAAAGACCATGTCACTGCTTGGTTCCTGAGCCTCAACACTGCTTGCAGTCCAGCAGTGCCAGTCCCAAGCCTAGATAAACGGAGGGTGACGTTAATGATCCATAATATCGCACAATGTCGTTAAACTGCAATTAACCAATCACCTAACTTCGCCACCGCAAACTCCGTCATTGTTTGCACTCGGCCAGTGCCAGTCCTAAGCCTGAACAAAGGAGGGTGGCGACGCCGATGATCTTTGTTATCACAAAGGGTCGTTAAACTGAATCTAATATATAGGGGGCCTACAGATAAGCGGACATGATATCTGGCGAGACGCGTTGTGTGTCAGATGCAATAATTGGACCATCATAGGGAGGCTGCTGATGGTCAGGCCATGGTGATGGGGGATGCAGTGGGATGGGACGGGGTGTAGAAGGGATGGATGGGTTGGGGTGATGTGACGTCAATCATTGCATGCTGCAAGGACAACGATGCATAAATCATAGAAATCCATTTCACCGTTCTGTCTGTTTGTCTGTCCTCTCGTCTGTCATATGGAGTGTCTCTGTCTGCATGTCTGCTTCGGTGTCTTTGGTGTGTGTGTGTGTGTGTGTGTACGTCTTGTTGCTTCTGTGTTTTCTTTGTGCGTGTCTTCGCTGTTTGCTGGTCCCTGAGTGGTCAGTCGATCGGTCAGTCTGGCGCCAGCGCACCGAAGGTCGCCTTCATCGCCGCTACCTTAGGTCCTTTTGGTGCACGAATAAATTCATTCATTCGCTAATTCGTTCGTTCGTTCAGTTATTCGTTCGTTGGGTCATTTTTGTAACATTACCTCTCCTCTCAATTCGTTTATGCTATGCTCCACTCGTCCATTCTGCCTTGAACTCATCCATCCATCCATCCATCCATCCATCCATCCATCCATCCATCCATCCATCCATCCATCCATCCATCCATCCATCCATCCATCCATCCATCCATCCAGCCAGCCAGCCAGCCATCCATCCATCCATCCATCCATCCATCCATCCATCCATCCATCCATCCATCCATCCATCCATCCATCCATCCATCCATCCATCCATCCATCCATCCATCCATCCATCCATCCATCCATCCATCCATCCATCCATCCATCCATCCATCCATCCATCCATCCATCCATCCATCCATCCATCCATCCATCCATCCATCCATCCATCCATCCATCCATCCATCCATCCATCCATCCATCCATCCATCCATCCATCCATCCATCCATCCATCCATCCATCCATCCATCCATCCATCCATCCATGCAACCATCCATCCATCCATCCATCCATCCATCCATCCATCCATCCATCCATCCATCCATCCATCCATCCATCCAGCCATCCATCCATCCATCCATGCAACCATCCATCCATCCATCCATCCATCCATCTATCCATCCATCCATCCAGCCATCCAGCCATCCATCCATCCATCCACCCATCAATCCATCAATCCATCAATCCATCAATCCATCCATCGATCCATCCATCCATCCATCCATCCATCCATCCATCCATCCATCCATCCATCCATCCAGCCATCCATCCATCCATCCATCCAGCCATCCATCCATCCATCCATCCATCCATCCATCCATCCATCCATCCATCCATCCATCCATCCATCCATCCATCCATCCATCCATCCATCCATCCATCCATCCATCCATCCATGCAACCATCCATCCATCCATCCATCCATCCATCCATCCATCCATCCATCCATCCATCCATCCATCCAGCCATCCATCCATCCATCCATGCAACCATCCATCCATCCATCCATCCATCCATCTATCCATCCATCCATCCAGCCATCCAGCCATCCATCCATCCATCCACCCATCAATCCATCAATCCATCAATCCATCCATCGATCCATCCATCCATCCATCCATCCATCCATCCATCCATCCATCCATCCATCCATCCATCCATCCAGCCATCCATCCATCCATCCATCCATCCATGCAACCATCCATCCATCCATCCATCCATCCATCCACCCATCAATCCATCAATCCATCAATCCATCCATCGATCCATCCACCCATCCATCCATCCGTCCATCCATCCGTCCATGCATAAAGGATAAAATGACGTGCTGTGATTAGATAGCTGAATGTTAGAAATTACGAAATGATAAGGTGAGATTAGGTCAGGTGCGTAAGTAGGGGTTTTGATTAGGTAGCGATTGACACGTAGGCCAACACACGTATGACGCTGTTGTGTACAAGATTTCACATGCATGGTATCAAATTGGACATTCTCAGCGACTCGTGGCGTCAATTGACACCTCGGACAGACAACAAAGCCATCTACTTCAGCGCACGATTGACTCTCTGATTAGCCTACATGGTTTCCATCTCCTCTGTGCTGTTAATGTAAAATTGGCGCAGCAATAAGCGGTGTTGGATCCAGGATTGACGACAGCTTATGACAGCAGAAGCCGTTGCTGGGCATATTTCAGCACTTACAGCTTAACTTACTGCAGCAGTAAGCCCATAAGTTTATCCTTTAAATAGCTTGTCGAAACTGTATAAAAAGTGATGTGCATCGACTTCACTTATGTACAAAGTAGCAGAAACTTTGCGACTTTTGTAAGATCAACAGGAAGAGTGATATAAACTATCTGCAAGGCCAAGGACAAATCGGCCAACTCTTCCAGGGCATCATACACGAGTCCAAAATTCTTTGTGAAAACAGGGTTAGACAGTTTCATGACCGTTCCCAACAATTTCTGCTGCTTTAAATCAGCTCTCCTACTACTCGCTGATCAATTGCTGAAATAATTATTGTGCAAACACACTGTAGGATTGCCGAACATCTCTAACCAAGACTAAGAGCTTATATTTGCAGATCACATTCACCGTCTCCTGTGTCTCTGTGTGACTCATGCTAAAAGTTTCGTCAGCTCCGCACTGTTACTCGCTCGATAACTCCAGACGCCACCGCTACACTTGTCCATTCCTTCATCAGATAACTACTGATCACTATTTGTAGGCTTCCAAACTGGACCGGGTCCTGCATTTTGTTGCACGTCTTGTCGGTCGCACTCCGAAATGTGGCCACGTCTCCGGCTAGATGCTGGATGCGCTCCTCTAATACCACTATAGCCACTCCTCCAGCAGCGATTCTCGTACCCCATCATCGCTCTGGTCTGGTAGTCATTGGCTCCTTGCCTTGTCTCGTCTCTGCTGATCTTCGCGAACTCTGACACTCAATTTAGTGCATAGGGTTGGGCTAATTACCCCACTGCAATTTCAGTTAATGACTTCAGATATAATTATGTCGTTAGGCCTTATTTAACTTGCCGCTGATCTGCATTCCGAAGGGCAGTAAACGACGGTAACCACATTAGCTACATTAACGACTCAATTAAATCAAAGTTTGAAGTAGAAACTGCTTCGACGCGGTTTGATCGTTGACGATACAATATGTTGTAAACTTTGGCTTTGCAAAATACGTAAATATGTCACATAGTAGGCTACAACTTTAAAATAGAGATCCCTAATGCGTGAAATTACAGGATCATCTGCGTGACCTAATTCTACAATATGCAACAAACAATTAATCCAGGAAACTGCAGGACAGGATCTATGTATGTTCTAGGCTTCTAGCTGCACAATAATTGTATACGTTGTGGCCCATAATTATTTAATATTTAATTCTACATTTCATTTGTCATTTTTGAAGCTTCCCACGAGCTCAGATATACATAATCGAAGAAACAAGTATAATTGAGTTAAGCGACAGAGAATACTGAAGTTCAAATGTATTGGAAAGACGGGAACGCGCCTCTCAATCGGTAGGTGGCGTAGTACGTGTTTGAAATTAATAATAATAATTGGTATTATTGTGGTTATTTATGTCATTTTAACGCATTCATTTGTTGACTAAACTGTCTGTGCGATGATTGATGTGAAATTAATCTTAATTAAATCTACAATTGTACACTCCTGTGAGAGGTGTCACGCAAGCGAATCGCTAGGTGGCATCGTACATGTATTTATTGAAATTACAATAATAATTATGATTGCTATTATTACTTTAGCTTATTTACCATATAACACTGTTATTTAGTGAGTAAATAAAATTACTTTTCTTTAAGTCTAAAAATTGATTGCCCAAAATAAGGCGAAGCTGACAATTGATTAGGGTAATTATACTCTTAGACACCTTTATTTAAGGAGGTATTGATGGCTTACTTTATAAGTATTGCGACGCGTGTATGAGATAGTTAGGAGTGGACGGGTTGATAGCTACACATTCTGAGGATAGGCCCTATGGTCCAGTAAATGCACTTGCATTTCAGGAGGAATGTGTAGCGGTTCCCCGGCTCCCAACTTTTCCAAAGCTCCGTTTCAATTTCTTCATTTTTTCTATCCAACAATAATCATTGATGGACAAAGATAGCGATTAATACTAGAAGAACTTTATTCTGTAGAGGTATTGCATTGGTTACAATATAGTGCCTGTTTTCTCCTTTCTCAAGACGAATTTCTGTTATATGGAAGCGATTGGTGTGTGCTGATAGAGGCGTTATATAAATAGATTTAAATACAATGCAATAAGTGATGGTCACCGTGTCTGACTTCAGGGAGAGCAGGCCAACACTTCTGCCAATACCCCTCAACTTCCACTCCCTGTCACCATCTATTATCCTCTGCCTCTTCCTCGTCCCCTCCTCTTTCTTTCTGTTCTCATGTGATAATTAATATTGACCTCATTTGAGTCATTTCATACATATACATGCATATAATGACAAATGTTAATGGAGTTGTATTTGAAAGTTACAGTGAGTAAGTTAAAATCTATGCAAAGATGTAGTCCACTGTATATTATCACTTGGTATAACATGAAAAATAAATAGTATAGACTTACATTATTTGAAAATGTTTCTGCAATAATGTTTGATAGATTAAGAACATCGTGAAAAAATGTCATGCTGAAAAATTCTTTAAAAATGTGATGACTAAAAAAATGTACATAGAGATTGGTCATGGATAATTTGTTTTGTTTTGAAAATGTTTATGCAAATATTGTTACATTTGCCTGAGATACCAAATGACATGTATTATTGATGTGGCTAGCTCCATTATTATTTATGTTGTAAAACAATGAACACTAATGACAGTTTAAAATTCACAGTTTTATATGGTGTCTTTCGGACGCTAGGAATTTATTTTCACTGTAATGTAAATGTTTAAAAAAAGTTGTCGTCAACGGCCATTTATGTCATTTGACGACGCTAAACTGTGGGTTAATAATAATTTGCATAGGCACAACTCATTCACTGGTTACACTCTGCAAGTGTCAATCCCAAGCCTGGATAAAGAAGGAGGGCGTCGCTAAGGTCTTTGTTACCACACGGTGTCGTTAAACTGCAACAACCAGAACAACCAGTACCATCCAAAACAATAATTCATGTCATCGTCCACGGCGTTTCGGTGTCAAAAGCTGTCCTCAAACCCAGGATTCTTCCGTTTAAACAAAATATAATCAACACCAGTTGCCACAAAAAGAGTGAGAACTTCATAAAATAATTCGACACCTCTTTTAAGTGTGTGTTCGCCTTATAAATACTTCAGAGGTGAAAAGATTTAATCAGGATGAGCATAAAACGATGTAGTCTTCGCAATGAGCTTTATGTTATGTGATAATATATATAGTAATGACAAAACTAACTAGATACTCTGAGGATGTCTGACTGTCTGCGCTTAGGGTGGGCAAAATATACCTTTGAAAATCCACACCTATCTGACCCATCTTTTTTATTGCTATTAGTGTCGGAGTTAGCGTATGTTGCTGTAAGATGTCCCCAAACCCTATATATATATATATATATATATATATATATATATATATATATATATATATATATATATATATATATATATATATGATATGCGTATTTTACTTAGACACAAGGAGCTTTAATATGCGAATGTTAAATATTTTGACTTCGACGACCTTTGTCGTCAAGAGCTTTCTTTAAATCTAGTTTAAAGTATAATGCTGAATGCCTTAGGACAGACAATCTCAAAAGCAATTCACAAATAATAATAGTCCGCGCCAACGTTTGCTTCTGTAAGATTTCGCTAAACTTTCTTTTGCTGTTGATAACGTTTGAATCTGCATAGACATTATATACCTTTAAAATGAGTCTTACTCAAGCTACATATTCAAAATCGTCGATGCTTTATGTGAAGCTAAACTCCGTCACTGGTAGTACTCGGCCAGTGCCAGTCCCAAACCTAGATAAAGGAGGAGGGCGACGCTAATGATTTTCGTTATCAAACAGTGTCGTTAAACTGCAACAACCACTTTTCTGTGACTTATATGGGTGTTTCAAAATTAAGGACGGCATCGCTACAGTAGTGGTATCAATGAAAGTTCTAGGCATTTGACACTATTATTATTATTCAACAGTTTAACGACATCCTATAGCAACACAGGCCGTTGACGTCTTTAAAATTTGTTACATATCAGTTCAATTTCGTATAATTATAGTTTTAATCCTTTATCTTTCTGTTTTCTTTCTTTCTTTAGTCTTTCTGTTTCTTTCTTTCTTTAGTCTTTCTGTTTTCTTTCTTTCTTTAGTCTTTCTGTTTTCTTTCTTTCTTTAGTCTATTTGTCTTCTTTCTTCCTTATGTGTTGTTATTGATTCCATTATTATTTAACAATGTAATTTAATTATAACATAATTATAAGATATTATGAATTATAATATTAAACCTACAATTATTATTTTTATACATCTATAAACCATTATAATCTGTATGCATGCTACTGAGATCACATGAGTTAATTGATATGCGTCATCCTGATAAACACGTGATATGTCTAGTCCATCTATATACACATACAATAAATTATATAGTAATATAAATGAAAGAGATTTAATTAGAGTATAATCCCTTTATTTATTGTTTTAATAAGTCTATAAATGACACTTTGTATACATCCTACATCAAGTAAATTTTTCACATTAAATTCCAATTTATAAATGCTACATTGATCCTTCAACATAGAGGCTATATTTTCTTTCTTACACTCCATTAGTAGATGTGCGATACTGTCTGTAGTCTTACATAAGTCACACAATCCATTGGGATGCCTTCTCATTAGAAATAATCTTTTATTAGCAAGGGCAACTCCTAATCTTAAACGACTAATTTGAACCTCTTTTTGTCTACATGGATCTATTAACTTAATATCAGTGGAAACAATTGGGCATATATTTTTATAAAAATTTCCTTTATCATCATTAGTATATTGCAATTGCCATTTATTGATTATATATGTTTTAATCAATGGATATATTTCCTCCTGTTCTATATAATCTGTAGAAGTTATAGAATCAATGATGCTATTATTTATTATTATTTTTATTATTATTATTATTCAACAGTTTAACGACATCCTATAGCAACACAGGCCGTTGACGTCTTTAAAATTTGTTACATTTCAGTTCAATTTCGTATATAGTTTTAATCATTTATCTTTCTGTTTTCTTTCTTTCTTTAGTCTTTCTGTTTCTTTCTTTCTTTAGTCTTTCTGTTTTCTTTCTTTCTTTAGTCTTTCTGTTTTCTTTCTTTCTTTAGTCTATTTGTCTTCTTTCTTCCTGATGTGTTGTTATAGATTCCATTATTATTTAACAATGTAATTTAATTATAACATAATTATAAGATATTATGAATTATAATATTAAACCTACAATTATTATTTTTATACATCTATAAACCACTATAATCTGTATGCATGCTACTGAGATCACATGAGTTAATTGATATGCGTCATCCTGATAAACACGTGATATGTCTAGTCCATCTATATACACATACAATAAATTATATAGTAATATAAATGAAAGAGATTTAATTAGAGTATAATCCCTTTATTTATTGTTTTAATAAGTCTATAAATGACACTTTGTATACATCCTACATCAAGTAAATTTTTCACATTAAATTCCAATTTATAAATGCTACATTGATCCTTCAACATAGAGGCTATATTTTCTTTCTTACACTCCATTAGTAGATGTGCGATACTGTCTGTAGTCTTACATCAGTCACACAATCCATTGGGATGCCTTCTCATTAGAAATAATCTTTTATTAGTAAGGGCAACTCCTAATCTTAAACGACTAATTTGAACCTCTTTTTGTCTACATGGATCTATTAACTTAATATCAGTGGAAACAATTGGGCATATATTTTTATAAAAATTTCCTTTATCATCATTAGTATATTGCAATTGCCATTTATTGATTATATATGTTTTAATCAATGGGTATATTTCCTCCTGTTCTATATAATCTGTAGAAGTAATGATGCTAATAAGCTGTTTGCTTATATATAGCATCTGTTAATAACGTTATAATGGTGTTGAGGGAAAGTCCCAGATTCTGCAGCCGTCATTAGTTAAATGAAACACGGGACGCAATGTAGGGGAATAGGTGGAAGAATTTAATCTTAGCTATAATTGAGGACTTGTTGCGGAACAGCTCAATAATAATATATGTCGACGTCAGCGTTTAATGCTGTAACGTGTCACCAAACCTTTTTATAAAATGACTGACGCGGTGATCGTAATAGACACCTCGAAAACAAGATCTACCCGCACTACATGCTTAAAACGTAGGGCTGTTGTGTAATTGAGTATCGCATAATAGTGCTGCATTTTGCATTCAAAATCATACACTGCCTGCAGCCCAGGAGTGCCAGTCCCAAGCATAAATAGAGAAGAAATGCGACGCTAATAATCTTTGTTATTACACAGTGTCGTTATACTGAAATTACTACTTGTATTTACTCAGGTTAAGCATCGCAATAGAAGTCGTGCGACAACACGGTGCAGATCGCAGACACTACCGCATCACGTCGTCGTTGATAGTGTCTGAATTTATTCCACATTCAGGTATCTATTCTACTGTTTATCTACAGATTATGAACTCATCTTACTAAATCACACAATGGCAGAAGCCAACTGATTACACAGAAATCGATTATTTTGAGCGCTCTATTTAAACACCTTTTAAAAGTAAACACAAGATGTTATATCTACGAGTAGAAAAACAATGTTCGGTCATTCCAACCAAGACAGAAAAAAAAAGAAAAACTGCAGAAACAATATCCAACGTTTCAATGCGGTGGCTTTTCAGAGCACCATGTCAAGATTACAGTCCACTGACAAGCGGCGACCCATATACAAAAACAATCAGAAGAGCCGATTGGCCAACATTAATAAAATAAATATTAAAAAGACGTCAACGGCCATTGTTGCCATACGACGTCGTTAAACCTCTGCGAAAGAAGAAGTTCGGTCATTAATATGCCAAGCAAATTTCTGTCGACGGCAACGGTATCTGTTGTGAAAAGCTGTCGTTTTACTCTGGATCCACCCATCGTTCGGTCATTCCTTTACGTGCCATCTGACACCTATAAGGAGTAATTAGAGGATGCTATATAAAATGATTGAACAGCATAAGCCAATATTTGTACCAGGAAAAAGGCTGATCATGCTTGATTGTCACACGGTGGATCTTGATACAATCCTGACAGAAAGACAAAAAGCAAACTAAAGCAATGCTCACTCTCTGGCAGTGCCAGTCCCAAACATGGAGAAACGAGAAAGGCGACGCAGACGATCCCTGTTAATGCACACTCACACAGTGTCGTTAAACTCAGACTATTACCACTACCATTTGGTCAGGGCATCTTTAGACACCCCTAAAATGTTTTCAACCAATGCTATATAAATAAACAAGCAGATCTGCAGCGCCATATAAATGTATAGACTAAGTGTCAATGCGTTGCTTACCACTACCATTTGGTCAGGACCTTCTTAGACACCTTTGAAATGTTATCAACCGATGCTAATTAAACATGCATGCAGCGAAAACGTTCGTTCATTCATTCAGCTATTCATTAACACTATAGCTGACTATATTCACTAGACCGTTCTGACTGCAGCTCATCCATCCATCCATCCATCCATCCATCCATCCATCCGTCCATCCGTCCACCCATCCATCCATCCATCCATCCATCCATCCACCCATCCACCCATCCACCCTAACCCTAACCCTAACCCTAACCCTAACCCTAACCCTAACCCTTTGGTTGTTATGTTGATTTGGATTATTGAATATTGTCTATAATCCTATGCTATAAATGATGTACTGTTAATATTAAATATTACTTGTTAACATTTATATAGATAGTTTGACATTGATGTTATGGAATTGTTTTAATGCTCTGTAAATAAGATGGAAAAAACCTTCATGGGAAATAAACTGAAATAAGAAAAGAACCGATACGGTCAAAAAAGAGCTCTCATGAACAGAAAAGAAGCCATATGGCCACATGAATAAATTTTATATACGTATGTTTGTACATTGTATGTATATATATATATACATTTATACAATATTTATGTTTATATATGTAGGAATAAAATGTAATAATCATTTATATGTTATGAAATATCTACAACAACCATATGTCGAATATTGCTGTCTCAGCAACCAGTCATGCAGAAATGGAATCAAGAATTAACAATACAAAAGAAAGAAAGACAACATAAAGTTAGAGGATAAAAACTATAAACCAAAATGAGCTGAAATTAAAAATTTTGAAGACGTCAACAGCCTGTGTATAAGCTGTCATTAAACTGTTGAATAATAATAACAATGACCTTTAGATAATCATTTAAAACGCTATCACCGCCACTGTTAGTCGACCTACCCTAACGCCGCCAGTCCAAAGTATGCATAAAGGGGAGTGCGACGCAAACCATCTGAGTTATCACAGAAGCTATAGCGATTTATCACACCGGATTAATGAGTACAATCATTCAATATCTGAGCTATATTCGACTTCACCAACCTTTAGATCTTAAGACTTACGATGTAGAACTTTGGTTCCAGTCTAGTCACCAAATAATAAGCACATCATTGTGTTTGTTATAAGTTTCTTTAACGCCGCACATAAGTGTAAGGCTTCGGTAATTGTAGCCGTAATCGTAAATCCATACCAGTCACGAGAAACTACAATTTACCAGATCGTAATGATCTTTTACCAAACTTTTACTTGATACAGAAAAAAAATCGCCATTGTAAAGCATTACGTCAAGTAGTTTGACGCCGTATGATGTTGAACCGCGTAGCCATGCTGCCATTTTACACACCTCAATTTGTGTGAGGCGTACCTTATAAAGGTCTTTCGCGCTTTTAATTCATCATTGACTACCCCATATCGCTTTCCAGCCGCTCATTGGCGCAACATAAGTGCCACACATTTCATCATTAGAACATCATGTAACAAGTAGGAATGCAGACGGTCTCAGAAATTGTGCACGCAAATGACTTTTATAAGGTACGCTCAGATCATAAGCCTACGTCTAATGCATCTCCATTGACAATTTGTCTATAGTGACAACAAAGATCATTAGTGTTGCCCTACTCCGTTAACGAGGCTTGGGACTGGCACTGAATGAGTTCTTGCTGGAGTTGCGTTAACCAGTCGAATTTTATTACTTGAATATCGTTTAGAACTTCGCATGCAACAACTTGGCGGATGTAGTGCGACAACCATCTATAATTTGCGCTCTGACAATTTTTGTAAGGGTACGCGTCAGGCAAATAGTGGTGTGTAAAATGGCTTTAAAGTTCAACATCATACGTCAAACAATTTGACGTATCGCTCTACAACGATGGGTTTTTTGCGGTTTTCCGCATTACGTAGACATTTTTTTTCAAAATGACTACGATCTATTTTGGAGTTTACTGTGACTGGTATGGATTTACGATTAGGACTACAATTACCAAGGCCTTACATTGATGTTCGTATTCTTGGGTGACTGGAATGGATTCAAGGCTCAACATCGTAAGTGTTAAGGAAGCAAAGGTTGGTGACGTCGAACATAGAGCAAATATTGAATGACTGTGCTAATAAATCCAGTGTGAACAAAGATATAATAGGCTAAGTTGTTTCAGCTTACCGACACTGTAATAAAAAAAGATCGTTAGCATCGCCCTCCTTGTTTCGGACTAGCGCTGTCAATGTAGGTCTATTAACAGTCAATCAAAAATCGATAAAAAATACTTGATATAGCGCCTCTACAAATATCTACTCAGAAGCGCTTACTCCTCTGTCGGTCATAAATGACCGGCAGAGGGTTGGAGAATAACTGGACTTTCCTTACACACCTTCATAATTTTATTCATTTAGCTATATAACCAAACTCTACGAAGACGATTTATTATCGACGAAGACAATTAATTAGGTAGCCGAGTCTATTAGCAGCTAAAAAGAACGGTCGTGTCCATGCGAGAGTTGATCTGAAGCATAAGCGACTTGTATTGGATTTCTTCAATTTGGTGGATTGAGGTTGTCTTATGATTCACTTCCCGTGTATTTTAAATTGTATTTTTACATTCTGTCTGCGAAATTGTTTGTAGACAATGGAGAACGGGGCTGTTCTAGCCAAAAGATCAGCCGCGTCAGCGAATCGCGGAAACAAAGACAAGATGGCGGACAAAGGAAGTCTCTTCACACGCGGTGCGATCGTTGAGCGATTCCTCCGACGAAGAGACAAAGACAACGTTGAAAAGAATGCGGATCGCACGCAGCCAGCTGCGCAAGCGGAAATAGTGAGACCGATATGAAGGTTCAATCGGCCGAGGTAGGAAAGGAAACCTATTCTACCATTGTCAAGAAACTTAAGGCGAAATTGGTTGACATTTCAGAAATTGCGCCATGTGCAACGCCAGTTGGGCCACGCATGAAGATAGTTGTGTGTCAGAAATCACGTGATCTGGCTCAACCTGAAGGACCAAAGACAACGGAGGAGGGATTCCAACGGAATTACTACAGTAATCGAATGTCAGCAGCAAAGAGAACGGAACTCGAAGGTCTGTTTCAGCGCTCAATTTACGGTAAGAGCGAAGGCAATTTTCTGCCGTAACTGTTTAAATCGCGGCCAATAACCTTGAAAAGGGCCACTGTGTTCCTGAGGCTATCCAGAGATCTGGAGACAGTCTCAGAATTATTTGCAATATTACAGGTGACAAAGAAAATATCAAGGACATCACCCAGATCGACGGAAAGATGTTCGAGTGGAGCGAACCACGTGTCCTCACGCGTCCGACGAGACCGGAAGTCACCGAGCAGAAGTCCGATGCAAGCTTCGACGTGAAGGGAGTAGTCTTCGGACTCAACGAGGACGAGGACACGCTGAAGAAGATTGCCACAGAAATCGGCGCCAAATACATAAGAAGAATCGGGAAACAGAGAGCACAACCAAGGTCGTAGGAGAAGGAGACCGCGTAAAACACTTGCGGAACGTAAATTTTTTGACTTTGTAGTCTTTTAATAGATTTCTACAGCACTGTAAGTTCAACCACACGGTTGCAACTGCTTCAACACTACTTTAAGTTCGAAAAACTAACCATATAGGTGTTTCTTAACCTGTAAGTAAGTAAGTAAGTAAGTAAGTAAGTAAGAGTGTTTTTAATTTAACTGCTTTTGACAACCAGCAAAGGCACAATTTCTTCCAAGGACTATAAAAACGCATCAATTTGAACAAAGTCATATAATATTCGGATCATGAATTAAGATCTCGTGGCATAGGCATCAACTCTGGGTATAGGTATGATCATGTTGTATGGTATGGCCTGACGGAGGGGTTGCGCTCGCCTGCATTGGCGAATCCTCATCAAATGAGGTGGGGCATGGAGAACTCGCGATGGGGTCGTAGCACGAATAACATGAAGCAGTCGTTGACAATGGGGGATGTAGGCGATTAAAACACGAATTGCATTCGTTCGTTCATTCATTCGCTCATTCATTTGTTCGCTCACAAATTCATTTGCATTATAGCCACTCGCCCGTTCGATCCATAACTCATCCATTCATTAATTAATTCATCCTTCCATCCATTCACAATGTCCGGTATTTTATTGGACGTACTGAAACCCCAAAAGGGGTTTTGTTTGGGGTGATAATCTAATGCCTAAACCTTAGGACTTTTGTCCTATACTCATCCTTCCACCCATCGATTCACACATTCAGTCATCCACTCATCCATCTATTTACACCCACCCACCCATCCATCCTCACCCATCGATCGTTCTTTCCTCCTCTCATCCATCCTTCGGGTGCATACATGCATGGCTCTGTTGCGTCCAAGATCTCACACAACATGCACGGCGTCGATCGGGACATTCTCAGCGACTGATGGCCTCCATCCCACAGACGACAGCGCCATCTATGTAATCCTGTGCACGAATCTGATGATAGGCCTACATCTTGGATCATCACGACTGTATCTGGTTGTAAATTGACTGACGTAAGTGGATGGACGGATCCATAGTTTAACGACAACTTATGACAACAGAGGCCGTTGCCTTCGACATAATTTTGTTTGCCATATTACATCACTTGCAGCTCAATTCAATAAATATTGCAACCAGTTGTATCAGTTGAATAGGGTGTAAATAGTTGGGTGTAATATTGCATAGACAACAGCGTGAAAATTAGACGCAGACGACTTTTGTAAGGTACGAGTCATGCAAACAGCGGTGTGCAAAATGGGAACAGAGTTCTACATCATGCAATGCCAAACTACATGATCATTCGCCGTATAACGACGGTTTTGCCAGTTTATGCGCCTCGTAAAATTTTAGATCAAAATTACTGCAATCTTTATAGGAGTTTTTGCGACTGATATGGATTTACGATTACGTCTACGATTATCGAAACTTTACACTGATGTGCGTATTCTTTGGTGACTAGATTGGATTCAATGTTCGACATCGTAAGTCTAATATTCCATTACTCCATTATCCGGTGCGAATAAATCGGGAATTAGTTGTTTCAGCTTAATGGCACTGTGTAACTACAAAGACCCCTAGCGTCGCCCTCCTCTCTTATTCAGGCTAGGGACTGGCGTTGTCAGGGTTTGGGCTGCGAACAGTGAAATGGTAGGATTAGTGGTGGTTTCTTGACGAGTCGTCTTATGTGGATGGATCCGGGAGTTTAACGACCGCTTTTGACAATGGAAGCCGTTGCAGTCGACAGAAATTTGCTTGGCATATTACAGCACTTAAATCGTCTTATGTTCTGTTCGCTTATTTTTTAAGCTTAGCCATGTAACGTTAAAAAGGTGTACAAGGAAAGTCCCGTTATTCTGCAACCATCAATCGGTCATTTTATGAAGCACGGCATCCATTATAGGAAGAGGTGGAATGACTTAAACAGGACGAATTTTGTTCTGTGTGAATGATTGTAGGCATAAAACTAAAACGAAACAATAATAATGAGCAGGCCTGTAATTTTACTAAATATTATGTGAAATGACAAAACCATTTTCCTATTCGGACAAAGTGTTCCTTTCGGGAATCTGTTTTACCCAGTTTCTTTATACATCTTTTAGCATGTCTGTCTGTCCGTCTGGCTGTCTGTGTCTTTGTCTCGCTCTCTGCTCTCTGTCTGTCTCTCTCTCTATGTCTGTCTGTCTGTCTCTGTCTGTCTGTCTGTCTGTCTGTCTGTCTCTCTCTCTCTCTCTCTCTCTGTCCTCAGGTCCTGCCTATCTGCTCTCTGACAGATAAATTTCGGCTGCTGTAACAACTTGTCATCGTTCTTTCATACAATGACATAAATGTTGGCTGATTGTTAAGCTATTGTTGAACTATAAAAATTTTATTCCTCAGTTGATGTGCATAATAATTACTCTTAGGTAAATCCCAATGAAATCTATTGACAACCGAGAAATTACCAACTAATGCTTGCCTTTTAAACACTTATCTGTTCCTCGATTGAATTTACGCTATGCATAACACTAAACAGTGCACTTCGTAAAGACGCCTTTAAATCGTAACAAACCAATGTTATATATTTCTGGGACTCAATTGCCATCGTAGGTTGGAAGCCCATAAAATTGATCGAAATTATTCTATTCATCGCTACATTATTAGTAATTTCAAGTAAGTTACATTAAGTGAACGAACGATAGCGTCGCCCCATAGCCGGCTCCTGGCATAGGCGATATATGGGCAGACGCCGAGGGCGCCAAATTATAAGGGCGCCTAATTTTAGGGATAAATAATGCTTTCAGGAATATTATATTATGATTGTATAAAAGCAATACTTAAATTAGTTATTTATAACTTGTTTTAGATTAATTTAAAACAACTATATTCAATCTCCGAACGCCTAGTTGAAGCTCCATCTCCCTCTCCTTCAACTTTCATACGCCAGGATCGTCTATACTGTCTATATAAATAAGGAAGAATTCAGCCTTTGTGTCTTTCCCAGGCGATGCATTTGCACGGTCTTAGAGCTATTCACTCGAAACCTTCACCGTTGGCTCGGGGAACACCTCACATACGCTGTCGAGGAGTTCCCGAGTCCCACGCACTCCGTTTTCCAGACCTCCATGGCCAAAAACCTGTTTCAGGACCCCCAAGGAAAGTTTACTTTTCAGGATCGACACACGACCTACGAATGCTGTACATGTGCACCTGATGTCTGTCTAAACAACTATTTCTTCACGAATGGACGGTTTGGCAGAGACGTATAGCATGCATACAGTAGTTGGCCATCGTTTGCACAATCGGTCAGGTGGGTATGTACTTTGTACGCATCAGTGTCGATACACAATTTCGTTTATGCATTTCCACACTTTTACATCTATCCCTCGAAACCTTCGCCGTTGAAAGCGAGTTCGTGGGAATGCAGAGGGTTCGGGCTATCGGGGAAAGAAGAAGGGTTAGGATGACGAAAAGGGTTAGGAAAGGGAACGCAGAATTGTTAAGAAGGAAGAGAAGGAGGAGGAGGAGGAGTAAAATTGCCACAAAGGCGGGTCGGGTCCTGTCGGGTCGGATTGGGTCCGGCCACACACTTCAAGGATCGGGCCGTGTCGTGTCGGGTCAGATATTTGGCTCATAAGTCGGCTCGGGTAGAGTCGCGTTCGTTTTGTCTGGTTCGGGTCGGGTCGTTTCATGAAAATCTGACACGTGGACAACTCTGACAGCGAAAACAGTTCAAAAATAATTTAACACCTCTTTTAAGTGTGCATTTGGCCCTATATGTATTTTAGTGAATGCATTTGCATAAATTAGTTAGCTTAAAATTTAACCCATTCGCAATAGATGAGCGCCATCGATTGGTGCATTGTCGTTAAATAGTGGCGGTTAATAAATTACTTTCACCGCCTCAGACGAAAAGATGAACTAATTGTAAATTTTTAAAACCTATTTCAGCACAAATCCTGAAGCGGACAGACGAGAGCTTAGACTCAGCAAACCCTAGGCTTATTTACCGTGTCCTCAACTGTGCTCTCTATCGTGTCATCTACCGCGTCCTCTGTCGTGCACTCACGACCAACCCACAGCTTCACATCAAACTGTAACGGGATTTAAAACCGTGAAGCATAGAGCTGAGAAAGCACAAACGGAGTTTGCCGCAGACCCAACGATGACGTCATTCATAACTGACGTCACCAGAGGTAGCGCCAGCTACAAAATCGGAAGTCGAAAGGCACTAAAGCGAAAGTCGCTGGTAGTGATACCGGGAGTATCTGAAAACGAAGTCGAATGTTCATGACAGCAAAACAGGAAGCAGAAGAATTCGAAACAGGAAGGCAGTGTGTAGTACCGAAAATCAAACTCTGAAGTGTCACGACACTAAAACGGAAGTCAAGGAACATGATACCGGAAGCGGAGTCTAATGACCAGACGTCGAGGCAGGATCAGGTCGAAGATCGGTTGAACGGTTCCGGATTCAAAGTGAAACCGGTTTTCGGATTCAAGCCGAAACCGATTTCCGTTTTCCAGTCCCTACCGATCGTCAAGGTATCCGACAACGACGACGATTTCGATCCTCACTGCTCCTCTACCTTCACCGTTAACCCATCAACCGATCGACCCTTCAATACAGCCTCTGACACGGCCTTTCCCTTCCCGCCTCGCATTACCCTGCCATCGGCCACTGGGCTGCTGCGGCCTCCCTTCGCCCCTGTTGGTGGGTTGGCGAAGAGGGTAGTGTTGAATGTCGGAGGGATGCGACACGAGGTACTCTGGAGGACCTTAGATCGACTGCCGCACACGAGACTTGGAAGGTTGAGACACTGCACGACGCAAGAGGCGCTTGGACAGCTGTGCGACGACTACAGCCTTGAAGAAATGGAGTTCTTCTTCGACAGACAGGCAAGGTGAGCTAAATGGATTGGTTAAAAGATTGGGGCTGGTTTAGAGACCAGGAAAGAAGAAAGGGCGATGCCAATTATCCAGCATGTGTTAGCTCTATATATATATATATATATATATATAGCTAACACATGCTGGATAATTGGCTATATCTATATATATCTATACTGGATATATCTATATATATATATATATATATATATATATAAAATATATATATATATATATATATATATGCATGCGGACCAACGACCGAAAGTCACCTCTTAAACATTTGCCACTGCTCCTATATAAGCCTATAATATATAGATGCTGTAACTACCCACTTTAAAATCACCTTAAAAGACGCTATTTATCGAAAACACGTGGTAGTGCAGTTTAACGACATAATGTGATAACAAGGATCAACAGCGTCGCCCTCCTCTTCTATTCAGGCTTGGAATTGGCACTGTCAGGGTGCAGAGACAGTGTTAAGAATATATATATATATGATATATATATAAATATATCATATATATATAAATATATGATATATATATGATATATATATGATATATATATATGATATATATATATAAGTAAGATCATTATTCCATACACTTTTGACATGTAAAATTTATCTATTCAACATCAGTGCTTACCACTGTTCTTTTTACTAACTTGATCTATCACTACAAAAGTACAATCTGTTTAGTTTTGCTGGTTGTCGAAATTCATCCTTTGGCACAAAGTCCACATCTGTGTGGTCGTCAAAATATATGACTGATATGTTGTTGGTCCAATGGTCAAAGACCCTCGCGCCGCTATTCTTAGACTTTGAACTTCCATTTCTCACCATTCCAAAATATCGTCCATCCACTGACTCTCTGTTTGTTCTCCAGAGTCGCCATTTTCCCTCCATAACTCTCATATTTCATTCTACTTCCGGTCTTGTTTTAGTCTCCTCGTTTGCCAACTTCATTGTCCAGTTCAAGTGTAGTCTTCTTCTATTGTCAGTTGGCTTATTTACTAGTAGCCAATTCCAAATATTTCGCGTCTTATTCGTACTTATAAATGGAATTTAGAGCTTAAAAAGGGGTATTAGGGCATCTTTTCTAATTGCACTCCTTATGAATTACCAAGTGTCATTCGAAAGGTCATCATCATGGAACATAATGGAATAGAATGGACTAGAATGGAACATAATGGAATAGAATGGAACTCCTCTCAAACATTCAGCTTAAATGTATTCCATCGCAGTATGTCTGAATCTGAATCGTCGTATTCAAATCAACCTCAAAAATTTGACATTAACAGAGAAATTTGAGATAATGTGTCTGAAACATAAAACCAAAATGGCGAAAGCAAAACGGCCACCGCGTCCTCTCCATATATAACCTTAGATGTGCAATATGTTGCGTGAATATATAAATAAAATTATGTTAAAAGGTGTCTATAGGCAGCATATCGTCAATCTGTGGATTCCAGTCAATGTAGTCAAATGTTTCTCATGCGCCGTGAATGTTTATTGTGTAAATGCGAACCGTTATATACGTGACTTATGGCGCAATTCTGTTACATTTCAAATATAAGCTTGCGAAAGAGATGCGTAGAAGCTGAATGTTTATTTGACTATATAAAATATTTAAGAGTCATTTTAAAGGTGTGTAATGACACAACTATACTATCCTCCATAAGGACCGGAAAGTGACCTTCAGCGGTCGAAGCTCATTATAACTACTGCGGCAAGGGGGTTCATGTGACGTGTAAATGTGAGCTCGTGGTCAATGATAACTTCCAAATCTCTGGCCGAAGTTGAAAAGGTGAAAAGTGGATATTTCAAGTTAAGGGAGGCCAGGTCTATTTTTGAGAGCTGCTGGGGCGTGACAAGCCAGCTAAGCTGAGTCTTAGCTGGGTTAAGTCGACGGCGGTGTGCTGACATCCAGGCCTGCGGAGTCCTCATGGCCCGGTTCATTCTTCTTCCCGCTGCGTCAGCCTGAGACGCCAGACAGTGAACGTACGCCTGGAGGTCGTCGGCGTAAGACTGGCTGAGGACAGCCTCAGCTGCGAGCAGAGAACCCAGATCAGCAGTGTAAATAATATATAGGCGAGGACCAAGGACGGAGCCCTGGGGCAAACTAATTGGATCAGGAACCCACAGGGACTTAGTGGATCCATGGGCCACCATGAAAGGGTGGTCTTGAAGAAAGGAAGTTAGCCAGTCAAGAGCGTTTCCAGAGGCTCCTGACAAATGAATAGTCTATCATACAATAGGACTGTTGGCACAGAGGAGCCACTATGCGGCCGACCGTATCAATAATAATAATACACTCGACAGAAGTGCTCGAAAAAAACTGATGCACATTGTTATGAAAAGAATTTGTCGATAATTTTAAGAAAAGAGATCGCTGTACAGTGGTGTAGCGGGGCGAAGGTACAAAATGCCGCCCCTGCCTTTTATTCCCATCACCCTATTCTTGTGCATATACCGGAATATGCCCAAGGGGGAGCTAGGTTGAGCATTTTCTTTATACACTATGACTATTGTATTCAGGATTCAGTCTGTTATACAGTTAGTAACAGCATCAGCATTGTCATAATTAAAACTGTTTGATTAATTAAAATGCTTAATCATTTTACATAAAAATAAGAAAATAGAATAAGATGGTATTAATTATGAAATAAACCATTTATGAAGCAAACGAAAAAGTAGGCCTCACAATAATGTTACAAACGTCTTGAAGGCTAGATCGAAAATTAGACAGTTCACATAAGATTAAAATTAAACAGTAAAATCTTTATTCTATCTCTCTACATATCGAAAAGAAATTATGTCCCAAATAATATCATTTAATCATGATGGGACAATAGTAACCATAGTAATTTGATTAGACAAGTAACTGGTTACTTGTCATACAGATTACGTATACGGCATGGTTTCATACTTTCAATCCCACTAAACTTAGATCTTAAACCACATGGATATAGGATGTAAGCACTTAACACGGCGTAGTCCTGCTTCCTGGATACTTCCTCTACTAAACGCAGCCAAATTAAATCTAACGAACGTACAAACGTAAGAAATCTCAAAATAAATGAATATTTCTATATTTATAATTAAGATTAGTGTAAACATATTTGGCCGGTGAGTTGAAATCAAGTATAGATATGTCCAATCAATATTAAAAAAAGCAGCGCAGATGACCTTGTCGGCTGCATTTTTTTCTTGTATTAATCGCTACAGGACGCTACTTAATTTAATTTCGTCATTACTTTCGCACCCATCGATTAAAATAAATTTAGTAAAAATATTAATGTCAAAATTCTCTTTTGCGCCATGCCTGGCAGGGCCGGCTTCTGGCATAAACGACATAGGAAGCCGCCTAGAATGACAAATTTGAGGGTGCTGATTGGGTAGTCGACGATTATCACCATGTATCTACATGTAGGCCTACTAATACAGCATGATAATACATGGTAGTGACGTACATCCTATTTAAAAGCACCATTTTAGTTTCCCTCCTGTTTTGCACTAGAAATGAGCATTACGGTATCACACAGAATGGATTGGTTTAATATTGCACTATCAGGTATTTATCGATAACTTCGCAGTACAACTCTACCTATTTAATAGCGTATGATGTATACAGAGTGCGTACTACAGCTGCAATTGGGTATTTAAGCAAATATAAACTATTTACACATACTATAGAAAATGAAATCAAACATCATGATAATACATACAAAGCACACATAATTGAATTTAAGAGTGTTTAAACCTATGCACGTGAAATTGTTAAAATTGTAAACAGGATATTGTTAAAAGTGGATTTATAAAATAATAACTAAGAACGTCAAGTCAATTCGCCAGGTGGCAGGTAATGGCGATAATTTTGGTTCTCAACGTATTGTGAACTTCAATTAAACAAAGAAGGTCCGTGGTACATGGAATTTCCAATTGGCAAGCAAACAGGCAAAATAGCATAAGCTGAAAAAAAGTTTGTTATATAACAAAACCTTCAACCTACCCCCCCACCCTACACAATATAACGCTAACAAAACCGGAACCCACCCACCTACCCCTTGAGCGTTATATAATACGTGAACGGCCCCTTATGAAACATTTCACTTCGTCAACATAGGGCGATTTTATTATCAAATTAGATCATCTGCTAAACGTAAATAATTATCTCGATGTGTGTAAATTATTATAGCTCCTCCACCGTTTGTAGTCCAGCTGTACCAAAGCCTGGATAAAGAAGGAGAGCGAAGCTAATAATCTATGTTATCACACAGTGTAGTTAAACTGCAACTACCACGACGAATTATTATGAAAATGACCGTGAAAGCAAATCGCAAACTTCAAATGCAAATGAAAATTCAATTATTTGATGCATACTATGTAAACTTGATCTGTAGGCATATGTTCTTTAATATCGTGTGAGATCTCCATTAATTCATTTCGTCAAAGTTTGAAATTAATGGCAGGGCTTACAAAATGATGATAGTTTCTGTTGTTAGATAATGTCTACTGGATCAGACATATCATCACTTATATTGGGGTATCAGTACTTAATAACTGCGTATAAGTTGGTTTATTTCTCATGTTGAATGTGTGTGTTTATGATATATTTAGATAAAAATTAGTAGTAATGCTAATAATTACTTTGGTCTTTAGTATTCTTATCAAATGGTTTCTGTGCATTTTAATGAATGAGACTCGCTCTTTGTGCTTATTTTGAGACGGATGAAACTGACATTATATTAACTAGTACACGCTTTTGTCACTAGTCGCTTGATTTCCTGCGCCTCCATTTATGATGGCATCGCATGGACAAGGTTTGGTATGCTGGAGCGAGTCCTTCGTTTGTCAGCACGACTGTTAGGTACATGAAGTATCCCTTGGACTGGCCGCGTCTGTATCTATGTGAGTGACGTCCTTCACTGGCAACCTCTTCCATAGCGTATTGCATACAGGATATCTGCCATGATTTGGCTCCAGCTCCAACCAAAACAACGCCATGCTTACAACAGGATGCGCCGCGGGAGGGGCAGCCAGTAATCGACTGATGCGGACAAAACGCAGAGTAGATAGACACCTTTTTAACGTTAGCCATCGCTCCTATATTAATTCATCGCGTTCAGTTTACTAGATCACTACGGATACGTGTTGCCATCAGCGCCTTATTTCTGCTCAGAAAGATTTATAACGACGATTTATGATCCGCCAAGAGCCGCTAGGTCTTTCGATAACAGGCGGTAATTGCCGTGTTACAACAGTGTTCGTTAACAAAGACCATTAGCGTCGCCCTCCTCTTCATCCAGTCCGTTGAACTGGCACTGTCAGGGTGCAAACAGTATCTTGCATATTACGATGCTATGTATAAGTTGTAATATAATATATACAGGAGTTATTAACAACCTTTAAATTAACAGCTCGGTATATTAACAGCCATAATTTTCTGTATGAGAAACATCAATGTGATAGTTTTTCTAACGCAATCGAATGGTCAGCAGATAAATTGATCGGGTTTGATCCTTGCCCGTTTGAATGGGGATCTCACCATCTGAAGTCTCAACGTTTAAGAACCAAAGACAAAAGACACCTTTTTAACGTTTGCCATCGCTCCTATAACTATCTCCCTACGACTAAGAATTAGAATCACCTTTTTTAAATCTCTTCTAATTTCTACACATATATATAGTTGAACCCGCTTTCTGTCATAGCTGTATGCTCTCGAGTGTGTGTATATTTCAATGAATTTATCGGCGAAATTGGTTAGCGGTTTTCAACCGGTTGTACCTATACCCTTATGGGCATGCAAGCTATTGCCAAAGGGTACACAGGAAAACATGTAAAATTTAAAATATAAATTTTGTGCAGAAACAGATAATAATCACAGGTTTTGAAATGCCAAAGTTATGCATATTGTAGCAATACTACAACAGTAGTATGCCTATATTCAAATCAATATTGCTAAATATTTTTCTTTTTATTATTTTATTCTATGTTTATCTATTCTATTCAAAAATAACGTCACGGCTTTCTCATTATTATATTCCATATAAATAAAAGATGAAGAAAAACAATTGCGAAACAATTCAAATTTAAAATACTAAACTATAAGAAGATTTTAATAATTTTAATAAAATGCATTTAGCAAAATTCATTGATAATATTATAAACAATATTCTGATTCTAATAATCTGCTCCAATTAAATAAATCAGCAAAGAAGTTTTTCTGTTGAATTACGCACACAAATAATTTTTAGCTTGGGATAGACATACAACAATAAAGAAGGTTGGGAACCGCTGAATGTTTATCGCAACATATGAGGTCCGCGTGCATAAGGACCAAACGCAGAGAAGATAATTAGATACTAGATAGACACCTTTTTAACATTAGCCATCGCTAATATAATTCTCGTCGCCACTGTCAACCAATTATTAGGAATTGGTGGCATAGCTTAAATTTAATATATATGATAACAGTGAACTTTGCAATAACATTTCACACTAAAATGACAATAACTAAATAAAGTTTGTCGACTTCATCTATTGAAGTCATTCAATCATTCATTTAATACATTTCGAAAATTTATATAGCACCCTTCAAGAATACTGCACAAGAGCGCTCCCCAGACCCGGCACTGCTAAAAACAACAGACTTACGGCGAGTATAAATAGAGTCTGAGTGGACCCTGGGTGACAACCCATAACACAAAAAAGTAAAATTTATTTTTAGTTGCTGTTGTGTAGTAGTCAGCATCATTAGTGACCAATGAATATAAAGAAACATTTAAAGCACATTATTTGAAGGTTTCAACCTAACAAATCCTGATGCGATCGTCATAGGGTTGAGAAGCGTTGCTAATCTGGTCACCTATACACCGAACTCTAGCACTATTAAAGCGCCGTCGTTGCCTTGGATTGAATCGCAATTAGTCGTTGGGACTGGTACTTACATAGAGCAAACAGTGACAGAGTTGATGTTTCAGTTTAACTATATTGTGTGATGAAAAAGATCATTAGAGTCGCCCTCCTTCTTTAACCAGGTTTGGGATTGGCACTGTTTGAGTTCTTGTTGCCGAGGAGTTTACAAACGTTTTTTCGCTTTCCTGCTCTTATACAATGGTCTGTTGTTTTTCTTCATATATATAGTTCAAATATAATGCTAGAAAAGGTGTTTAACGGATGACTTTGTGGACGTCTTAACCTGTTGATTCTGTGGTGGATTTAATTTTTCTGCATTATCTGGATGGTTAATACAGTAATAGTTTCAGTATACCTACACTGTGTGACAACGAAGAAAATTAACGTCGCCCTTAAACTAGGTTTGAGACTGGCACTGCCAGAGTGCGAACGGCGACAAAGTAAAAGTTTGAGTTAAGATCGTTGGTGCCGCCCTCCTTCATATGCATAAGAGCGTAGCGTTTAGTTGGTTTCAGTTTAATAACGTTGTTATTGCAAGGATCAATAGCGTCGTCCTCCTCCTTTATCATGATCTGGGACCGGCACCGCTGGACCTAGTGCAGTGGACTTAATACTTAGTTTAAAAATTATGTGCTGCGGATCTACCTCCAATCCTTATTAGAGGCAATTTATTCGCACAATAGAGGTGTACAACGACAGCTTTCTATTTTCGCTTATTGTTATTATTCCACAAGTTTTACGACGTTTAATGACAGCTTTTGACGTTGGTGCTTAAATTGAGTCTCCTGATATCTCTATTATTAATGCGTTTAAAATATTTAGGATGCTTCTGGATTTCAATTTTTCATATTTTTTAGTCCACACAAGTAACAATGCGCAATGATTACATAAATGAGTTATGCGTTTGCAAGGAAAAAGACAAGAAAGCGGAACAGAAATAATGAGCTTTTCATTAATTGGGCTAAAACTGACATAGAATAATCTTTATTATATGTCCTTGAGGACCAGAAGAGAGCCAAATGGCAAGAGAAAACAGCTAGTAACATTAAATATTACATGTTGTGTCAACCCGTGTGCTCGCTCTGATCTGTTCTAGGGTCGACCTTGGCAACATCGGCTTCATTGGACTCTCCTCTCACAATATCTCTAAGCTCCAGTCCATCCTCAATGTGGATGCCTGAATAATTTAGTCACATCTCTTCCTTAATTCCTGAATCCATTCACTGGCTCCTAGCACCTCAACGCATTCGTTTCATGCCCTTTGCATTGATGCGTAACTGTCTCCTTTGGTATGCCCCGCCTACCTTCTGCCTCTCTGCATTATGGCATCTTCTATTCCGAACCGGGTTTCCCTTCGTCCCTCTGCCTGGGGACTTCTGGTACGGCTCAACCCAGGAGCTTCGCCTAAATGGGTCCAACCAGATGGAATAGCATCTGCCTTACCTCTTCGGAAGAAGCTGCTCTCTCTCTCTCTCTCTCTCTCTCTCTCTCTCTCTCTCTCTCTCTCTCTCTCTCTCTCTCTCACTTTCTCTCTCTCTCCTCTGCTGCCTTCCGGAAGCTCTTGAAGACTTTCCATTTTTCTGTTTAGCTTTGTGTTGAATCGTGAGCGCCTCTGATTCCAGTAGCGCTATGTAAGTGCTCCATGAGATTACATTACATTTGAATGGGTGTTGCGTCATTTATGGCCCCGTGTAAAAGAACCAACGACAGATAGACACCTTTTTAACGCTTGCCGTTGTTCCTATAACAAATGCTCATCCGCATTATTTAGAGCTATAAATGAGCAATGTATTAATACGCCTCTCACGCTATCATTTCTAGTGGCTTTTAAGCAATTTGAGCTGATTCCAGCCAGCTGAGGGGCTTCAAAACAATACCAACCACCTGGTCCTTTTTATGTAGCCATAAAGAAGCACAATTTTTTAAAGTAAAAATCTTTTATTTAATTCAAATTGACCTTTATAGATGTAGTACATTCATAGAAGAATGCAATTAGACAAAAAACAAAAAATCGAAAATTTTAGCCCAAATCAACTTAGGCCCTTAAACTAGAACCGACGATATGGTCCCCCCTTCATGCAAACGTTCAGTAATAATAATAATTATTTTGTTCATAATATAATCGGGTGACACCATGGACACCGTTTGAATGGCATTACTTCATCTAAATTCCCCTTGTAAGAACCGTTCTAGGCAAAGATTCCAATTTCTGAAATGCTACAGAATATGATGTCAGACAATATCACATTCAGTGGAGTCGCCGTCGTTGAGGCCTAGAGGCGCGCACCTCTCCTGTTTTATTTTGTCAGTATAGATCATGTTAGAGTTGATCATGTTAGAGTTTATCACGCTAGAGTGGATCATTTTAGAGTGGATCATGTCAGAGAGGATCATACCAGAGAAGATCATGTTAGAGAAGAACATGTTATAGACTGCTGCATGTACGTCGGCAGTGGATCGAATCAGTGTATTAATACACTTCGAGGAAGTTTCGCAACGGAACTATATCGAGCCTAAACGCACCCGATGGACTTCCCAACTACCCATTTGGGTGCACCCACGCATATATTCGACACCCCCGATCGGCATCCTAGGCTATTGCCGAGTGTCTATCTCCATAATGCATGTGACGGTGAATTACCGTCGTCGAGGGATTCGCGCCTTTTTATCGTCTACCGTCATCATCGTCCTCTCTGGCCGTAAAACTGAGGATGAACACTTCAATCTCAGCTGACGGAGCGCCCTCTTCTTTTGCCTCTTCTCAGTCTGTCTAACTGTTTGTCTAGCTATGGCTTTGTATATTGACGTGCTGTCAGTGTGGATGGTGTGTCTACTCATTTAAGGTTTGTCTATATTGTCAGTTTGGTTAGTTGCAGTTTAACGACACTGTGTGATAACAATGATCAATAGCGTGACTTAGTGGCTGAGGTGTAAACTACATCACCGTAATTATTACATGACGGACGGATGGATCCAGGGTTCAATGACATTTTATGACAACAGAGGCCGTTGCCGTCGACAGTAATTTGCTAGGCGTATTGCAGCGCTTCCAACTTTTGACATAAAGGCGATAAAGAAATATAGCGACAGCTGTAGCTGTCTTAAAGGTGTCTAATGTTTTTAAGTTGTTGTCTTCTTCGTGTCAGTTACATCTTGCAGCTCTGGACCGGAATTTTATAGTTGCGCCTGACTGATGATAGGCTGATGACTTTATAAACAATTCCTATCGACATTTACGAACTTTGATGCCACAAGCTGTAGTTAAACTGTTGGATGCAACCTACACGTACTCGCCGTCCTTCAACGCGACACTAAACGATGCAGAGGTTCAATGCGCTTTTAGACACCTTTAAAGCGGTTCATATCGGCGCTATATAGTCTATTCATGAAAACATTTTGAGTTCGCAACGATAAAAGGTAGATAAAGGGCTGTAACATGCCAAGCAAATTTTTCTCGACTGCAAAGGCCATTGTTGTTGAAAGCGGTCGTTAAACTCCCGGATCCAGCTTAGAGTTCAAAAAAAGGTGCTGTAATATGTCAAGCACATTTTTGTCGACGGCAACGGCCTATGTTGTCATAAGCTGTCGTTAAACCCTGGATCCATCCAGCTTAGAGTTCACATCGACGTTTGTACTATAGCCCATTCATAAAAGAGAGCTTAGTAAACAGAAACTCCGCCTCTGGTAGTACTCGGCCAGTGCCAGTCCCAAGCCTGGATAAAGAAGGAGGGCGACGCTAATGATCTTTGTTATCACACAGTGTCGTTAAACTGCAACAACCACCACCACTGCTTAGTAAAAAATTAACTGTAAGTGCTGTAATATGCCTAGCAGCTTTTTGTGGACTGCAACGGCCTCTGTTGTCAAAAGCGGTCGTTAAACTCTGGACCCACCAGCTTATGAATCAATGTATACTACTACTAGCAATCAATGTAAAACTGTCTGTTTTTGGTGATGCAATATGCAAAAGGAATTATTATTGGTCTTTGTTGTCAAGAGCTGTCATTAAACGATGCAAACCCTGTCTGATATGACCCATTGTCGTGAAACGGTATCTAACAAACCAACAATTGTCAAACAGCGAGGCAGTATATGGAAGATATGCAATTCGAAAAGAGTAAGTCATTAATTGCTAGCGAACTGACAACAGCGATTGAGCATAACGCATAGTTACAGGAAGTGATTGGAAGTTTTATAAACAGTGAATACTATTTGAATCGAATTCTTTTGTTGACGATCAACTCATTGCGATGCTTTAGGCACAGCATGTTTGCTAAACGATCCTCAGTAAGCAGCTAGTTACAGTAATCCAGACTTTTACGTTGATTGGTATTTTAAAGATTGATTAATTAAAGTCATTCTAATAAGTTGAGGCCGATCTCAACGGCTTCGGCAAACACCACATGTCGCTAGCAATACCCGATGCAAGGTATCACTTTATACTCCTTTAAAATGGGTACAACATACTCTATATATATATATTGCGTATCGGCCTTTTGGATATGAAGGACAAATTTGTACGAGTACTGTAATAAATATGCAGGACATTGTTGTCAAAAGCTGTCGTTAAACTGTGGAACTAATCCAATTTAGCCCTGCCGTCACAACAACAGTTTCAACCAGAAGTATCATTATCTCGAAGCACACAAATTAATTATGAAAATAAGAGACTATGCATCTGGAAGAAATGTGTATAAATCAATTCAACCTTTAGTTTAGACTTATATTACATATATGGACCCGCCAAGAAAACAGGGGGTTCAAATTTTACTAGACTCAGGATGGGACGTGTTCTTTGTAATACTTGGCTGAAAATCATAGAGCAAAGCAAAGGAAAGCTCTGTGCAGAATGTCAAGTAACTGACACACCTTAACTGAATTTAAAAAGTATAACATTTCAAGCATTTTGTATGAGAAATGTTTTTCCTCCATAATTATGCTATCTACAAGAAGTATACATAGGTATATCTTCAAGCATACAAGTAAATTATGAAAATGAGATAAAGGAAAATATTATAAAGACAAATCGCAAACTGCATATAAAAATTTAAATATTTGATGTTCGAACATGAATATGCATATTTTTCTTTAATGCCTCGTGGGAGTAGGTCCAGCCACCGAACAAGCTCGTTTAACAAGGACAGTTTTTGATTGAGGTATATGACCAGGCACAGAAAACAAAAGGACCTCGTTGAATATTGCTAAGTCTGATGAATACGAACTGATTCTACGAAATGTGATTGCCAGAGTTGAGAGCTTCATAAACCATGAGCCCTGTTTAAAACGAATTCTTTGCTGAAGATTTACTCAAATGCAATATGCTTTAAGCACAGCACGTTTCATTATTGCTTACAGCTGCAGTAATCTAGACTTTGACGATAATCATTATAACGAAGATGATTTCTTTTAAGATTGGTTAATTAAAGTTATTTTAATAAGTTGGGACCGATGCCAACGGTTTTGGCAGCCACGAAATATCGCTATCGATATCCGATGCAATACATCATTTTAGACACCTTTGAAACAAGTCAATCACACGCTATATACATATAGCTCAAAGCACGGTGATAGGCCCAGCAAACTTTTGTCGACAACAACGGCCTATGTTGTCATAAGTTGTCGTTAAACCCCGGGTCCATCCATCAGATTTTATTACATTAGGGCCTACACTTGCCACAAAGTAATTCTCTGAACCAGAAGTATTACTGAGAAAATAAGAGGCGGGAAAGAAAAATTATATAATTGACAAACGGCAATACGAATATAACTACATGCATCTAAAGGAAAAGTTACTAAATAAATTCTACCTATTTTCAACTGATATTGAATATATATACATACCAAGGATACAGGAGGTCCATAATACTAGACTCAGGACGGAACGTGTTCTTTGTAATGCTTGGTTGAAAATTATAGGCGAAAGTGAAACATATCTCTGTACAAAATGTCAACTTAATGAGACCATAGATCATATCTCGATTCAATTAAAAAAAGTATAACAATTCAAAAATTGTACATGCATCTAAAAGGTCTGGAGATTTGGACTGGCTTAAACACCCCAATTATACTATCTGCCAGCAGATCGATATGGTGTCATTTGCTGGTGATACATATTGGCCTCATACGCATGCTTCCTATCTGACGCTCATAGACACTAATTTTGGAGCTCGATAAGGTTGCTGATTGGTTCGCAGCAAATAAGCTTACTCTTAACGTTGACAAAACTAATTGCATATTATTCCAATTACATAAAAAGGCCAAACCATCTAGTTTATATATATATATATATATATATTGATCAATTCGTTACATGGAAACCTCATATACACCATGTTTGTAATAAATTATCAAAAACCATCGGTATTCTTGCCAAGTTAGCCTACAAGCTCCCAATGAATATGAGAAATCAATTGTACTTCACCATGGCATATCCACAGGTCTACATAACTTTTTGTCATTTAATTTGGGCTTCCAATTACGAATCTTGACTTGGTCAAATAAGTGTATTACAAAAGAAGGCGGTTAGATTTACCAGCAGACTTCCCAGAAATTCTCACACTGCTCCTAGCAATGACCTTAATCTGCTTAATATTCTCCAGATTAGGAATTTACATATAGGCCTTTTTGTTTATCAATTTACTTAACATCTCGTACCTTGAACCGTCCAAAATGATTTCTCACTAGGCTCTGAGATCCATTCCCAAGACACTAGATGATCCTCTGGCTATCGTGTTTTGGCTTCAAGAACTAATACGCGGAAACTCTCTATTAAGTCCACTGGCCCGCTGGTTTGGAATGCCCACCCTGCTGTAGTTAGAAACTCTCCTAGTTATAATTCGTTCAAGAGCGCTCCTAAACTCTTTCTTTTAAACTCCTCCTCTTTAGATCATCTTTTTCAGAGCAGGGTTCTGCGTTCATGATACCAACCCACCGGTTGTAGCATTTCCAGGAAAAAATTAAAACAAATTAAAAACAATCATCTATTAAATATGAAATTATCTAAAAAATTTTATAATCTGTTCTTTTTTCTCGCATTGGTCATAATTTGTTACATTGTATCTGGCGCATTATCAAAAATATGGCGATGAGGATTGAAATATGGATAGGAAACTCCATAGTTTAAGATTAGCTAGGATTTAATTTCTCTTCTTTCTCCATTCTGCTTATTGTTTTTAATGGTTTATTGTTTATACTGTAACCATTGTCAAATTTCATTGCTTCATCCTCAATGTACCACCTGACGAATAGAACGAGTAATTCGGTCATTAAATTTTTTTTAAATTTTGCTGTTCATGTATTCCAGTTATCTTCATAGTTTTGTTAATAGGGAAATTAGAGGTTCCTTTTAGCGTGGTTCAATCCCCTTTGGAACTTCTGTTAATCATCTTCTCCAATTGTTTCATTTAATTGATTGCTTCATTGAGCTAATTCTATCGATTAGAGAATATATTTCTGTTTGTTATAATTGTCAATGTGGAACGATGGTTTCAATAAAATTCTTCTGATTGATTTGATAAATAATTACTTCAAAGCAAACAAATTATTACACAAATAACCGACGGAAAGATGTTGCAAAAGAAAATCGCAAACTGCGTATAAAAATATAATTATTTAATATACACTATGTAAGCATAACCAGTATATGCGTATTTCCTTCTTTTAATACTTCATTACTTCATCTGGTCAAAGTTTGAAATCTAACGGTCGGCCACACTAAATAACGATTGTTGCTCTTAGATAATGTTCACCGTAGTAGACCTGTCATCTTATTCTGCAGCGTATAAACTGATTTGTTTGTAATGTTAATTAAATGTATGAGTCTCTATGATAATCTTGGGTACTTGTCTGTTAATTCATCCCCAAACGAAGTGGCCGGAAAAATATCATAACAGCACTATACTGGCCGCTAAAAAAGCAGATGTCTGGCCTGCAAGACTAAAGAGAACGAACGGGCTTGCGCATGAGCATTCGAATAGCGATTTAGAAACTTGAAGATTACAATTACAATCTCTTCATTCATTTCAGTCTTTCTTTCAATCATTCGTTCATCCATCCATCCATCTACCCATTCATTAATCCATTCATTCACCCATTCATTTATTCATTCACTTCATTCATTTCTTCCTTTCTTTCTTAATTCCTTCGTTCGCTTACGTATACATCGGACCAACCAGGATTACGCGAAAGGCCAGTGAGAGTATTGACCAATTTCCATTTCCCGTCTAAGTCCATCTCTGCCTAGGACTCAGAAACGAGTCTTGACCGGACGTAGCCAATTAACGTCTGATCAGTCTTGACCAATCCAGTTCCTTTGAGGCGACTAATTCCATTTCCTTGACCACGTTCCTTCCATCTGATCCTCTTGAAGACCTTTTGATGGGATCGTGAATTACTCTCTGCCTCTCAGTCTGTCTGTCTCTGTCTGTCTCTGTCTGTCTCTGTCTGTCTCTGTCTGTCTCTGTCTGTCTCTGTCTTTCTGTCTGTCTGTCTGTCTGTCTGGAGTTTCCCTTTGAAACGGCTCTACACAGAGCAACTATTACGACTACGGTTACGATTTTTAGATACTCCAAATGCTGACTTTTATATAAACTAACCAAAAGTAACTGATTTAACCAGATTTAACATAATGCTATATACATATATACATATAATGTTATTGTTTTAATTAGTATGTGCTTTACCATAAATTTATTGTACGCCAGAGTACGGCTATGCAGTAGAATATGCTTACATACTGACCAACTCATTGACTTTATGATAGCGAATATATAATAAATTGCATTAGATTAGGTTTGGTTAAATTTGGGTTTACTAGATTAGGTCAAATTTGCTTAGGTTCAATTATTGTTCGGTTAGTTTAGATTTATTAAAATTAAGGTTATCTTAGGTCAGAGGTGTCAAAGTTTTGTGATTCCGATCCAGTAGCAATATTTTCCAGCAAGTGGCGGGCCAGAGGCACAGAGTGCCGAAGGCGCATGAGGAAAATGGGGTAGGGATCTCAGAGAGGGCGGTACAAACAGTTGAATTAGGTTTTGAAAACGTCATTCTGATATGCATTATCCGGTTACCAGTATCGATCGCAAACATTACAGGGAACTCGCAAAGTCTTAAAGATGACAAATATAAAGACCCTTTGCACTCAATTGTGTTGTTTTTAGACAAGTCTCCCGCTGGCCAGAAATATACCGTCGGCCGGTCGGCTATTTGACACCTCTATGTAAGTTTGAATTGTGTTGGATTAAGTGAAATACACAGCTGTTCTAGTTACCTTTATTTTCAGATCATTTGCTTCAATCCTCAACTTCTACAGAACGGGTAAACTCCATCTGGTGGACGACATGTGCGTTCTATCCTTCAGCGATGACCTTGAATACTGGAACATAGACGAACTATACTTGGAGTCATGCTGCCAGCACAAGTACCACCAGCGCAAAGAAAGCGTGTTCGAGGAGATGAGAAAAGAAGCCGATAGCCTTCTGGAACCGGTCGTCGAAGACTTTGGCACCGGGTACTGTGCCACGTGGCAGCAGAAGCTCTGGGACCTTCTGGAAAAGCCTCAGACGTCAATGGCAGCACGGGTCAGTCCAAAGTCGTCGTTCTCATCACCATCGTCGTTGTCGTTACATAGTAGTTGTAGCAGTTCAGTGTTGTGCACTACTGTGTTACCTGTTAGGCGTATGCATTCATTTAGCGCTCGTGGTTAACCTGGGAGCAATCGCCCTTCTGTCTGGATACCTCATGTGTAGGAAGCCCTTGCTCGCGGTCCGTGAGTAAGTAAGTACTTCGTGCGCAATTGCTCAGCAATATGATTGGATCTGTACCACAGATATTCTGTCTTATAAATGGTTATTTGAGCAACTCTCAATTTGAGCAACTCTCAAGAAGGTAGTAGACTATTTGTAGTTTCAGTTTCATTCGATTGTGCGATAACAAAGATCATTGGTGCCGCCCTCCTTCTCCTTCTCCTCCTTCTCTTCCTCCTCGTCCTCCTCTTTCTTCTTCTCATTCTCCTCGTCCTCCTCCTCTTTCTTCTCCTCCTTCTCCTCGTCCTCCTCCTCTTTCTTCTTCTCCTTCTCCTCGTCCTCCTCCTCTTTCTTCTCCTCCTTCTCCTCGTCGTCCTCCTCTCTCTTCTTCTCCTTCTCCTCGTCCTCCTCCTCTTTCTTCTCCTCCTTCTCCTCGTCCTCCTCCTCATTCTTCTCCTCCTTCTCCTTGTCCTCCTCCTCTTTCTTCTTCTCCTTCTCCTCGTCCTCCTCCTCTTCCTTCTCCTCCTTCTCCTCGTCCTCCTCCTCCTTCTTCTTCTCCTTCTCCTCGTCCTCCTCCTCTTCTTCTCCTCCTTCTCCTTGTCCTCCTCCTCTTTCTTCTCCTCCTCCTCGTCCTCTTTCTTTTCCTCCTCCTTCTTCTCCTCGTCCTCCTCTCTCTTCTCCTTCTCCTCCTCTTTCTTCTTCTCCTTGTCCTCCTCCTATTTCTTCTCCTCCTTCTCCTCGTCCTCCTCCTCTTCTTCTCCTCCTTCTCCTCGTCCTCCTCCTCTTTCTTCTTCTCCTCCTCCTGGTCCTCCTCTTTCTTCTTCTCATTCTCCTCGTCCTCCTCCTTTTTCTTCTTCTCCTCCTCCTCGTCCTCCTCCTTTTTCTTCTCCTCCTCCTGGTCCTCATCTTTCTTCTTCTCATTCTCCTCGTCCTCCTCCTCTTTCTTCTTCTCCTCCTCCTCGTCCTCCTCTTTCTTCTTCTCCTCCTCCTCGTCCTCCTCTTTCTTCTTCTCATTCTCCTCGTCCTCCTCCTCTTTCTTCTTCTCATTCTCCTCGTCCTCCTCCTCTTTCTTCTTCTAATTCTCCTCGTCCTCCTCCTCTTTCTTCTTCTCATTCTCCTCGTCCTCCTCCTCTTTCTTCTTCTCATTCTCCTCGTCCTCTTCCTCTTTCTTCTCCTCCTCGTCCTCCTCGTCCTCCTCTTTCTTCTTCTCCTCCTCCTGGTCCTCCTCTTTCTTCTTCTCATTCTCCTCGTCCTCCTCCTTTTTCTTCTTCTCCTCCTCCTCGTCCTCCTCCTTTTTCTTCTCCTCCTCCTGGTCCTCATCTTTCTTCTTCTCATTCTCCTCGTCCTCCTCCTCTTTCTTCTTCTCCTCCTCCTCGTCCTCCTCTTTCTTCTTCTCCTCCTCCTCGTCCTCCTCTTTCTTCTTCTCATTCTCCTCGTCCTCCTCCTCTTTCTTCTTCTCCTCCTCCTCGTCCTCCTCTTTCTTCTTCTCATTCTCCTCGTCCTCCTCCTCTTTCTTCTCCTCCTCCTCATTCTCCTCGTCCTCCTCCTCTTTCTTCTTCTCATTCTCCTCGTCCTCCTCCTCTTTCTTCTTCTCATTCTCCTCGTCCTCCTCCTCTTTCTTCTTCTCATTCTCCTCGTCCTCTTCCTCTTTCTTCTCCTCCTCCTCCTCGTTCTCCTCTTTCTTCTTCTCATTCTCCTCGTCCTCCTCCTCTTTCTTCTCCTCCTCCTCATTCTCCTCCTCGTCCTCCTCTTTCTTCTTCTCCTCCTCCTCGTCCTCCTCTTTCTTCTTCTCATTCTCCTCGTCCTCCTCTTTCTTCTCCTCCTCCTCATTCTCCTCGTCCTCTTCCTCTTTCTTCTCCTCGTCCTCCTCGTCCTCCTCGTCCTCCTCTTTCTTCTTCTCCTCCTCCTCATCCTCCTCTTTCTTCTTCTCATTCTTCTCGTCCTCCTCCTCTTTCTTCTCCTCCTTCTTCTCGTCCTCCTCCTCCTCTATCTTGGCTTGGGACTGGCAATGTCGGAATCTGAACAGTGGCTGAGTTTTGCTAGAAGGGCACACGTCGGACACGATCACAGGCGAACAGATAGACAGACAGACAGACACAGAAGAGCAGACAGGCAAGCAGACAACACACAATCAGACACATGCAAGTAGAGAGATAAGAAGACAGACACACACAGACACAGACACAGACGACCAGACAGACGTAAGCGCACTTGGTTGTCTCCTGCTTCGAATAACTCGGTTGCTTGGTTCTGCGTCTTCGACTTCCGGAAGGGTCAAAAGGTGACGCATAGGTCAAAGGTCACGGGTCTGAAGACGTCAGCGCCGGTCATGTGATAGGGACGGGAGAGGACAAGCGAAGAGAATCGATCGGTGCTGAGGCCAAACGACAGAGGCCAGTAATTCCTCGGTTGATGTGGTTCAATGTGGACCAAGAGATATCATTACACCGGCCTTCAACACATTACAACGATAGCGTCTACATTTCGATTGCCACGACATGTCTCCAGGGACTGGGCAAGGCAGACACAAAACAAACAGACAGACGGATGAGCAGACAGACAGACGGACAGACAGACAGACAGACAGACGGACAGACAGAAACAGACAGAGAGACAGAAGACAGACGAACGGACGGACAAACAGATATGCAGCTAAAACATGCAGACGGACAAGAAGAAGCTTTAACAGAGAGATAGACAAACAGGCGGAGATATATGTACAGACATGCATACAGACAAACACACAGACACACTCATATAATAAAAACTTCTCTGAACGTAATGACCTTCGTAGAAATTGATAGAATGCCAAAGGAACATTTGTATTTCCAGGATCAATAGATCGACGGTGATCAGCTGTCTAATTAATTGTCTGTGCGTTCGTTTCATGTATGTATGTATGTGTGCATGTATGTGTGTGTATGTATTTACATTATGTATAAGTACATGTATATGTATTCAGGCAGACCTGTCTGTCTGTCTGTCTGTCTGTCTGTCTGTCTGTCTGTCTGTCTAAATGTCCATTATGCCTGCGTGTATCCCTCGCTCCTTCTGCCGTTAGTCTCTCTATCATCTCGATTGTCTCTCTGTGTTTTATATGGCGCCATTTCTGAACCGAGCCGGAAGTGGAGCGGCGGAAGTGACGCCCTGTCCTTAATCGTTGTTTTTGTGTGTGCAACGTCTACGCTTCAGCCGGAACCTCTATGATCCGGTCATTTGGGACGAACAGTTAAGGAGACCCCAACCCCTCTTTCTTAACCCCTCTTTCTTAACCCCTCTTTCTTAACCCCTCTTTCTTAACCCCTCTTTCTTAACCCCTCTTTCTTAACCCCTCTTTCTTAACCCCTCTTTCTTAACCCCTCTTTCTTAACCCCTCTTTCTTAACCCCTCTTTCTTAACCCCTCTTTCTTAACCCCTCTTTCTTAACCCCTCTTTCTTAACCCCTCTTTCTTAACCCCTCTTTCTTAACCCCTCTTTCTTAACCCCTCTTTCTTAACCCCTCTTTCTTAACCCCTCTTTCTTAACCCCTCTTTCTTAACCCCTCTTTCTTAACCCCTCTGTCTTAACCCCTCTTTCTCATCCTATGCCTCGCAGTAAAATTTCGCTGTGCTGCCCGTTCATCTGTGCGTCTGTCTGTCTGTGCGTCTGTCTGTCTGTCTGTCTGTCTGTCTGTCTGCCTGTTATAAGACTAACAAATCGTCTCTTGTAGGATTTTACGTCTCACAAGATTCTTTCTCTGATTGCCATCTGTCGGTCGTGTTATTGTCCGTCTTTGTCTCTCTGTGTGTGTGTGTGTGTGTGTGCGTGTGTCTGTCTATCTGTCAAAACTAATCTCTTTTCGGTATTAGCACGACACAGAATTAGTTTTCTTCAATCAGTTTCGTCTGTTTTGCTGTGTCTGTGTCCCTGTATGTTTGCCTCTCTGTTTGTCTTCCCTCTGTATCTACCTCTCCCTCACTCACTCTCTCTCTCTCTCTCTCTCTCTCTACGTCTCTCTCTCTCTCTCTCTGCCTCTCTTTCTTTCTCCCTCTCTGTATCTCTCCTCTGTGTGTCAGCCTGCCTGAAGACAGAGCAATGAGCTGCTCTTTTATGTTTGTCATATAGATTCCATCTCTGCATCCGCCTGAGTTTGTCTGTGTGCCAGTCTCTGTCCGTCTCACTGTCTGTCTCTCTATCTCTCTGTCTCTCTCACAGACAGACATAGACAGACAGATGAGAAGAATGAGAATTGAACACACACACACACATACACACACGTATAAATGCAGGCATACGACAGCATCACGGACACAAACACACGATGAGACACAGTAAGACACAGGCAGACAGATTATGCTGCTGCCTGCTGTAAGATGCCTAATGTTGACTGTGGCATTCTCCTGTCGCAGCAGCCAGATGAAATGAAGACGAAACAGCAAAGATGCACGAAGATGCCAACCTCTGCAACCCTCTCCTCCTTCTCCTCCTCCCACTCCAACCCGCATCCTCTATTTAGCATCTGCCTCACAACCAGTGGCGGTGATCCGCTGACGATGCGATCGATAAAGTGGAGGTTTCTACGTCCTTCTGTCTCTTCGTCCGTCCGTATCTCTCTGTCCTTCTGTCTGTTCCGTTCATCCGTCTATCTCATTATGTTTGCCTGTCTGTTTGTTCGTCTGTCTGCCTGTCCTTTTATATGTGTATTTGTCCGTCTCTTTATCCGTATACTATAGGCTACGCTAACCTATCTGCCTACTTGCCTGTCTGCAGGTTCATCTGTGTGTCTAGTAGTCTGTCCGTCTATCAGTCAGTCCTTCCTTCTCTCTTTAAAACTGTCCGTCCGTCTATCAGTCAGTTCCTCTGTTTGTCCGTCTGTTCATCCCTCTCTTTGTCCCTGTATGTTCTCTCTCTTCGTCGTCGTATAAAAGGACTCCTATACTCGGTGACTTGGTCTTCGCCGAGGAATGAGGACGAATATTTATGACGGAATAAATCGATTCCCAGCTGTTGTCCACTGACGAGAACAACCGAACAACAACAACAACAACAACCACATTGGCAAAAACATCCACTAGAACAGTGACAATATCGATCGTAGGATGGCCTACTAAATTGCTTACGCACCCAAACTCACGTATGTTGTATAACGGTAATTACTTCCTCTACACGCGTCTAAATACATACATGGACCTACATACATAAAAGGATACACACATACATTCAAGCAGACCTAGGGTGCTATGTGAATTTTAAGGTAAATGAATGCGTGATTGAATGTATAAAGTTTCCAGATTTTGTCATTAACTGTCTCTATAATTAGTGATAGTAATGTCTTGGTAATGTAGACAAAGAGAAAGATTTAACTAATATATCAGACCCGCAGGGCAACAGTGACATTGGTTGACATTGGTTGCTCCACATGTCTAAGCATGAATCTGCAATTTATATGTGAAGGAGCTATATAAATGTGAAATTCGGATGCGAGTCCAACTCATGACCATGCTTGATTGCATTACAAACATTACACTAAGCATACATTACACTATATGCGCTTCAGGACGTTCAACTTCTAACGCTTACGTTCCTTACAGGTCAAATAACCATACGTTCTAGAGGGCTTGTTCATAAATACGAACCAAGACCAAAGTCTGTGGCCATGGAGAGCATTTGGCTTCTATAACGCCCGAATAAAATGCACAATGTACGGCGAATGGAGTGGTGAAACTGACTCCGTGACCTAGAAAACGGCTCCGCTCCCGACTGCGCAGACTCTGAGCTCCAGTTTTTTTTCCCAAGGCGTCTAATTCGTATTCAGAAACGTTGCTTTTCCGCTGATGCAATTTAAAGATTACGCCCAACCAATCCCATTCCACTACAACCACCACGCCCATCGCCTGCACTACCAATTCCTCCACCACTTTCTCCACCAATTCCACCACCTTCTTACCACCACTTTTACCACCAATTCTACCACCATTTCTATCAATAAATCCAACGCCAATTCCACCATCTAAAGTGCGTGAGAGGATTAAAAAATTGCCACCCCAGGCCAAGTCTATATGCCTCCCCTTCCATAATTTAAATTGCATATTGAAATCCACAAATTTTAACAGTAGGAAGAGAAGCCAGCACTACCCGTCTGCTTCTATTAAAAACTTAAAATATATAACAACTATTAACTTATTGAGTGTACCATTTTAAACTGCAAGTAATAACAGTACAACACAATTATTAAGCATTTTCTTCCTTAGTCCACTGGTTTCCTACCGTTTAATTTTTACGTTTAAAAAACCTTAAGTCCAACATTTGCATCCCATTGAAGTGTGCCGCCCTTTGAAATGCACCGCCCTTTGTCCGGGGCCTTGTTGGCCTAGCGGCAAATACGGCTTTGCTCCAGTGATGTATTGCTCCTGGTAATCACCGCTCCGTCATATTGTCCGATCCTGCCAGTGTCCTCGTGTGTGTGTGTGTGTATGTGCCTCTGCGTCTGCATCTGTGCGTCTGTATTGATCGGTCGGGCTATCGACGCACTCAGCGCGGTGCTTTCCAATTTAGAAAAGGCGCTTCATCAAATGCAGAAGAAGATTTCAATGCGTGGCCTCGGGGCTCAAATAGTAGCGGATGAAAATGTTGCGAAGATACAGGACGTCTTTCTTCATCGAGTTTCTTGCGATCATCGTCATCGTAATCGTAATCTCAAAACTTCTAAAGCGTCACTCGAAAGCCATACGCAGGGCACCAGCTTATTCACAAGCGCTGAGTGAGATGGTCAGTCTAATAACGAACTCTATGGGGATGGTGATATGATGATGGCAACGATGCTGTTGACGACGATGATGAAGTAGATGATTAGTGCTGATAGCAAAAGTAATAATAATTTTGATGATTATAATGATGCTGATGATGACGGCAATGATGACGATCAAAAGAATAAGATGAGGATGACGACGACGAAGAAGAAGATTGTATATATGCATATATATACATATATATATATACATATATATACACATATATATACATATGGAAGATTGTTTTGGTTACATAGCTCAGTCCTCAACCACAGCAGGAAATTGAATTGTAAAATCTAAGCTGGGTTTGTGCTCTCTTTCCAATCCGAGACGTATGTCGTATATCCCGAAGCTAATACTAATAAAGCTTCGGTTCCACGAATCATTGTCTACGTGTACTTCCTCTTCCCTGTCTCTGTCCATGTGTGTGCGTGCATGTGTGCGTGTGGGTGTGTCTCTCTACATGTGTGTCTTTCAGGTTCTCTGTCTCTGTCTCTATCTCTGTCTCTCTGTCTGTCTCTTTCTCTTACTCTGTCACAATCTGTCTGTCTCTTTTGTCGATTTTGAGTACTCCTTCCCTCTCCCTTCGTCCCTCTCTATGTGTCTTTCTCTCTGTCTGTCTGTCCGTCTGTCTGCCTGCCTGTCTCTCTCACACTCCACTTCTCTTTCTCCCCTTCTCTTGTTGTCTTTCTCTCTGTCTGTTTCACTCTTCGTCTCTCTGTCTCTCTCAATCTCACACTTCTTGTCCTTCTCTCTGCCTCTGTCTGTCTCTGTATGTCTCTGTCTCTCTGTCTGTCTGTCTCTCTATCACGCTCCCTTCAGAGTTGCCTTCTCTGTCGGATTAAAATGATTCGTTTGATTTATTGAGCGCCAGAGTGAATTGGCCACTAAGTCTCTTCTACCTCTCTCCCTTGAACCTTAGGTGCAAAACAATTGTGTTCGGCTATAAGAAAAGAGGACATAGTCGAGTACGTGGCTCATTTTGTAGCTCCTTATTATGAGACGCTATGGAAATGTTTTGGCACAATGGTCCTACATGCTAACACGAGAACAGTTACAAAGCCCGTTTTCGAAATACTGAAGAAGCCAACTCCCACACTGTTCGCACTCTGACAGTGCCAGTCCCAAGCCTGGATAAAGGAGACGGCAATGATCGTTGCTACCACACAGTGTCGTTAAACTGCAACTATTACCACCACCAAAGGAGCCATTCGGATGTGGCTGTACTAGGGATCTTACCACGACTGTCTTAACATTCCCAGGAACACTGGAATGAGCAGAATTTAATGGGAAAACTCGAATGTCAGTTGGAAGATTCTGTCAAATGGACAGACTAAAGCACGAGAGTGTAGTTGTGTTGACGCATGGCAGCGAGGGACCTGAAGATCTTCACGGGAAAGAACGAAAAGATCGACAACCCGAGTTACACGCCCACTCTATCCTTGACCGAAAGTCTTGCGCTATATGACCTTGCAATTGTGGGTTCCAGCACTTCCTATTTGAACCATCTCCAAATCTAGCACCATATTGTCGCAACGTATCACTAGAAGCACCACTATTATGCACATTTCCTTTCTATAGAGTTTTATGATGTTATCATCATTAAGCAGTTAAGAGTCCATCGTTAAATAGGAGAGCTATTTGACAATGTGATCAGGCACAATACAACTATATGACGCCATTCAAGCTGTCATACAGTATTCAGTTTCTATAAAAGAGGCAAAGGGCTCCCCACTGCTGGCAATCAGGCAGTGCCAGTTCCAGGCCTAGATAAGAGAAGAGGAGGGCAACGTTGATGATTTTTTTATCACACAATGTCGTTAAACTGCAATACCACCACCAACAACTTACATGCGTGAAATGGATAACCTAAACTGGTTCGGTATTCGACTTAAAAATCAGTAAGCCTAATGAACGATGTATAATTAATGTAACTGCAGTTATGATTGCGAACCTGTATATAGATCACATTGTTGTGAAGCTTTTAAGTAATCACAAATAAGGCGAACGTGTAATGTATTAAAAACACCTTCGAAACGCATCGTATAGATCTTATATATTTGCAATTTGCGATTTAAATGTTATTGTAAGCTGTAAGTGTTGTAATATGCCTACCAAATTTCTGTCGACCGCAACGGCCTCTGTTGTCAAAAGCTGTCGTTAAGCCCTGGATCCAAATGTTATTGTTCTTATTCAAAATAACATTACGGCATACATATCCTATATCAACCATGTTAAAATCCATCAGTTAAAATTCTGTTTATGCTAAAAAAAATCGTAGCACCAAATCATGTAAATATTTTATTTTTATGTACAGTTACTTCCTTTCAACTTCAGGTATTTGTCCAGAAATCGACATCAGAGAGTCTAAAACCTGACAGCAAGTGACACGGAATAGGTTAACTCGGAAAACTAGTGTAGCTATTTATACCGCCATACATGTATATAGGTCGCATTTTGTGGTGCGATAATAAAATGAATTCCACAAAATATTTTTGTAAACTTCGACATCCACGACTCATCAGCTCAGCTCTAGGCCTAAGTCTAGTAATTTGGTCAAACTCTTAAAATCTTTGTATGGCTTCTTAAGATAGGAATAAACGATTAATTCCGTCAAAGTTAACGGACTTTGTTGTCGTGATTGGGGCCCATGCTCTATGTCCCTATATACCCATGGTCTAACAACCATTGGGCCTATTTCAAATCGAATTTTAAAGACTAATTGTAAAATCAAATCATACGGTGTCAGCAGTTTCTGCCCTATAGGATTCATATCATTGCAATTTATTACTTTCAGAGAATCAAATCGTCTGGCATGTAACCTATAAAGTGTCTGCAATTGTACAAGTGATATTAGATATCGTAAGTTCCAGTCCAGCTTAGTCTGTCAAAATGTACATAAATTAAGTCCAACCGTGCTTATGTTTCAATCGCGTAAGAAAGGGTTCCACGCGGTTTAAAGTCGCTATCCAGAAAAAGTAAAGTAAGCCTAAAGTAAGGGAAAGTTTTCAACATTACTGGCGCCGAAAGTCACTAGATGATACCAAGGTTTATAAATACGCCCATGTAACATGAGTTAATAATTTGGCGTCGATAAAATCTCTTCTTCTTAGACACCCTTTTAACAGTCTTCACGACGCTTATGTAATTTGAAGACCATTTTTACGGGTCAGTTGATCTCCCGTCAGTTGATCCCTAGTCAATTGATACCTTCGTCAATTGATAATCTATTGAACCCAGCCCAGTTCATACAACATTCATGTTCCACTTGCGACCTTTTCATAAATATTAAAAGAACGATGTAAAAGAACACGAAATGTTAAAATTATAAAAAAAGTACAAGGGCTTACGTAATTGAGTCATGATATGCTTAGTACTGTTTACCAGCATGAAGTCCTAAGCATATGCGTCTATGCATGGGATAAATGAGCCATTGCTCTGAGATATAAAAGAATCTCCGAACTGCCGTTAGCAGTTACACCGCGGAGTGATACGATGCCTGGGCATTAATTTGTTATTTTGTAATGTTATTTTGCAATCTTTTGTTTACTAACAGTATCAGCTACAAGTCTGTGACGCGCAGCCTAGAGATTTGAGATCAATTGACTAGGGAACTAATTGAAGGGGGATCAATTGACGCGATACCGTACGTGTGTCTACGACAGGAGGGACAGTAGCCCAACGACACGACGCGACACCATACGAATCGAAACGCCACTACCGTTTGCACCCTGACAGTGCCAGCCCAAAGCTTGGATAAAGGAGGAGGGCAACGATTATGATCCTTGTTATCACACAGATCGTTATACTACAACTAGTATTGCAAATTAACAATACGATTTTGTGCATTGCCATAGGACAACGTTAAGCATTGGATTAATAATAACCGAGTATCCTACTTGACCTACGTCTCGATATATTTATACGCCTTTTTCCCAGGACATTATACCCTACGTTCCTCTCATATCTCAGAACCGTCCTATTTCTATTGATGGAGTCTGGAGCGCCTCTGAGTGGTTTAATCCAAACTGCGCCATATAAATGTTCGACACGAATATGAGGCTAGACATAACGGAAAAGAAGAGAGGATGGATAAAGGAAGTATGATGTGATGTGGGTGAGAAAACGTAGGGAGAAGATAAAAAGAATGAATAGAAAGAAGAAAGGGAGAAATAGTTAAAGGATGAGGGTGAAAGAGGAGGCGAAGGAAGGAGGAAAAGAAAGATGAGGAGAAATAAGTTAGGAAAGAGGGTGATGAGGAGGCGTATAGGTGGGTGAAGGGGAGGCGTATGGGGGGATGAAAGAGGAGGCGAAGAGAGAGGAGTAGGAGGAAAAGAAAGGTGAGAAGGTGGAATAAATAAGGCAGTCGGGTAGGAGCAGGAGGAGGAATAAAAAGATGAGGAAGAGAATAAATAAAGGAGGAGTGTGAAGAGGAGGCGTGTAGGTGGAGAAGACGGAAGAATACAAATGACACGGGGGAGATGAGCCAGAAGATAATGAACAAGAACAGAGGAGACATGGAAAGACGAGTATGTAGGTCGAAGGCGAGGAAACGAACGCAGGGAATGGATAGAGAGAGTGGATGGAGGTAGGATACGGTGGAAGCGTATGAAAGAGGAGAAGAAAGATGGAAACAACGATCGAATTTCCAATGATAGATCAGAGGAATAATTAATGGCGTCACCAAAGGATCACGCACACTCCCACGCACAGATACAGACGCATACACACGCACACATGGACACAATCGCAAACAGACATATACGCATGCACGCCCACACAGACGATACATACGCACATAAAAAACCCAAAAACACCCACACACACGCATACTCACGAATACATTAACACAAACACAGATGCACAAACGCATACACACGCACACAAAGACACGAACGCACACCTGCAACCACGCGTACACCCACAAAATGATGCACTTGGACATAGATTCACCTACACAAACAAACCCACGCAAGCGCACATAAAATAGACGTAAGGAAATGGCGCATATAATATGGTTTTATTACAGGCCATGAATTACAGATGTCGCCACACGTCATGGTCATTATGCTCAACAGTCGGCAAACAATGACTGTTGGCTCGTAAATAATAATTGTAATAAAGATATGTTAGCATAGACTTCGTATGCTACCTGTTGTTTCAACCTTTAAGCTAAGATACAAGGGCACTCACGCACTCACTCACTCACTCACTCACGCACTCACTCACTCACGCACTCACATGTGTTTTATCACGCACTCACTCATTCGCTCTCTTACTCACTCACTCACTCACTCGCTTACTCACTCACTTACTCACTCACTCACGCACTCACTCACGCACTCACTCACGCACTCACTCACGCACTCCCTCACTCGCTCTCATAGTCACTCACTTACTCACTCACTCACTCATTCCCTCCCTCTCTCTCTCTCTCTCTCTCTCTCTCTCTCTCTCCGTCTTTCTCTCTCTATCTGTATCTGTCTTTGTCGCCGTTTCTCTCTGTCCCTGTCTCTGTCTATATATCTATCTCTGTCTGTCTCAGTCTCTCTATCTGTCTCTCTCTCACTCTGTCTGTCTGTTTGTTTGTCTGTTCGTCTTTCTCTTTCTATCCCTCTGATTTTTCTTGACGCAATTCTCTGCATTCTATGATCGGCACGGCAGTTAAACGAGTAGCACGACTGCAAGTGTTGATGTGGAAGGAATGGAGGGAGAGCAAGACACACACCGACATTCAGAGAAAGCTACAGAGACAGAGAAATGTACAGCGAGAGACAGAAGATGAAAGGATTATGCAGACAAACAGATATTATTATGTTTTCACATAAAACCTCAGGTTGTAAGAAAATTCACACCAGGAAACACAGTTTGCAATTCCCGCCCATGGGAGTCGGATTCCTGGTTCAGATGTAACACTTTGCAAACTGTATCGACTGAAAGCTTTAGTTTAAAACGAAGAACAGTAGAGCAGTGCGCAGGTAGACAAAAGACATTCCACGACAAATCGACCCCGACCATACTGCCCCGACAAATGGCGTCCGCCAAAAAGGTCATGACAAAACTAACCTCTCAAAATAGCCAGAGTTATATCGAATCCATCGGATCCAGGCATATCTGCCCAAGTCTATCTGCCCTTCACAAAATATCCCATTGATAATTTTTGTGGGAACAGGTTCAACCAGGACCATGTTAAGAAACGGATGCAACATTTTAGATATGATATGCAATAGCCTGCTGCATCAAAAAACAAATGATGTTGATCTGAATCTAATTATGGACATATTGCAAATGCTGATTCCATAAAGGGAGAATCACTCACAGCCGTTGAATTTGACGAATTGGTGCACATGAAAACGTAAATATGATAGCATTACCTAACTCTTTACCTGCGGATGTTGTAGATGTTACCAAGCATTACATGTGTTTTATTTAGATTCATTAGTTCATTACGAAGATTTATATAGCACCCCTTAAAGACTACTGCTAAGGATCGTTCCCGACCCCGGCACGAATGAAAAGAAGAGTTTTAAATAGAGTATAAAAAGAATCTGACTGGACCCAGGGAGACAAAACTCTGGTAGTACTCGGCTAGTGCCAGTCCCAAGCCTGGATAAAGGAGGAGTGCGATGCTAATGGACTTTGTTACCACACGGTGTCTTTAAACTGTAACAACCACTAGGGCGACAAGCGCAACGCCAACGGGAGCGTGTTCCAGAGCGAGAGGCCAACCACTGAGAAAGCACTTAGATGGTATTACTGTTCAACAGAGGACAAGATGCCAGATTTTTTAATCGTAAGCTAGAAACGATCACCAAAGATATGTTACAGTGAATGATGTCTGAAAATATTTGATCGAATGAATGAATTAATTAATCTTTAATAAGTTAAAATTTTATTTCAGCTGGTGGCTATCATCTCCATTCTCTTCATTGTGGTGTCTACCATATCTTTGACCCTCAACACGATTCCCTCCTTCCAGAGCCACGACCGGCAGGGCAACGCGACGGACAACGAACGCCTGGCGGGTATCGAGGCAGGGTGCATCGGGTGGTTCACCCTCGAGTACGTCCTCCGCTTCTGGGCCTCCCCCGGCAAGATCGTCTTCCTCAAGGGAGCGATGAACGCCATTGACCTCCTGGCCATCCTTCCCTACTACGTATCCCTCATGCTCGTCGAGTCCAACCGGAGCACGGAACAGTTCCAGAACGTTCGTAGGGTCGTTCAGATCTTCCGGATCATGCGGATTCTCCGGATATTGAAGCTTGCGAGGCACTCCACGGGGTTGCAGTCCCTCGGTTACACCCTACAGCGCAGCTACAAGGAGCTAGGGTTGCTGATGATGTTCCTGGCCATCGGGATCCTCGTCTTTTCCAGCCTCGCCTACTTCGCCGAGAAGGACGAGGAGAGGACGGCCTTCCACAGCATCCCGGAAACGTTCTGGTGGGCGGCAATCACCATGACGACTGTGGGGTACGGCGACATTTACCCGAAGACCGCGTGGGGTAAGCTCGTCGGGGGCGTGTGCTGCGTCTGCGGGGTGTTGGTCATTGCCCTTCCCATCCCGATCATCGTCAACAACTTCGCCGAGTACTACAAGGACCAGATGCGACGGGAGAAAGCCGTCAAGCGTCGCGACGCCCTCGAACTGGCCAGGAGGAGTGGCAGCATCGTTTCGTTCGGTGCCCTGAACGTCCACGACACATCGATACCAGACGCAGGGGCAAGAGACCTCGATCCGCGGTCTAGCCTCGGCCAGGGACGCTTCAGCGCTCGAGACCGCATCAAGCAGGCAGTCAGTCTGTCAAGGATTGCCAGCGCCATCCGGTTGGACGTCGAGGGCGAGACAGTGGCGCAGAGGATGGTAGCCTCGAATCCGAACCTCTGCACTGTTGAGGTTCCCTTAATATTCGTTTTTTTGTGTTCTGATGGTTTCAGTATAACGACAATGTGTGATAGCAACGATCGTTAGCGTCGCCTTGCTACTTTATCCGGGCTTGGGACTGGCACTTTATATTTTTCAGGTTATCAGAGAGCACATGGAGTGAGCTTCAATATACATGTATATGCAGAAAGCATAATATATATATTTTAGGTAAGTCATCAGAAAGAGGTGTTTAAAGTTATGCGTTGTTGTGCTGGCTTTTTCTGTCATAGCCATTAATGGAGCATATTGGTCGATCAGCTGAAGTTTAACAATGCTGTGTGAAAGCAAAGATCGTTAACGTCGCCCTCCTCCTTCATCGAAGCATGGCACTGGCACTGCTAGTGTGCAAGCAGTGGAGGAATTACTGGATCTCATTTAAACACCGCACATATTCATATTCAGCATTTATTATGCGCCTGGGCACGAGACAACTCTAGCTAGTCCCGATTAGTTACAGGGAGTGTGCTCGGCGGAGGCGAACCCCCAAGCGTTAGGTCGCAGACCCAGCGGGCCACCGGATAGATCACAGAGGCGACTTGATGGTCGTAACACCGGATGATGGGATTAAACTTTTTGCACTGTAAGACTATATTCAGATATAAATGTAATCCAAACGGTTCAAAGTTTCAGCTTTTCCGGCGGCCAACATCTTTGTGCTCTACCAAGTATCGAAATAGGAATTTCCAGATATCTTCGACGCCTAAAGCCAAAGTCGTCGGCAGCAGCTGTAAAAATCACAAGAGCTTAGTCAAAATAGATCGATAGGGTAGGAGTGGTCATATTCAGTTCCAAGTTCACATTTAAGATAATCAACCCAAATGATTGTATATTCTAGCGCCCCTTCGTCATATCCACTCAGGGGTTACCCATTCCCAACCCAGGTCATTAGTAGCCATTAGTAGCAAACGGTATCATATAGTGGCCAATGGCAGCAAGTAGTACTCTTGGCTACTATTGGCCTCCATCTGAATTTTTCCGAAGATAATAATATTCGTGCATGTCTATTGCTACTGAACTTAGCTTGTTTGATATAAGTTCATATAACAACAATCAGTTGGCGGCTTCTTTTGTTTGGTTTGCCTGTTGCGTTCTCCTCTCAGATTCGAGTTGATGTTTTAGGAGACCCCGGTTTGGAAGCAGAAGAAATTCTTCTCTCTGTCAAGTCCAGCCGTTCGTCGAAGACTCAAGGAGTACCAGCTGGTCAAGAACACAGGTATGTGGGTTTGTCAATGATGCACAGGTGTATGGGGACTTCATTTAGCAAAAACCGTTAATTTCGAGTAAATCTCAGTTTTCGCGGGTTCATCAAAGCACTTCCTTAACATTTTGACTACGAAGTCAAATACAACGGCTGTGACAACTTGTGTTCGTCCGCTAATGCTACTAAACTGGGTCGTGTCATTTAGAGTTAATAATAAAACGAATATATATATATACATATATATATGTATATATATATTAAAATAACATCTCAAGATTATGTAGAGTGTTAACTAATCTACTTTCTCATCATGTAGCGCTTGTTGACTCAAAATACCGGATTTTGTCGTAGGAATTTGGTTGTACAGTCATTTGGTTGATAACCTGTTTGATTCTCTTTAAGTGGACATAACTTTCGACACTGATTACGTGGTTCTACTATTGCTATTCAAGAAAGACGTACTTTACGTAGTTGATCAACCGTACGTGTACATATTTGGGCATTGGCGATCACTGAAAGCGAGACAAAAGGAACTGCCTTCTAGTTCAGAGGGTGTATAAAAGCACAATAAAAGGAGATCAACTGAGCCACCTCGTTAATCGCCAGAAAGACCAACTAATAGCAATAATATCGTAATGATATCTTAATACAGTGATGATGATGATGATGACGACGACGACGACAACGATGATGATGATGCTTTACGCCACCCGGGGATGACATGAGTGAGGTGGTTTCCCGTTGCCTTGCTCACTTAGTACTGTCTACTATATCGATAACGTACCACTGTGTCTAGATAAACGTTTCCCAATGGTCTCCCTAATGACTGTCAAGAGATCACGTTTGACTGCCTAAATTAATTTCTTTTTCCTGGCGATCGCTGACACTTCGAGTGAAACTTTGAATTGATAAGTAAACACAATATAGCGATTCAATCATCTTGTTGCTTAACTTAAAAGTCCGTTTCCTCGTTGACTCTCGGATTTCGTTTATCATTCCAGTTCGTCCACCAGTCGGAAGGCAGTCAACGGTATCCGTGATCAGCAGTCGCGAATGCCCAGACCCAGTATCCCGAACGAACAGCCCACCTGGAAGCCCACGCAAGAGGAATGCTTTGCGAAGGGAGGCGAGGAACTTTGAAGAGATGGAAGGACTACTGGCCTGCGAGCCTCAGACGCCGCCCAGATCAAGGTCGACCGACGACTCGAAGCTAGCAAGGCTCCTGTCACCTGAAAGATCCTCTGCCTCGTCGTCCCTCGCTCTACCCAGACATCCATTCTGCTCGGTACTGACGACGATGCACGAAGAACCGAAGGAGACTGGCCCATACGCCGTTCCAAAGTCGTCCACCTTCAGCTGTTCCAGCAACGTACCTCTTGCCCTCCACACACCGAACAGACCGCTCCGTGGTCTCGGGCATTCGGCCGCTGCAGCCGTCGACCTCGTCCGGTCTGGGTCCTTGCTTGACTCTGCCCTGGCCATCGAGTCTGCGTCAAGCGGAGTCAACTCGGCGTCGTCGATCGTACTCTCTCCCAAACATTTCCGCTGGCAGTCGGAGACCGACTGCGAAAAAGAGAGATCCGAGAAACGACCGGAGATCACCACCATTCAGATGAACGATCTCGGACCAAAGAAGGGTAACTTGAAGGGCGAACAAACACAGACTACTGTCGATGACTACAGCAGACAGCAGCTGACGTCATCTCAACTGAACGCAACGCCAGATAGCAGACTACTGCTGACGTCACCTCAGGTCTACGCTGCGTCCGACAGGAGACGACAAGTTACGTCACCCGAACAACAGCGCGCGAAAGATCAGACGTTCGCTTATCGTGAACATCCGAATTTTCCATCCTGCTGTTTTACTCGAACGAACTCAGCCAAGTCTTACAGCTCCGTCGGAGATCCCAATCCCGCCGAGGGAACTGCCCTAATCCAGACAGACGGTGTGGACCTAGGTCACAATGCAAACTGCTCCTACCTCATTCCGGTTACAACAGAAACGTCTTTTGTTGCGGACACGACAGTGAAGGAAACGTACCCGTCACATGACGTCAACGTCACAACACCTATAAATAGCTCTGGCGCTGTTTATGCAAATGAAGTGGTGGCCATTGCCAACACCACTTCTTGTCAACTCCATCGTGACATACTCGGCAACATGATAAACGGGCTGGAGACCTGCTTCGGGGGCTCTCAGATCAACTTCATAGATGAAGTCGACTAGTCGAAAGCGTGGCTTCGGAATTCCAGGATCTGCATGCTTCTCACAAGCATAGGCAGAACTTTCTAGAAATATAAGCAAATATCCAAAGTTCGCGACACTGGAGTCTCGTTTGTTAGGAAATTTGTGTGGATTAAAAAGCCCGTGCACGGAGTACGCTTGAAAGATTGGACGCTGTTGCTACATTAGTCCAAGCCTGAGTCACCAGCCGACATGTTCATTGCTACTCTGCCCTGGTTGGCCTGTCCCGAGCGCTGGTAGCCTGTCTCGACCGGATTCCTCGCTCCGCTGTCAGCCTCATTGGGCGCTTTTCTATATGCACTTCTATTTCGGACCGCACGCGTGATTATTTGCACCGGCTTCCCATCTCGCAACACATCAACTAAGCGCTAGTTTGACGATACCCTCTTGGCTCTGATCCGACCAATCTGCGGGAGCCTCGCTGCCCTGTTTCAACTTTGGCTGGCCGTCGATATCTTCGTTCTTCTGGTGATGAGCGTCTTGTGTCCCGTGCAACCACATCGATCAAGCAACGACATGCCTTCTCCACCCCCATCAGCACTGTTTACAGTCCAAATAAAATCCGTAGGTCTATGATTTCCACTCTCACCTGAATTGACCACAATGTATCAAAACTCACACTAAAAAGAGACCAGACCTAAACACCTTTTATAGCCTCGCGTTTGCCAGATATATTAATATATCAGATAACAGATCAGAAATAGAAGCATTAGACAAAAGCCTTACATTATTTAATTACAGAGTAATGACAATTGGCTAAAATAATTGTATATCCAGTTGAATTTTTACTCAACAGCGGTAATTTATCGTCGATTTTTTCCTTCAGAAATATACCGAGGTAAATGCGTTTGTTATGTAAAGCGAAGCGATATTTCCTGTTCTGCCAGGAACCTACCTATATACCGATGTCTTTATATACTGTGGGAATGCGTTGCATTCATTCACAGTGACGTTGCTACCTCGTACATATATTTACATATGTATATACAGTTATGCATATATATATATATATTAAAGAATTATTTCTATATTAACAGAGACTTGTGATAGCTATTTTTTACCATTTGTTCAAACTATCATTATAGGCCCTAAGGATATAATTTTATCATTATAGGGCATTCATTGGAATTCTTTATTTTTCTTACGAATATAACCTTTAGTTTATTTACTGAGTTATTTTCTTACATTATTGTTGCAAGGAATACAGTTGATTTTTACAGACTTAACTTTTTTTATCAAAGACTATTAATATTTTGTACGTGTCACGATCAAGTTTTTTGCGAGAGATCACAGTTTTGTCTTCCGCGGATGTTTAAGAATGCGTTCATTTTGAACAATGCGTTGTTTTCATATAGCGTCAGTGTATCAAATGCATTGTAATGTAATCGAAAATTCATCTAGCGCCGCTTTAAGATACTCACTCAAAGGCACTGTCTTTGTGGTGTGCCAATACATAGGAACTGCTACATGGTAGCCTCGAACTCATTGTGCGCTAACGCTCAAATGGATCGGCTACCGTGAGTCGCTGCTCGCTTAGAATGGATATTACGACATTTATTACAGACATGGCAACGCATGAAACAGGTCTTACAATACAACCTGCAGTATCGGCATGTGAACCGGCTGCCTTGTAACGAGTTTGCCGGGCATAAGATTCTACAGAAGAACATGCTGCTGAACGGATTCTACTTTGCATAGCTGGAAGAAAAAGAGTATTATAGAAATTAGATAACTTTATATTGAAATAGGTTCACGGAGGCCCTACTTCCACTATAAAGTTATCTAATCTCGATAATGCCACCCTTCTACCATTTCTACTATTGTCCAATCTGCCCTCTTTACCTGTCCGCTCCTCTCCCCGTGTCTGTCCGATCTGCTGAAATGGGGTCGATATGACCATCCTGAGATGGTTGACTAGCTTAGAATTAGCGACGCCTTCGTAACAGACGTGGTTGGCGTCGCCCGCCTCCTTTCTCCAGATTTCAGACTGGCACTACCATAATCCGAATTAATCTTGCTGACCGGATCCAGAGTTTAACGACATCTTGTGGCAACAAATGCTGTTAATGTCGACTGAGACTATTTCAAACACCTCTCACCATTCGTATCGCGACATCCTGCTTTAGGGTTTAGGGTATACAGATACGAGACTTAACGCAGTACCATTTCACTCGTTCGCCGAACATCACATTTTAAATAGTGCGTAATTGTTTTAAGCATCTCACATAAATGCAACCGACATTGGAACGCACAATTTATTTACTACATTAAGATCACAGAATTTCCAACTTCAATGTCCGTTGCTAACAATTAAAAGGTGTCGACACGAAATTATTCAGAATACTATTCACTTACGCGCCGATTAAATGGTATAATGATTATTTTCAACAGTTATCACCGTTCCTGTGGTCTAATATTCGATTTAAGGATTGCTCTCGATTTTACACGTTGTTTTACAGAATGTCATTTTATAGTTGGGTATCAGCAATAAAAAAGGTGTCAAAATAAATTATTTATAGAGTTCTGGTGGGGGTGGTGGTAGTAGTTGTAGTTTAACAACACTGTGTGATAACAAAGATTATTCACGTCGCCCTCCTTCTTTATCCTGGGACTGGCATTAGATCATTAGCACCACCAGTGAAGGTGATTCATGGTCGAACGGAAGCACATTAAATCCAACACAGTGTATTCAATCGAGTATAACATCCTCGAGGTAATCCAGCAGATAATAAATTAACGTCTTACTTCAACTGTCTACGAGGAGGCGCGTCCAAAAGTAACAAAGAGCACCACACGCAAGAGGCGTTACTTTGAACCTCACAACACCCGAAGCACTAACTACCATAGTTCCTAAACAGGCAAACTTTGTATTAGCTTCGATAAATGCGTTCTTGAAGATTAATTACTGTTGCTGGCTGAATACCGTAGACGGCCCAAACCCCAATGTGGTGCTAATGATCTAATGCTCATTTGCTGAGGATTACTGACACTACTGTTGATACTCAGGCCCGCCGACAGAAATTCTTTAAATATAATACAGAAGGAACACGTTGAATAAAATGGATAACACACTGCATGGCGTGCAGAACTGAGGAAGTGAGTTCGCTTCCCAGTTGTGCCCCTAAGGTTGGCTAGGCCTCCATTAGCTCAGCGCTTTATGAATCAAAAGAAACCTTGATTATCATCATGATATTGACAGCTACTGTCATTGCTACCAATGCTGTTTACTCGGAATTTGTGAGCCTTCCAATTATTAACGCGTTTGAACAAATTATTATAGTAGCAATGATAAGCGTTTAAAAGGTGTGCACTGTGAGTGCTAGCGTTAATACACTGGGACCTAAAAATATGACAAGACTTCGGCAGATTGGTGGGAGTGAATTATTTCACTTTCCCTGCCCAAGCCTAAAAATTGGGAGGGAATCAACTCTCTTCCCTCTCTAGGATTCATGCTCCAAATAGTTGCCAAAACATAAGCAGAATATATAGTGGCTTAACAAAGCTATCATTCAAAGTATATTTATAGATTGATAGTAAGCGTATGTCCAAGGTCCATATACGTTTTTATGTGGTGATGTTATGGCCTTGACACTGCCATTTTCAGTGAATTAATTGGGTGAGATCCTGCACGCCCGCTGTAGTTTTCCATTCAATTAACTGCAGCGTTGTTTCGTTTGATTTAGATGGTAATGATGGACGCATTGTATGGCTAACGATACAGTTGAATTCGACTCTTGTATCAACTCGCGATCATCAGTGCCCAGGCAACCCATAACCCAACACTGCTTGCACTCTGGCATGCCTGTCCCAAGCTTGAATAAACGATGAGGGCTCCGCTAATAACACTTGTTATCCCACAGTGTCGTTTGTATGAAACAACTACTATTTACTTGTACACAGGAGGGGATCCGTTAAGTATTTGACAACAGGCTGAGGAATTGAGTTCCTGTCCCGTCTTCCAATGGTTGGCTAGTTTCCCATGGGCTAGGCGCTATATATAGGTCCTATAATCATGCGATGCGGTACGAATATAATTGTACTAGCTGACAACCAGTGAAAAACCACACTTAAAAAATTAAATTTAAAAAAAAATTAAAAATTTAATCATTTATACATCGTACTTTGTTTTGGCCTTACATTACACGATGTATTATTCCGACATGCATGATGAGTTGGGTTAGTGTCGTTTTTACATAAAACATGTCTAATTATAGAATTGTTTAAAAGCGTTTAAAAGGTGTGCATTGTGTTTGTTGCGGCTCCGAACACTGGGGTCTAAATTAAGCGTTTCGTCTATTCAAAGCGTTGAAAGACCTTATCCGATTCCATAATTAAATAACTACTATTTACCTGTACACAGAAGGGGATCCGTTAAGCAATTGGCAACAGGCTGAGGAAGTGAGTTGTAATAATAAAGCCAGTTCCTTTCTCGTCTTCCTCTGGTTGGCTAGTTCTCCATGGGCTAGGCGCTATATACAGGATTACAAAATAAACGAATTAATATCAACTTAACAACAAAAGTATCAATAATAAAGCCATACCTTCATCATTACAAAACAATCCAATTAATATGTTGTGTCCAATTATTGGTGTTTAAAAATAGTTTATGAAATGGTTATCCAATATCCGGTATGCAACTGCAATAACCATACTTAGTTCTCTTTACAAAGTCACAAGTTTGGACATTGAACTTACATAATGTATTATTGAATATTATTCCACTATTTACATGTGCTCATTAGATAGTGAAATAATATTTCACCAATTATACGCGTTTGAGAATTGATATAGAAGCGATTGTAAACGTTTAAAAGGTGTGCAATATGCGTTTTCGCGGTCCATATACATGAGACCCATTCAAACGGATAGCGGTGGTGAAGGATCTCACCCGATTAATATCCTACATAGAATGATGGTGGGCCCACTCTTACTTAAATCTGTACACAAATTTTTAATGACTGTTATATGTTGGGAACTATCAGGGCTGTGAATCGTAGGGAGGGATGGGAGGGAACTCCCTTGCAACTTCTAACCCTATAAGGGTAAAAAAATGATTTCAAATTTAAAAAAATTACAGATATATTTTTATGGAACTGCTGAAGCAAACTTAATGTCGAGCAGCGCTAAAATCTGACAGAGCTGGCATCAAATTTAATTTTGTTTTTTTTAAATATTTTTATTACAATACAACTCCGTTACTTTCATTTGCCTTTACAATTCCGGCATTTTATGCAACAACCATTTGTTTCATTCCGCAGTCCTCTCCCTCGCCGTCAGTGAACGGTCGATGTACTCATTAAATCATCATTGCTATAGGGGGCGCAGATGGAACCGACACCTAGAACCAAATTTTTGTCCTGGCGGCAATAAGAACCCCGATCTCTCGTGTGACAGTCCTACACGCTAATCACTACATCAATGAGATAATGCTAGTGAAACATTCATTCAGGAAACCAACCCCAACGTGTACGCCTCTATGCACCCAATGTGTGCAATTAGAAGTTCTATTCATCAAAAACGTAGTTAGTTTCAGTTTAACGACGCTGTGTGATAACAGAGATCATTAGCGTCGTCTTCCTCCCGTTGCCAACAATAAAAAGTTGTCGACACAAATTATTCTGAACAATGCTCACCATTCTTTTTGCATAATGAATCTACTGCCTTCATCAATGGTCGTGCGTCATAGACATATGCGGTTTAATAAAAATTCTTCTGCTTTATATAACACTCGAGAAAAGTAATTTAAACGTGTCAAAAAAAATGTGTGATGTCACAAATAGTAACTGTTCAACGGCATAAATACTGTAAAATTTATACGATACAAGAATTGTATCATGTGGTATTTGAAGAAAATTAAGCAATATACGTTTGCTGCTTTTTTAAATGAATACTGTGTTTGATCAAAATTCTTAAGTTGGATGGATGGATCCGGGAGTTTAACGACCGCTTTTGGCAACAAAGGCCTTTGCAGTCGACAGAAATTTGCTTGGCATATTACAGCACTTGTAAATTAATATAAGTTTAGTGGTTATTGGTTAAATGCAACATGATCAGCAATAAAAAGGTGTCGAACTAAATTATTTAAACAGTTCTGGTGGTGGTAGTTGCAGTTTAACAACATTGCGTGATAACAAAGATTAATAGCGTCGCGCTCCTCCTCTGTCCAGGCTTGGGACTGGAAATAGATCATTAGCATCACCAGCTGGAACAGCCTCCCTTTCCTCTTCGGAAGGAGCTGCTCTATTTCTCCCCTACTGCCTTCCGGGAGCGCTTGAAGAATTCCTTTTTTCTCTCTTTAACTTTGTCCTGGGTCGTGAGCGCCTCTGATTTGAAAGGCGCTATACGAGTGCTTCATTACATTACATTATATTACATTATTGCCCGAGTTCTTGCAGTAGAGGCGTTGAACAGTTCTCATCTCTCTATTCTCTAGTGACATAATATACAACTGCAACCTTCGAAAATAACACTTTATAGCACACGAAGGATATGAGTTAGAGGCGTCAACTATCAAATCAGAAATTTTTAGTGTCACAAAATTTTATGTGAACTGTTTAACTACAGAGATACAGTCAAAATTTCTGAGATATGCCAACTGTCATCATGTGATATTTGAAGAAAATTTGGCAACATGTTTGCTACATTTTCTAATGAAAAATGTTCTTGATTAGCATTCTTAAGTCACAAGTGATGATTAAGTTCAACCTTAGCCGCCGGATCCAATATCCAACACCAAAGATTTTAAAATAACTTTGGTGTTAAACCGGTATCGGATCATTACGGAGTTCAAATCAGCACCGTTTCGCTTATGCGCCGATCAAAAAAGTGGCATATAATTATTTTAAACAGCTTTTACCCTTCTAGCATGATTGTATTATACAACATAATTTACGTTGCCGGTTTTATTGAACTTAGTATTATTATTCCATAGTTTAACATCGTCGTATGACATCAATGGTCGTTGACGACAATTTGAAACATAAACCGTACAGTGATAATAAATTCATAGCGTCCAAAAGACATAATTCATAACTGTCTGAACTTTAAACTAATGTTCATTGTTTTACACATAAATAATAACGGATTAACACAATCTCTAGTACATGTCATGTGGTATCTCATGCAAATTTAACAATATTTGCATATAGGATAATCTTTACAAATATATATATATATATATATATATATTGTTGGATTCGGCTAGTTTATGGTCCCGAGTCTAGCGAATCAAACATAAAACTTTATGCTAAATTTAAAAATGTATATTTAAGCACAAATATTTACAGTCAATAACAAAAGGAAAATCATAATACCGTCCAAAACCGAAGGTCACTTTCTCCACAGCGAAGACAGGTCAACCGAACCAGCATACTCGTGCCTTTAGTACAGACATCACGAAAGCTCGACAACAAAAGTGAAGGTTTCACCTGGCTCTCAAAATACCCAACACAACACCAGACCTTGACACTCAACCCGTAAAACTCAAAACGACAGACCTGGCCTCTGCACAACGGGTGCTCTCTCTCTAAGAAATGGACCAGTCTGCAAACACACCTTGTCCTAACCTTCTTATATACCTTCTGACCTTCCTTCAGCCAGAAGTACCTAACCGTACCTATCTGTCTAGTTACTACCATGTTAGCTCAGTTGTACTATGCGATTATACAACAATATATATATTTATATATAGAATAGATGGTATTCCTTTTAATGGTGTCTATCAGACTCTCAAATGCAGGCAGGACAGCTTCAACCATGTATGCCCCTATGCATCCAGCGTCTTCAAGTGTGGCATGGTGGCTGATCGGTTAGAGCGGTCGGTCCGTAACGCTCAGTGTGCGCCGAGGCAGCGGGTTCGACTCTCGTCCGAGGTGTCACTGTGTAAGGACCTTGAGCAAGTCCATCGATCACACGTAATTGCTCTGCATTACAACGGCAGTTGCGCCGTCGAGGAGTGTGTGCACTTCTGAACTAAACTGTAAGAAGGGCGATATCAAATAACAGTTGTATTGTTTTCAAACGCTAAATCAATCAAAAGCGCTTTTGCTTGGGTTTCCCTTCCAGTGTGTAAAGCCAACTGTTCCAGCCTTTGAAGTTCAGCAGGCGCCCTACATGTGGTCGTTTATCGGGCTTGGGTTGTTGTCCAGGGAATCAGGATTATACGAAGTCTGATTTAGGCCTACGTCAAAGATTCGGTCGTAGCAAAGTTGAACGAAGTCAGTGTAAAGCTGATAAATATACTTCTAGGCCCCTATAGGCTTACAATCTGTTGTTGTTCAAAGAAATGCGTCACATAGGCTTAATCTTAGGCTCATGCCCCGTCATATAGGCCTGGCAATAATTTATACACGCACGCTGCGCTATATAAATTTCACGAATGATCGCAATCGCATATTTCTCTAGCGCCACTCATTAAGATTTTCAAAAGAGACACCAAATATGCACGAAGGCCTATTGAAGGCCAAGCTTATATATCGGATCAATAAATGAGTAAAGCAGTACAAGTAAGTCTTTATATTTCAAGATCACACGCTTAGAGACCATGGGCAATTGGGCACAAGCCTAAGAATCATTAATTATCATTGCGATAAGCCTGAGAGTTCATGATATATAGGTCATCAATGATCGATGACCGGTCGAGTACGAACGGTTGGTTGTTACGTAGCGTCCTCAAAATTACCCGGAAGATTACTCATCAACCATACTCGGCTGTATACATGCTCAGCGTTCGTAAATAAGCTTCAGCGCTCATGAATAAGTGGGCCCCCAGCGGCGATTTAGAAGTTTTAATATTACAAATACGATTACTCCAAGTGACTCAGAGACGCGGCTAGATTTTGACTCTTTTGAGCCGCTGGATCGCAGTAGGCCCTAAAGCAGTGATTCTCAACCTGTGGGTCGCGACCGGCAAGTGAGTCGCAAAGGATATCCAAGTGGGTCGCCAACTTTTCTTTGAACTCGCAGTTTTTACCACTGAAAAATATTGCCACGTGAATGTAATGCGCTATATTTTCTATAGATCGTTGCCTTCTCAGTGTTGCTGCCATTTTAAACTACGCATACATCTGTGAGACCGGCCGTTCAGTTATGATTACACTCAAGACTAAATAATTATTGGAATAGGCTCTGTCTAAATAATGACTTAAGTTTGTGTCTAACCAACATCAGTCCACATATTGACTTAGGATACTGTACATCTGACCAGAATGCAAGCCCCGCCATCTCATTAACAGTTTTTATGTCTCAATTTGAGTAAAACAATAAAGGTTTTTTAATATAATCAAGACCTGTCCTTGGAGGAACATATCAGTTCTCTTTGCAGGACTTGCTTTTATCAATTGCGCCAGATTAGAGTCATTCGGCGAAATCTGTCAATTGACGCCGCTATAACTCTTAATTGTCCACTCCTTCGAGCTGACTCGCCTGGACTACTGCAATGGTGTCCGTGCCGGTCTGCCAAAGTCCCGGATACGACAGCTTCAATCCGTTCTCAACTGCGCCACTCGAGTCGTTGCCAAGCTGCCAACATACTCGCATAATTCAAGCTATATGCGTGACACACTGCACTTGCTCCCGGTTGAGGATAGGATCACATTCAAGATCATCCTCATGCATATCCTCATGCATATCCTCATGCATAGGACGGACATCAGTTGTCGGAACGGCTCCAGAATACATAAGAGAGCTCTGTCTTCCCGCCTCCAGCCAGCCAGGTCGTCGATCCTTGCGTGCTGCGGCTCGTGGGGACTTGATGGTTCCGCGCTCCCGTACATCGATGCGGACAAACTGTGCCTTCTCATGCATTGGACCATCATACTGGAACGCTCTTCCGTTACAACTTCGCAACATTGCACTGCTTGCAGCCAACTTTTATAAATTACTCAAATCGCATTGGTCTAAGTCTATTGGGTAGCTACGTTCAGCGCCTTCGAGATGTCCTTATAAGGCGCCATGTAAATTGCCTAATAGTGGCCTACATACATGCTCCCAGATTTTGGAACGGTGGGTCTCGTTAGGATTTAGATACTGCAAAGTGGGTCCACATGTCAAAAAGGTTGAGAACCGCAGGCTGCCCTAAAGAGTCCTGTAGACCTTAGGCAAGAGGTGTGTCGATACCAAGAGGCGCAATTATAAGGGGTGCTGGCACCTCTGGATAAAAAAGTTGACCCACACAATTGATCCATATCCGAATTTCTTCTTCCGAGTGGGAGTTTAGGGGTGATTTCATCGGCGATTGCAATATCAGCACCCCACCCCTTCAGAAAAATATTCTGTTTGCGCCATTATTTTATTCTAAGCGCTACTTACGTTAAAAATGCTCTGTCTTCGTTTTGGCGCCTCGCCAGATGACAAATGAGTCTGACAATAGGCCTACCATGTAGGCCTACTAGCTCGTTTACCTAATTAGTATCCAACTGCGATCAGCGAAAATGCTTACATAAATTAATTTGTTTATGCACTGCAATCGTCACAAACAGAAATTGAAGCACAAATTTCAAATTTCGATATAGTCGGGTTTATAATAGTTGACGAAAATTTCAATAATCAGCTATTATAGCCTAATTGAGCTGATAAGCCTATACCTGGTAACGGTGTAATCGGCAGTAAGATCGATAGACCTAATGAACCCACGTACGCTGGACACAATCGATGCATATGCCTAAGCTTACATTTTGGTGATGGGTATTTTCTCTATCATTCACATTAATCTTTGACATATTATTATTTATTATTCATATTCGGATATAAAATACGTCACGGTTATGATTATGGTGTGAATAGCACTGACGTACTCTGCTAGCTTTTGAAGACTTTCTTTAGGTCATTTTTCCACAGCCTAAGACCGTTTGAACTGGCGGCATTTATAACGTGAAATTAATAATAACAAATAACGTGCCACATCATGCCAAAATTGAATTTATACACCCACATAACGTTTTTCTCTTAGTGGCGCCACTGGAATCTTTAGCGTATACGGCACGACATGCCAAGGTCGAAATTTCCAAAGAGCCTAGTGATGTTGCAGATGTAAGCCTAACTGAAAAAGTTGAATTTTATATCAATGTTCGTTTATCATTGCGCAATTAAAAGCAATTAAATGCTATTAGGGCAAATAAAAATAGTTGTGAAATCGAATTGAGCATTTTCAAGCGTTTGTTGTTTTATCAAAGTACGCGATCCGGAAAGTCAAGTATTTCAAGAGCGCAATTCACGTCCACTTCATTGCTACTTCAAAATCAGAGCTTCGGTAGGAGATTATTTGGGTCAATGCGAGATGATGAAGCGAATGAAGGTCAAATATGGGTCAGCCAATAGATAATGTTTTTACATATCTATAATTGGGTCATCCAATTGTGTTTGCTTTTGAAAAACTTAGCGGCCAATAGGATTTTCTGTCGTTGTTTAACTGGAGTTTCCAATATGGCGGGTAAGCTCTGCGTTGTTTCTGTGACGTACGATTCTTTGTCAAACTTTTGTAAAATGTATTACATTATGCCAATTCCCATTCCTTTTACTAGCGAAGCTCTGTTTTATCTTTTTAGAGATAAATTTCTACGAGGGAGACTCAGATGAAATCTCCGATGCAGGTAAAACGCTGATCGATATAGCGTGAATCTACTGCAGCGACTTTCATGCTTCTGAGTCCTGGCCCATCCTTTAAAAAAAAATTACACTTTCGCAAACGACGGATTTTTGTAGCGTTTATGCAGACGTCTAAATAGATCCACCATTTGGCGACCATTTATTGACATGTAGACGTTTAATATTATGCGAACATACATCCTGCGTGGCAGGGCTTTACTTTTTATATCCGGATACCAAAGTTCACGTCGTGTCTTCGTCGGTTGAGGCGCCACTTGTTCCGCCACATGAGTAAGGAATTTTTTAGCGTTGTACTTGTGAAGGGGCGGATTCCGCCACGCTTCACATGCAGAAATCACTAATGTGGCGAAAGATTGTTTACCATGTTTTCTATTGATAACACTGACCCTAGCCGACCCTCACGATGCCAATTGACCAAAATGATAAACTGTTGTTTACAGCTATTTAAGAATATTATTCAGCAGTTTTAAGCATGTTTTGAACAATGCACATAGTTCCTTTAATACGCATGTCACACAGTCAAAGGTTTGTTTCTGCTGCTTGACTATGTTCAGTGCGGCAGAATCTACTGTCGCAGAAGATTTATCCATTTGCATTTAGTTGCAATGTCGGCAATTTTTCAAAGGGCCTTTAAAAAATTATTTTGTCCCAGTTTGAGAATAGCAAGATTATTTCGAGATGATGTACAGGGTGATCGATCGATTTTAAATGGGCGTTTAAATTGACATCCCAAAATTGACTGGAATTAAACAAAAGCTACTTTTACAGAGCTCTTTATTTGTTCGGTGTTTGTCGTAACATGTTTAGTCACATAAGTGCGGTTCTTCAGCAACTAGTTTAACAAAGAATATTCTTACTTTTCTTGGCAATTAAATTAATTTGACTTTATCTGAATTAATTATCATTTTGCTGATTGATTGCGTCAGGTGAGGATGGGTCTCTTGGGGTCGCATCCGACGGATACGATTCCGATTCTAGCAATCCGGACGCCGGACTCAGCCCGCTCCAGAAGCTGGAGAAGTACATGAACAGCGAACACAGCTACAGCAGGTACCTTCTGTCAGTCTGTGGGATGCCTGTATGTATACACATGTGTATGTGTGCATTTATGTATGTGTATCCATGTTTACAATATGTAATGTATGTATTTAAGTGTATAAACATGTAAGTATGTGTATTCATTCATTCATTACAAAGATTTATATAGCGCCCCTTCAAGGTGACTACTCGGTAGCGCTCCCGACTCCAGCATGGCTCAATAGACAAATTTTTAAGGTGAGCATAAAAACAGTCCGAGTGGACCTTGGAGGACAACCGCAATGCCGATGGGAGCGTGTTCCATAGCAAGGAGCCATCCACTGAGAAGGCACGATTTTGTTTAGTCATTGTGCGTGCAAATGGGACAATAGGTGGACCTCGCTTAGTAGAGCGAAGAGAGTGGCAACCTGCCACACTCGTGTAGAGTGGCAGAGGTTGCAAAGGTAGGCAAGGACTGCCTAACCATTTTGATATTATATATATTAAATTGAGCTCCTTGGACTTTCACCTTGGCCGAATATCGTTTTCTTCATTATTCACCTTGGCGAATGCTTTACGCCCAAATAGATGTAAATAATTTTTTGACATATTTTATTGTTCAGCCCTTTCTGGGTGGGCCATGATTGATTTGATCTGAGGGATTATCTTGTTTTTCAGGCAGGTCGTGGCCCGTGGGCTCTTTGAGACACTTGTGAGCCTAGAAGACTCACAGGAAGAGACGGAGAAAGTTCTTCAAGCGATGTGGAAGCTGTCCTGTGATCCAGGTAAATGTAACACATTTACTGCAAAAGTTATGCTTTTACGACAGAAATTACACTTTTACGACAGACGTTACACTTTTGCGACAGAAATTACACTTTCACAGCAGAAGTTACACTTTGACAACAATAATTACTCTTTTAAGGCCAATGGTACACTTTTACGGACTTCTTATAAACGCCTCTGAGACACGAAGGTAAACGTAGCGAATAGAGCAAATGGTAACACCTTAGTGACTCTCAGCAGCACAGAATTGTAGGTGAATCACTTATTTGCAGGATTGTATGGATGAATGGTCCTCAGTCAGTTGATTGGTATTTATATTGTTCTACTTGAAGATCACTGCTCAGAGGCGTTGATGTGTCCTTTGAATATCAGCAAAATTGTTGCAGGAAACATATTGATTGTAGATGGTCGAACATGCTGAATTTTTATATTTAACGATGAGTTTCTATGCTACCATCGTTTAACATGTTTATTTAACATGTTTGTTTGTGTTTATTAGCTACCATGCTTTAACATATTGGTTTAACATGTTTTTATTTGTGTGCTTCTTGGCTGCCATAGCCCATGGTTTAGCTATCCTTTACATTGTTGGTTTAACATGTTTATTTATTTTGTTTGTTTGCTACTATGGTTTATCTTGTTTATTTAAATTGTGTGCTTTGTGTTTCTATGCTGCCATAGTTTAACATGTTGGTATAACTTGTTTATTTACGTGTTTCTGTGCTGCCATAGTTTAACATGATTGTGTAACTTGCTTATTTACGTGTTTCTATGCTGCCATAGTTTAACGTGTTGTTTTAACATGTTCATTTATGTGTTTCTTTGTTGCTCACAGACAGTTCGGTGCGTGCCGAAATTGGCGAACAGATCATTCGAATTATGATATACTTGGAGAAGAAGCCTGACCTGTATCCGAAGATTTTGACCGAGTATCTCTTGCCGATACTGACGATGTACTTGAAAGATCAGAGTATTCCGGTTAGTCTAATCTAATCTAATGATTTATGTGTCACCGTTAATCAAAGTACACATTTGATATGTGACCCATCTCCACAAAAGTCAGTATATTCAAAGTTTCAAGAAAAGGAGAAAGAACTCGATCAAGGACAGTTTCTTTCAATTATTTCAGCTTATAATTTTTTTAAATAGTTTATTTTTTTTAGAAATAAATCACAATTCATATTAATTAATGGTTAATTAATATTAATTGTTGTAATGACTGTTCGAGTTTTGTGTCTCTTGCGTATGTTTTTATTGTTTGAAGGATAAGTTCATTTTGGAATACTTTTTGCGTGGACAATAGTTGTCTGCAGTTTTTTTAAATTTTCATATTTCCTGCAGGTTCGTAAAACAAGCGAAAACACGATCCTGTCGTTGGTGAAAGAAAAACAGATTACCGATGGTACGTGGACTTAAAATAATTCATGCAGTAATAAATTCATTCGTTTATTCACTTAGACCATTTATCAGAAGACCATTCCAGGTTGTCATAAGGAAGTCATTCCAGGTGGATCAAAGGGAGGCCATTCCAGGTCAATCCAAAGGAAGGTTTTTCCAGTTATACCTATAAGGAGGCCATTCGTTAGGGTGGCCATTCCAAGTAGAACTATAGTGTGTCCATTATCAATTGGTGACTCGACCATCAATGAGCATTTGAAGCCTACAATTACAAGTCTTCCCTTGCGTTTTGGGTGATTTATCAAAAGGGAAGCTTCCAGTTGCATGGCTACAAGAGCCAAGCAAATGCTGAGGCTGTTATGTTCTCATGCTGGCAACAAAGGCTAAACTGGGCAATTAAGGCTTTTGGGCCAGTGGCCCACATACCTTGAGCAGTCTCCCTGCAACCACTCAGGGAACCAAAACTCTTCCTTCTTTCAAAAACAGTTAAAATCATACTTTCCATGTAATGCCGAGCATTAGCTTTTTTATTTGCGCTTTCTGTGAAGTGCCCTATATGAATGATCGTCATTACAATCTAGATTGAATGCTTTGAATTTCTGTTTATTTCAGAGGAAGTTGAGTCGAAGGTTGCGCCGGTCATCATGGAGATGTCTGATCCAGATAGCAACGATGACTTACGAACAGAGGCTGTTGTGGTAAGATGTAGCTACGATCGTTTATGTTGAACTGGACGATCGATGACCAGAAACATCGTAAACAGTCCAACCGTGTTTAATATCACACTCATATACTTCTCAGTTTATTTGGATAGTCAACCTAGAGGATGGCGGGGCATTGATATTCCTACCAGAAGAGGAATTGTTAGAAGTGCTCTTCCTGCTCTCCCGTAGGTAACGTAAGTGTAATGAGTACACCGACCGTACACTTTCGGTGTGAGGATCAGATTGTGAGGGAGAAGACTGGCCTCTCATTCTCAAGGCGAGGGTAAGAAAAGGAAGATCCCAATGCTTCATACCAATGGCTGCCTCTTGGACTTCCTTTTATGCGCTATTTTTATACCAGTCATTTTAGAATTGGTTATTAAAAATTGACTTGATGAAAAACTTCATAAATGACATCGTAAATGATTTAATAAATGATTTGATGAATGACTTCATACATGATAAATGACCTGATAAATTACCAGATAAATGACTTGATTAATTACTTGATAAGTGACTTGTCTTTTGCAGCTAATGACCAAGTTTGCTCCGATGTTGGGTTGTGAAATAACGGAACGGGTGTTTCTTACGCGTTTCACGGAGATGTGCAACGACGCTTTGTTTCACGTTCGTAAGGTAACAATAGATTCACCTAAGATGTTGATTTGCTTGCACTGAAATTCTGCTTCATAAACAAAGATATTAATTCCTCGTGCCAGACATGCCTAGATTTGATACAGGGATCGTGTGAACCATATTTTTCGGACTGTGAGGACTATATTTTTACATGATAGTCATGGGTGGTATCATATAAAAAGGAGTTAACTGATTAGTGTGTTTAATAGCTAAATGGCTCTATTAGTCAATATATCATCCTTGGATCCTTTAAGCTACATCGGGTAGAGAACCAAGTACTTGCGGGTATTTTAAGCTCATTCCAGACAGCAAAGGTTTAAAACTGCTACAAAACCATAACATGCACTCATATGCTGAAAAAGATTGTTTCTGAATGTGTTTTATATTTTGGCAAGTGATGACTATATTTGCAGCCACTGCCCAAAGTTGTAAACTTTGATTTAAAAATAACTGAGACTACAACCTATACCATATATTTACCGCAGCTGATAACTGATTTACTTGTACACATTTGTTGTCTATATTTGTGCACTTAGTTGAGAGTGCTGTTGTTTCCCTGAAAGTAAAAGTGCAAACGTTTTTTATCATTTCTCTTCGACTCGATACAGGTCTGTGCATCCAACTTCGGGGAAGTCTGCCGAGTCGTTGGAAGAGAAGTTACGGAGAAGTTCCTGGTAGGCTGCTTTGCGACTCCACCACGACTTAAGGGGATTTATATGGGCCACGTTTGCATGAAGGGTTCCACACTTTTTATATGTCTTCGACTTTTATTTTAAACACTTCTCGTCTTAATTTTAAGTTTACATTCGTCGAAAGGCCTGAACTCTAGTAATTTTGTTCGTTATTCAAGTTGTAGTTTCATTCATTCGTTCATTGATTTTGAGAATTTATATAGCACCTCTAATGGCAAAACTACTCAGAGCTGCTCCTTGCCCAGTGATATCTAAAAGGAAATGGTTTTGAAATTTTGATGACGGTTGTTTTGGTGATGTTTTGATAGTTTTGTTGTTGATTGTTTATTGTCAGCTGCCAAAGTTTTTTTACCTTTGCGAGGATGGCGTCTGGGGAGTGCGCAACGCATGTGCCGAGTGTTTCATGCAGGTTGCGAACATCTGCTCTCCGGAAGTGAGACGGGAGGAAATGTCCGTGCTGTTCGTCAACCTCCTGTGTGATCAGTCACGATGGGTGAGGATGACTGCGATTTGTTGGGATTTGTTGAAAAATAGGTTCTATATTGCATTTGATTATTTGGTGATTTTTATTAAGAGGCAGAGGAATGACCTTTATAAGCAGAGGCTGAGAAAATGAAGTCTTGCCCTTGATGCTTGTGGCTGCCTGAAACCTGGCTTAAATGCTCTTCGAGTGAAGATGCTGTGAAAGAGCGCCTCCACTGCTTGCAGTCCAGCAGTGCCAGTCCCAAGCTTGGATAAAGGAGGAGGGGGACGCTAATGATCTTTGTTATCACGCAGTGTCGTTAAACTGCAACTCGCCACGATATCAAAGAACGTCCTCTATGTGTCATGAGGATGCTGTGTACGACTTTCTGGTATTTGGGGCTCGGAATTTTTCAACAATTGTCTTTCACGTTCGATGTTGCTTTTGTTTGTCTCTAGGTGCGCATGGCTGCCTTTCAGGCTCTTGGTGGATTCATTTCAACCTTCGCTAATCCTGAATTGACCGGGCTGACTCTCACAGAAGATGGCGAGATTGTGTCGCGTGAAATACCGGAGAAGCAGTTGTGAGTAATTGAGCATTATGAGTTCTTTTCCTAAACTGTTGAGTCAGAAATAAGGCTATGATCTAAAGCCAATGAGCGAGCGCCGGTCGGTCAAGCCAGGTCGATCGAAAATGGGACCATTGTCCAAAATAGCTGAGTTGCAAATGGTTAAGCACCAAGGAAACAAGTTGAGTCAGAAATGTCTCTACATTCTATAGCAATTGAGTTGGAAATATGTCAAACTAGCTCTCTTCACTTAACACTAAGTGCAACTGGAAATAAATGCAGCTCGTTTTTTAGGTAGGTGTTAATCTTACAATTATGACTTGTCATTCACTGTTATCTAAATGTGCAATTGAGGTGAAATTGTTGTTAAATTCATGCAGTTCATGCCTCTGGCCTCAAGGAATGGACTCATAGCTGAAACTCCCTTCCTTCAATATTCGGCTAATACTCGCTATTTCTCCTTGTCTTTGAAGCACTTTCATATCTAACAACTTCTGCTTGCTGACTATATCTGCACCTCGGAGATTAACATTTTGGTGTCATTTTTGGTGGCATTGCAAATTTAATTAATAATGATGATGCATGACCGTTTGTCATAGGGACTCTTCTCATAAGTCGACGACAGCAACAGAAGATAATGACGTATTTGCGCCAAAAGAGAACACCACCGGTCTCAGGAACGTTGAGAACAGCGATAACGCAACAAATACCTCAGGTGTTGATTCAAAAACCTCAGACGACCTCCAGAGAAGCGACGGCTCGATCAACCGCGTCTCTTACGACGCTCACAGATCCGTCTGCTCAGAGTCGTCGAGTGCAAGATCCTCCGATGGTGCTCCCTCGAGCGAGGAGGCCGACTTCGATTCGTTCCACTACTGGCGAACGCCCGTAAGCGCGCTCACAGACTTTGATGTGGCGAGCGACGGTCGAGTAGTCGGCAGTTTCAGGACGGATCCGGTTTACGAGTCCAACAGTTCTTCAGGGAGCGCTCATTCGAGTAATGATGAGCCAGCCACAGATGCTACTGAACAGATTGACGAAAGTGGCCACACGTCTGTAGGCGCCAAGGAGGCTGTAAATTTTCTAGGAAATGAAGTATCGGGTGAGTTGTATGATTCGTGTTGTAAGATGTTGGACTTTGTTAGAAACTGGTTTGTTGTAATCAACCTTCCACATCTGCAGTTGGTTGCTGTAATCGAACATTTATATAGCGCCCTTGTAGCGTGGCCACATAATGGCACCATGTGGATTATTAGTATTTTTAAATATGAAGAGGTGCTCTTTCCAACCCAAGAATCATGTCATATCTTTAGATTTATATAGCTCCCATGCAAGAATATAGACTCAGGGGCACTCTCGACCTAGCACCCGGCCTAAGAGAGCAGCCTGAGTTTAGAGTAGAATAAGTAAGTATATTCTTTAATCAGATGTCTGCAAGTGCTCAGCGTCTAAAAATTAACAAGTACGAGCAAATAATCTGTTGAAAGCATAAAAGTTTGTAAAATGCCAGATAGCAACTAAAGGCCAGACAGGGGGAAAAGTCAATGGGGGGTTAAGCCGCTGATGCAATAATCTTATAATAAGCCACACCGGGTGAAATCATCAGCCCGGGGAACAGACCTGTTGTGAGCACGCGGATGCAACTGGTGCTCCGCAGTCCTAATAGGAGGAAGAAGATTCCTTAGAATGTTGTCAGGCTTAGAGAGAATGGAGTTTAAAAGGGAGACACTGGCTCGTTCGCAATCTTATCATATCTTTTGATTTATATAGCACCTCTCGCAGAATAACTATTCAGGGGCGCGTGACCACAGAGGTTTTAGGCACGGTGCTACAGAAAGCCGACTCCAGACTGAAGAGACGGCAGCATGGCACTCCACAAGTTTGTGTAGTTTGACTTTGACCATCTTCTTCGTTGATTTCGTTTTGCAGACGACCAAAAGTATCGCCTGTTTGGTGTAACGTCCACCGATGCCACGTCCATCACGTCTTTTGGATCCGAAAGCTGTTTCTCAGGATACTACATCGATGCCATCAACGACTCAGAAAACCTCCACAATCAGGTAGATCTGCCTTCGTTTGGCTCTGTCAGATTTTAGCCTCTTTTGATGTTTTTTGGGATTGCTGAGTTTTTGATTTACGGGTGTGTTGTAGTAATTGTTGTTAACATATATGCTTTGTTTATTAAAGGTTTGATTTGATCGTTTTGTGGCTTGTGACACACTTTTGTTGCTGCTGATTTTAAAGCTTTTGACACACTTTTTTCGCTGCTGATTTGTTCATTGTAAGGCTGTTGACACGCTTTCATAGCTGCCGATTTTAAACCTTTTGACACAGTTTAGTGGATTCTAATTTGCTCATTTTTGGGCTTTTGACACTTTCTTGGCAGTAGTTACGATTTTCAGGCTTTGTTTAATATACATAATCGTGTCTAACTGTTAAACACAATTTCTAATAGGGACTGACCAGAAATCGTGTGGGAAATTCGCCTTGGCCGAATAAGCTTTTTTAACTATTCGGAAGTATTCGCTTCAACAAATAGCACATATGCGGATAGTATAAAAAAATAATGTAAAAATTCGTAATTCGATAAGTTATTTCATTGATGTTGTTTTTGTATCTATTTGATTCCCAATTTCCTACTGCAAATAAAAGGCTAAAATTTAAAGACTTATATTATATCATTATCAATTTATTACATGTACAACAATATTACTTAGTTAAAGGGGCAACTCCACCTCGCAGTTTAACGTTAAACCAGGGCCACCCATTTAATGAGTATGCAGGCCAATCATATCGAACCTCCAGAATTGTATTGCACAGTCCCAGCTGCCAGACCAGCTGGGACTGTGGCCGTCGATTGAGTGGTCTCTTATGGAACAATGAATTATTAGCTTTGTGCATCTCTTTCAATGGATGCACTATCCGAGGTAAAGACGTAGTTCATTTGCATTTCAATTATAATATGGGTCGCAAAGAACAGATATACACATACAGGCACAAACACTGACAGTACTAGCTTCGATTGTCTGCAGATGACTTCGTAACTGGGCCTCGGCTTGTTTTCACGATTCCTTCTACCTGTCACTGATTTGAATTGAAGCCGAGGACTTCGTTACACTGCCAGTGGCCCAGTGGGCTTTTGGTTCTCTGGTTCCAACACTACTAAGCCATGTCCTATCACGTGCGAGACAATAATTTAGCACACCATGAAAGTGTCCTGATGGTTTATTCCAGCCCTCATTATTTTGGATTGCGTTAGAAGCCATTTCTTACACGACTGTGCAAATTAGTAAGCTGAACATTAGTTTGGGGATTTAGTTTTGGAATATATGTTGTGTTCCTGTAGATCATTGTTTTAAGTAGGCCTTTATGTTAGTAAATATTTGCAAGGACAAGACCGTAACATGACGGCTAAAATGATAGACAGTGATGGAACACCACATGTTGATGCCAATAACAGAACTGTGAGGAAAAGACTGTCAAGTGGAAGCATCAAAACATATACGTATGGTCCTTTGGCTCGAAAATGCATCAACTTCTATTTTGAAGACGAAGCTGCAATTTGAGACACATATATCTATTGATTGGCATCACAATTGGATATCTATTTAAATTATGACGCACGTCTGTTGTTATGTCCAGTCGTTTGACATGTGCGTCATACACTGCCGTCTCCCAGCATCTTTGACCCTGTTCAGATGAACTACCCTAATTGTCCCCTCTGGAGCAACTACAATTGACAAGGTCGGACCTCAGCCCAAATTCCGGGACCTATATTATTATTGAAATGCAAATGAACTACAGAGAGGCACTAAGCGCCAACATTTCAATCACTGACCACTCAATTGACATGGACGGACCCAGCTGCTAGACCGCTATAGCCTTCTGGTGGTTTGATATGATTGGCATGCGTACTCATGAAATGGGCGGACCTGGTTTAACGTTAAACTGCGAGATGGAGTTGCCCCTTTAAATCTCATTATAAGAAAATTCCTATTTTCAAGCTTTGCCATACTTGACAATGCAATGCTAATTGCTTGAATGGCTACTCTATTATCGACCCATACGATCCCTAATTTATACTCTATACAGCTCTAAACTGTTTTGCGTTGTTTGTTGAACGTTAGACGATAGTTCCTGGTGAGCTGCTGAGGCACTACCTGAGCATGGTCGACTCGTCCCGAGCGCAGACAGTCGATGCAGAGATCATGCGCCACTGTGCGTTCAGCTTTCCAGCCGTGGCCTACACGCTCGGCCGACAGAACTGGCCGTGCCTAAAAGAACTCTACGAGACACTGGCCAGGGACATGCAGGTTCTCTCTCTCTTTCTTTCTGTCTGTCTGTCTCTCTATCTCTCTTTTTCTCTCGCTTGCTTTGGCAGTGATTATTTCATTCTTATTATCGTTATTATTAAGTATTTATTCTGTTCATTATTATGACATGTAGAATTATTGGCCTAATTTATCGTTACTCAAACCTAAAGTTCGAAGTTTCCTTTTATTGCTGCCCACCCAAGCAACATAACTAATATCTTACACTTATTAGTATTAATTGAGTTAACGAATGATTATTTCCTTGGACTTTACTGTTAAGCTAGTTAAGTTTCTAGCAAGCCTCACTAAGTCTGATCTCTCTACCTTTGCTGTCACTAGTAAATGAAACGTTGACCCTACTGGTGGAATCTTGTTGCCTTAGGGTTTTCCTTCCCTATTCATCACTATACCATTCCCTTTCTTTCATCATTTATTTGTGTTGATTGATTGATTGATTGTGTTGTGCTCAATAAAAGTCCTTGCTCAATAATAATCTTTGATATTGGTATGATGAAGCTAATAAAAAGAAAGAGAATTCCACCAAGAACAGCCAGTGACTTATCTTGTGTTCTTGTCCTGTTTCTTGCTCAGTGGAAGGTCAGACGAACGCTCGCCTTCTCCATTCATGAACTCGCTCTGATTCTCGGAGCGCAGCTGACGTCCACCGACCTCCTCCCGGTATTTGACGAGTTCCTCAAGGACTTGGACGAGGTCCGAATCGGGGCTCTGAAGCACCTCGGCGAATTCCTGAAAGCAAGTTCTATTGTCTTGTATAGGCCGCTAAATGGTTGGCATTCGAAACTGATTATTGAGGCCGAGCATAGAAATCAGTACTCGGGTGCCCGATATTCGGCAAAGATGTGCAATTTTACCTGACCATATACCAGAAATGTTGCGTTGGTTATATTAGCCGACTGTTCGGGCATTGACAATGGACTGATGCAGGCTTTTGTGTGCACCAAGGACCATAGCACTCTGAATTGACCCTCCCCTGATTTCAACAGGTGCCAGAACTGACCAAAGTGATTGCTTCATATAATCGAAGATAAAGGTGTTGCTAGATTTGTGAATGACTCAGAGCGACAGAGTCCATCTTGTGATTTCTGAAACACTGACATAGGTGCCTCAACCAAAAGATCCAATGCCAATCCTAATTAATCTTGTGCGATTAGAATTCAATCGAGACTTCCCTCGACTTGCTCTTAAGTCTGTCTTTGTTTGCTCTTCTGTGCAGCTGTTGAGTCCCAATGTTCGTCGGAAGTATCTGCTCAGGTTTCCAAACTTCCTGGACACGGACAACACGCGGAACTGGCGCTTCCGGATGGATTTGGCGGAGTGAGTGGTCCCTCGTCTCCGATGCGCTGTATCGTAATTAATAACTTTTATGGTGCTGGTGTGAGCCTTATGCCTTAGTGATTATAATGCAATGGAACATTTATATAGCACCTCTTAAAGATATATAATCAGAGGCACTCTCTGTGTTGGCCTATAGAAGGTTAAATGTCATTAATTACGAATAATTTACATCAGAACACAGGGTGAGAGAGTTGCCGCTGGTGGGCCCACGCAGAAGCATTGAACTTAACAACGGATTCCTGTAGACCAGCAATTCCCAAAAAACTATGACCTGCAGGCACATCAGACCACAAAAGGTGGCCCTCGATCTATCAACAATATAAAAAAAAAATTACGTAAAAAATGAATATTTTACTAAATAAATATTTTTCTATTATATTATTTTGATATTTTTATTAATCTAAAATGATTAAACCGGCATTTATCCATGTGTTTTTTTTATATTATATGCTGTAATAAAAATCTGTTAAAATTTAAATTTGTAACCTTGTGGCCCATCATGTCCTCCACCTAAATAAAAGTGGCCCTAAGTCGGGAAAGGTTGGGAACCACTGATGTAGACAGCTGACAGATGGAATGGATGGTCGGAGTCTCGGGCCAAAGTTGTGCATTGATATTCAACTATTTGATGGTTTGACTGTTAGTGCAGGGGTTTGGGGTTCACATATGTGTTACACAGAGATTTATGGCTTATTTCACACAGTGCAATGTTTCCATCCTTTATTCATGTGATGTTACTGGAGTTCAGTATTCATTGCGAAGATTTATATAGCGCTGCAGTGATGAGATATTCATGTATTTAGAAATAACACAACCTGACAATTATTATAATGCAGAAATGCTTTCATGAACAATAATTGTAGCTAGAATTAATAACAATCTAGTAACTGTTTTTGTATAATAATCTGGGGATAAATTACTACTCGGGAGTGCTCCCGAGCCAAGCACGGCTGAAAAGAATCGTTTTAAGGCGAGTATAAAAGCAGTCAGAATGGACCTTGGGTGACAAGTAATGTGAGCCTGTTTCTGAGCAAGTACTGTATGTGGTGATGCATTGTTTCTGTAGGCAACTGCTCATCATCCTCGACCTCTTCTCTCCAACCGACATCCAGGAACATCTCAGTTCGGTCGCTATGGCTCTCGCGGAAGACAGAGTGGCGCAGGTGCGAATCGAGGCGCTGAAAGTGGTACGTACTCGTTCGTCGTATCTCGTGTTTCATTCATCCATTTATCTGGCTCCTTTTCTCTTATCTCTCCCTGGCTGAGTGGTAACAGCCTCCTCTTCTTTTTTGGGAGGAGCTGCTCTCTCTTCCTCTGCTGTTTTTCAGAGGCACCTGAAGTCTTTCCTGTTTTCCATTTAGCTATATGTTGAGTCATGAGCAACTCTGATGTCAAGTGGTGCTATATATGTTTTCCAATTACAATTACTATAACTTCCGGGTCCATGAGGTTGACTCTGCCATCCACTCTGTAGGGGCATTGGGAATATGAGCTGCAGTAGAGTGTGACAGGCTGCCGTACAATTATGAAATCAAGTCCTGTTTGACTTACGTGTGTTTCTATTATTTCATGTTATCATAGTGTGGTTTGTTGGTCCGAATTGAATAAGCAACTGTTATTGTTATTTCTATCCTGTGGCCCTGTACGTCTTAACTGACAAGCCGAAGGAAACGTGTTCACTGTGTCGTTGTGTTTGTTACTTTTTGATGGGGTCGTTGCTTGATTCGTTTGTTGCTTGATTCGATGAGATAAGTTGCTGTATATAGTTCTGTTTTCATTGCAGTTGACGGGAATTGCGCGCCGACTTTGCCTCGTTGTATTAGGTCCACTGTGGTCCGACTTCGTCTCGGAGTTGAATAAACGATTTGCGCATTCCAACATCTGGACAAGAAGGCAGTCGTAAGTTGGCGTCGGTTACACGTATGTGTGTTGTGGTTGTTATTGGAGTTAAAAATGGCTTAAAATGCCATCACCAGGCCGCCAATAGCACGATTGCCACAAGGGTTAGGTCTATGTGTTTGCAGAGGTGTGGATGAGTTGGTGATTGGATGGATGGGTGGATGAGTTGCCTTTGCTTAGCAATGATATTGCATCTCCGACTCTGGAGTCTGTGCGTAGGGACCTCGAGCAAGTCCTTCACACACAGTTGCTCCCACATTGCAGTTGCGTCGTCGAGGCGTGTGTGCGTTTTTGAGCAACAAATTTTTGAAGAAGGGCGATTTTATAATTTCAGATGTATTGTCTTATGACTCACTCTTCACTTTTTGTCCTGAGAGCACCTCTGATTAGGCTGTACTGTGGAAGGCGCTATAGAAACACGTAAATAAAAAAATTTGCAATTTTGTGTGGCATGGTGGCTAATTGGTTAGAGCGGTCGGCACGTAAAACTCTGCGTGCGCTGAGCGAGCGGGTTCAACCCTCGTCCGAGGCGTCAGTCACTGTGTAGGTAGGAACCTTGAGCAAGTCCTTCGCGCACAATTCCTTTGCAGTACAAATGCAATTGCGCCGTCGAGGCATTAGGCGTGTGCAATTCTAGGTAAAAAATTTTGGAAGGGTGGTATAAAATTTCAGAATAAATACAATAACTTGAGACTTGGCAGCTTGATCCAATGCGTGTGTGGGAGCGAAATGGTTGAGCTAATGCTGCATAAATTGTCTTGATGTTAAATCTTTCCTATCCTGTTGCCAGGTTTGTCTATCTTTGTGACGGTCTTCTGGAGACGGAGGCAGTCGACAGGAATCGGTTCGCGGCTGACTTCCTACCGCCTCTGCTGAAGCTGGGCTCAGATTCCGTTCCAAACATTCGCATCGCAGTGGCACGAACGCTACGAAGTCACGTGACGAATTCAGGTGAGATAGGTTACAGGGGTGAACTAGGTGTCAATTTCCTACAGAGTACAAAGTGCAAGTTTTTAATATTTAAAAATCTCATTCCCTTGATTTCTAGTTTGGCAGTTTTCACAATTTGTATGACTTTGGTTACCTATTGGCGATTTAAAAGCACACTGCGCTGAGGCATTGTTAAACAAACTGTGAAAACAAGGTAAATGTTGAACTTTAAATAAATGCATGAATTCATTTGTTTTGTAATTATAAGTTTTTCACTAAGGCATAACCGGAAATTGTTTCGGACATTCGCCTCGACCGAATATCCCGTTTTTATGGACTATTCGGAAGTATATGCCTCAGCAAATATTACACACACAAATAGTTTAAAATAATTTTTTTTATTAAATAATTTGTGATGAAGATTTGACACTCTAAACACGAAAATTAAAACTTTGAAGCCGTATTATTAGTTATTAGGGGCACAAACATTTATTTTGCTAATTTTTCATTACTTGAAACGGCGAAAGTGACGAAAGTCGAAAATTTTAAGCTTTGCCTGAAGATGGTTCTCGCTCGGCCAGAGTTGCCACTACTATTTAGTTCTTACCCGGATCCAGCAAATAGTGCATCCAAATAATCGGATGTGGTACTCGGTGGAAATTGTGTACTCGGTTATGCCCTGTTTTTCACTATGCAAGCAATAAAGTGTTTTGTGTCTCTGGTTAGGTTCAGCTGGAAGAGGTGCTATGGAAATATAGAAATACATTACATTTTAGTTATATATATATATATATAGCTTTGTGCTCTATAAATCTTCATATAATAATAATAATAATACTGAGAAAAGCGACTGTGCTGAGTAACAGGTGCCATGTATGAGTTTATTTTGTTTTGCTATGAGTTTTTCTTGTGCTTTTCAACAACAGAGTTCTTTTCTAAACTGAACATCCCCGAACTCATCGTCGTCGTCGAATGTCTGAAGACAGATAAAGACAAGGACGTGCGATTCGAAATGGATCCACAGGCGGTCACGACCATAACTTCAACAAGTGCCACTAGTGAAAGCGATACAAGCGTGAGTGTTTGCACTGTGCCTGTGTTGTAATCGAAATGGTGAATTTATATAGCTCCATTTTAGGGGAAACAGATCCTAGGCGATCCGGTTCTGATGGACAGAACTTGTGGTTGCATGGAAGATTTTCGAGCACTTTAATGTTGTGTAAACAGGGTGTGATGACTTCCTGTTCTTTAACTGGTCATATTATTGATCAAAGGAGTCCTGTGTATTCGTCTTGGTAAATCTGGTTGTTTTGTGGATTTGGCTAGTTTTACAGGGAATTCGACTGAAGTCTTGAATTTTGTAGGGAATTTGACTGAGGTCTTGAGTTTTGTAGGGAATTTGACTGGGGTTTTGTGGGGGAATTTGACTGGGCTCTTGAGTTTCATTGGGGAATTTGACTAGTTTTAGTTTAAGAGCATTGGTTAGTTAAACAAATAACCAAAATTCTGGAACTTTCCATCGACAGTCTTGCTTGCTCACAACATCTGACTAAGCTGAGCTGTTTCCAGCACATTTTCTGTGTGTCTAGTTGTATTGTCACTCTGCTGTTACGGTGCCGTTGTGGGTCCGTCTTCCTGGAATGACCTTCCTCCATCATTAAGGACTGAACTAATGACTGGCTTCTCTCCATCTGCTTATCACTCATTGAAGGCATTTCTTTTTTCCGGGGGTTTACACTCTGAGATAATTATTCTGAGAGATGTGTGATATAAATCTAAAGATACGATAATAATAATCAAAATGTTTGTTTGTTTGTTAAAAGTGCATTGCTGCGGGAGAATTTTACGAGAGAGTGTAACTTTTGCTTTTTCTGTTGATCTTCCAGATGATACTTAGCCTTGAAAGCATTGAGTGAATTTCTGTACGACCGAAGTTCACCGAATCCTGCATAACGACGAAGAGCTCTTCCTCTTCTCCATCCATCCATTACTCTCGATCTATGCCAACATCGGAAGCACCGCTCGGCAACTCGAGCGAGCCCAGCAGCGACCACCGCATCATTTGCTCACGAACACACCGAGTATTAACTTAGACGTTCGGCATCATACGGCCAGCACTAATCAAATCGTGATATCTTTACGGATCTATTTTTGCAGCCGATATACGGCACCTTGTTTTGAGCTAGTTCTGCGTGTTAGTACAGCCAGAGACAGCTTTCAAGTCGATTTCTTTAAAAATTGGTCGTATGGTGGTACTTCATCGATACGTTCTATCGGGCAGAAACGTGTTGCATTGTCGAGGTTTTGCACGTTTCTGTGTTGTCGTTGCTTGTTTGGAGTGGGAGGAAAAAAACAACCGAAAAACTGTCTTATTCTTCTCATATTTGCTGCAGTTTGCGGTGGCATTCTTCTCGGACTTTTTATCGATCTGTCCAATTAAAAGCTATTTTTTTCTGTTTTTTCCGCTTAAGTATATTTGCGATGCATAATTTTGCGCTGGATATGTTGGAACTAATGTATCCTGTGTCTAGCTAATTAAAATTCAGATGTGATATGGTTGGGGAGCAAACATGAAGTTCAACAGAGATTTATGATACTGAATTCGTTATTGAGAAATTTGCCTGTGCGCGATTCACGGCCATTTCCAAGCGATTTTTTTGCATGATGAGTTCGAGATATAGCTTTTCAAGAAAGTTTCTGTATAGTTTTTGAGTGGATTCCTGTGTATCTAACATAGGTTTATTTGTATTTCATGGGAGGTAGCTGAATATTTCATGAAAGTTTTGTGTGTGTTTCATGAGAAGTTCCTGAGGGAGGTCCTTGTGTATTTCTTGGGTTGTTCATGTGTATGTATGGTGTTCATCGGGGTCTACATGCACATCATAATTAGACTTTCATTTTATATATGTATCTATATATATATATATATATATATATCCTGTCAACAGGGTTTAAAGTGGGTGGGAACGGCGATCCCCCTAAGCAGCTTTACACCAACGACACCTATAAGGCCTTAAACCTGGTGTGTTAACGGATCACCATAATTGTTGGAGAGGGCAGGGGATGATGAGAAGGGGTTGAGAACGGAAGATGGGTGAGGATTAGAACGGAGGGAAGGGCTAATGAGGATGGGAGTAATAAGCGAGGAGCATGGAAATGGGACCAGGTGTTGAAATCGGAGAGTATGAGCAGGTGAGGAATTAATGAATGATAGGAAGATGGAGAAAAATTGCGGGGTAGTGAAGGGGAGGAGGGAAAGATGAGGGGATTAGCATATGGGAATTGAATGAGAATACAATGGATAGTAATAGACAGCGGAAGGAGAGGATCCATGAGAACAGAAAGAAAGAGGAGGGGACGAGGAAGAGGCAGAGGATAATAGATGGTGACCATCACTTATTGCATTGTATTTAAATCTATTTATATAGCGCCTCTCTAAGCGCACACCAATCGCTGCCAGATAAAAGAAATTCGTCTTGAGAAAGGAGAAAACAGGCACTATATTGTAACCAATGGAATACCTCTACAGAATAAAGTTCTTCTAGTATTAATCGCTATCTTTGTCCATCAATGATTAGTGTTGGACGGGAAAAAAAGAAGAAATTTAAACGGAGCTTTGGAAAAGTTGGGAGCCGGGGAACTGCTACACATTCCTCCTCAAATGCAATTGTGCATTTACTTTGCAAAAGTTGGGAGCCGGGGAACCGCTACACATTCCTCCTGAAATGCAAGTGCATTTACTGGACCATAGGGCCTATCCTCAGAATGTGTAGCTATCAACCCGTCCACTCCTAATTATCTCATACACGCGTCGCAATACTTATAAAGTAACCTATCAATACCTCCTTAAATAAAGGTGTCTAAGAGTATAATTACCCTAATCAATTGTCAGCTTTGCCTTATTTTGGGCAATCAATTATTAGACTTAAAGGAAAGTAATTTTATTTACTCACTAAATAGCAGTGTTATATGGTAAATAAGCTAAAGTAATAATAGCAATCAAAATTATTATTGTAATTTCAATAAACACATGTACGATGCCACCTAGCGATTCGCTTGCGTGACACATCTCACAAGAATGTACAACTTTAGATTTAATTACGATTAATTTCACATCAATCATCGCACAGACAGTTTAGTCAACAAATGAATGCGTTAAAAATGGCATAAATAACCACAATAATACCAATTATTATTATTATTAATTTCAAACACGTACTACGCCACCAACCGATTGATAGGCGCGTTCCCGTCTTTCCAATACATTTCAACTTCAGTATTCTCTGTCGCTTGTCTCAAGACTTGTTTCTTCGATTATGTATATCTGAGCTCGTGGGAAGCTTCAAAAATGACAAATGAAATATAGAATTAAATATTAAATAATTATGAGTCACAACGTATACAATTATTGTGCAGCTAGAAGCCTAGAACATACATAGATCCTGTCCTGCAGTTTCCTGGATTAATTGTTTGTTGCATATTGTAGAATTAGGTCACGCAGATGATCCTGTAATTTCACGCATTAGGGATCTCTATTTTAAAGTTGTAGCCTACTATGTGACATATTTACGTATTTTGCAAAGCCAAAGTTTACAACATATTGTATCGTCAACGATCATACGTCGAATCAATTTCTACTTCAAACTTTGATTTAATTGGGTCGTTAATGTAGCTAATGTGGTTACCGTCGTTTACTGCCCTTCGGAATGCAGATCAGTGGCAAGTTAAATAAGGCCTAACAACATAATTATATCTGAAGTCATTGATTGAACTTGCAGTGGGGTAATTAGCCCAACCCTATACATTAAAATGAGTGTCAGAGTTTGCGAAGATCGGCAGAGACGAGACAAGGCAAGGAGCCAATGACTACCAGACCAGAGCGATGATGGGGTACGAGAATCGCTGCTGGAGGAGTGGCTATAGTGGTATTAGAGGAGCGCATCCAGCATCTAGCCGGAGACGTGGCCACATTTCGGAGTGCGACCGACAAGACGTGCAACAAAATGCAGGACCCGGTCCAGTTTGGAAGCCTACAAATAGTGATCAGTAGTTATCTGATGAAGGAATGGACAAGTGTAGCGGTGGCGTCTGGAGTTATCGAGCGAGTAACAGTGCGGAGCTGACGAAACTTTTAGCACGAGTCACACAGAGACACAGGAGACGGTGAATGTGATCTGCAAATATAAGCTCTTAGTCTTGGTTAGAGATGTTCGGCAATCCTACAGTGTGTTTGAACAATAATTATTTCAGCAATTGATCAGCGAGTAGTAGGAGAGCTGATTTAAAGCAGCAGAAATTGTTGGGAACGGTCATGAAACTGTCTAACCCTGTTTTCACAAAGAATTTTGGACTCGTGTATGATGCCCTGGAAGAGTTGGCCGATTTGTCTTTAGCACTGCAGGTAGTTTATATCACTCTTCCTGTTGATCATCTACTCCTGACAAGACGAATCGAAGTCATTGCAGCTAAAAATGAATGAGTGGACAGTACTGTGCTGACGCTGGTCAGGCTGCAGATGCAAGAGCTTTCAAGGATGCATCGCAAATTGCTACTGGCAGTGGCAAAGAGAGGAAAATTTACCGAAGCTAGTTTTACCAAGCATTGGTAGACGGCATGACAAAAAAACTGTTGGCAGATTCGGAGAAGGATCTGTGTAGTTCCCATCTGTGTCTTGTGATCCTAATGCTTGGCCAAATGATCTCGACCCTGAGGGGGTGAGAGATAACTTGTCCATTTACGTGCTAAGTTCTTAAGTCAATATACTGCTGTTGAGCAAGATTATCGAGATTGTTAAGATAGTAGAGGTGGCAGGGTTTCTGATCATTTCAAGGAGTTGCTGAATCGAATAAACACCATTACCAGTAGGCTAAGCACGACGAGTGTGAAAGGGGTTCAGTAAAATGAATATATTAATTCTGCACATCACTCAGTTTACAGCTGTCTATTGAGCTTTTTATGTAGAGACATCATAGACTGACTAGAATGTCTTTAATATTTTCTCTTTTGTTACGCCCATGTAGCTACAGTTGGCCATTTGACTGGCTCAATATAGGCCTAACTGTATGTGTGATCCGAACCCTTGCTCTTTGAGTTTGAACTCAGCACATTATAGACATTAGGCTGTGTATATGTATATCTATTTATTTATTCAAAAAATCTGAAGGATTCATATTTATTATTAGGGAAAGAAAGATGATACGAGTTAAAAAAATCAATGTAAATTATTTTTATTTTTTAACTTTTTAATGTATTCTCTTATACATTTTTAACAGTGTTGGGCACGAGACCAAAACCGAGAGGTCCAAGACCAAGACCGATACTCTAGCTTTTTTTATAAACAATTCAATTTATTAAGATGCTAAAACGGAATAAGACGCTTAAAACATTAATTTTATTGCTGACGGATACTAATCATAATAAAGTTAGTAATGATCCAGAAAACAGTTTTACCGGCCAGTCTTTTGAGGATTCAGCTTTAATTGGCTTTGGCCTGAGAATATCACATTATAAATTACTTACACTATGTGATAGGTAAATACTTCAAGACATCTGAACAAGTAGATTAACTTTCCATTTGAACGGTGTAGTCCTACTCGAAATTGTAGGTTAACAGTGACAACACGTGGCCGACCGCATAATTATTAGAATGTTCCAAGAACTCGAAATTTGTTAAAGCAAATTTTTGAAATGGCTGGTTACTTCGCAAATGCATTTTTTTCTGCCTGTAGTATTATACATAAAGATGGTCAGCACGTCATAAATCGATAAAAATCGCATAGGGCCTAAACATCCGGTGTATCTAATAATCAAAAATAACCAACAAATATCAAAGAAGTCGCTCTGATATGGCAAATGACCAAGAATGCTAACCAAAGACAGTGAGAAATCCCAAGACCGTTCCTTCAAGACCATGACCGACTCATTCGAGACCAAGAGCAATGGTCCGAGACCAAGATCAATGCATTCGAGACCAAGACCGCAGTTTTCCGGTCTCGAGACCAAGACCACGGTCTCAAGACCACATCCCTGATTTTAAATATGTGGAATGCGGTTTCATCGAAGGATACGATTCTTAAATTTGCATAAGGCCTAGTTAATGGTAAACTGTATAAATAGATGGTCCTAATTGAACGTTTTTATAACACCACTCAAAGATTCTGAAACTCAACCCGACACAAAACTATAATCTAATCTGGAAATGTTCTACATCGTCGTTTTAAGAAAGAAGCCAGGTTCAAAGTTTGCTTCAAGTAAAACCATATCGCAGGTTTCTTTGGTTAGACCCGGTGTTGACCTAAAGAGAAGAGGTGGGCACAAGCAGACACTGAATTCCAGCACCTCTGACCAATGCAGGGTATAATACGCATATATTAACCAGAATGAAAATGGCTATGGCAAGTATTCCTATCTTACTCTATTGACATAACAGGAATGTTTGGAAAACGTGAAAATATTAGTCATGTCATATCGTCGCTTTGCGACGGTTGACTACATGAATGGGAAAGTGATGTCCAATGCTTTCTGTCTCTTTGGATGTTCATTAAGCTTGTGCCTTTTAAACCAGTTCACGCTATGACATTGTCAAACCAGCAGATTCTGGGTCTTCCACGACTTCAGCTTCCTTCCACTATATCCAACATCACACTGGATTTGATGTGACCCAGCAGTTTGTAGTTAACATTCGCCATTTGATACACTTGTTCGGTGGTCAACATTGCTGTCCATGGAATTCTGAGCAGTTTCCTCATACACTTGTTCTCAAATGCTTGTATACTTTTCTCTTCTTTCTTTAAATATTAGTTAAGACCAAGAAATGTCATCTGATATTTTCAAATTTAACAACTCTGAATTCCATTTTCAAATTAACTCATATAAATTTAGACTTAATGTTATTGCATCAGAGCTAGCTGAAAATTACAATGTCAAAACTATACACTTTCTTCTTCTGAGTAGATCAAAACTTCAAAAAAAGTCAACTTCATGTGTCTAGCTTCTTTATAGAGATTGATGCCAACTCTGTAAACAAGACTTTGGTATGTTTGTCAATTTTTGGGATAAAAAAATCAAGGTCATTCAATACAGTGCATGCGCAAAGGATTGAATATTTGCCCTACATAAATATTAGTTCATTGTGCAATGTGGAACAGACAGGTAACTGCCAATAATCAAATAAATTAATTGGCATTAAAGCTTAGTGCAAGAAACTCATATAATGTGTAAAAATTGTTCACTGCTCTGGACGATTTGCACTTTTGTTGCAAGAAGCAAAGAAATGTTTCAAATTCAACAATGCTGAAGAATTCCAGTTGCAAAAGCATCACATCGTTATTCTTCCAACACGTTGTATTGTATAAGTTACAGCAAAAGAACTCTTCCAAAAGAAATTTTACCACCTTTCAAAATTGTGCTAACAAATGGTACCTGCGTAATCGTTCCTCTACTGCATCAAGTTCATCTTCAATACAAACGGCTGTCATGACCAAAAACCCGGCAAAACCTAGCTCGAAAATCATCTATTTAAAACGTCTAACAAGAAAACAATGTGCTGCTAGAAACATCCTATGCAACCTGTCTTGATTATGTACATGCAAGAATCGAGTACACGAGATACTGTACGCCCTACGTCTAATTCCATCGCTGCTAAGAGTCGGTTGGTATGGCCTCCACCCTGTTGCGGATGCTCTTCCCAGTGGCGTTAGGAAGCTTTCTGACCCTCGGCGAGACTGCTGGCCGTATCTACATTGTTAATTTCCTGCAATTGTTTGTGGTGATCTGTGCTTTCCGAATCGTTCGTTTTTTCGAAATCGTTTCGTGAGCTATCAAGGCAAAGTTTCTTGGCACATGGTTCGTCTGATTCCCCTGTGGTCGCCAAATCCTGCTCTGCTTGAGCATGTTCATTTTCAGATATGGTCGGATCCGCACCTACCTTCTCCGGCTCTTTCGATTTTGATCCAGTCAGACTGGCGTTCTCGACCTTTTCCGTGGCGTTCTCGACCTTCTCCATGGCGTTCTCGACCTTCTCCATGGCGTTCTCGACCTTCTCCGTGCCGCCCTGCGAGAGACGGTGTCGCATGGAGCGCAGGATCGGGCGCCCGATGTCCGCGTAGTCCTTGTAGAGTTTGTTAAGCTCCTTTGTGTCCTCCTCCGTCGACTTCTTTGGCGTGGTCTTCCCGGCGGCGCCCGCCTCAGACTCCCTCGTGCGATCCCCTAACTGGCGCCGGTGTCCCCTTTTCCTCATGTCTGGATAACCCCTCCCGGAAGAGGAAGGTGTCTCCTGCGTGCTCCTCTGGCCAGGTGGTGACGCCAGACCGGGGACACTCCTGACCTGTCCCGCGGCGCTGTGGCCGCCGCGTTGGCCGCTTTTCGGGGACACAGCGGGCCTCTGCTGAACAGTCTCCTGCCTCTTGAGACTGAGTGCTGTGGAAAGCGCCTGGAGCACAGTGCACAGCACGTCCTTGTTGGCGAAGATGTCGTGGTGCTGGAGGACCATGTGCTCCTCGAACGCGGGCGCCGCGCGGAACCTTCGGTTGCACATGCAGCACCGTCGGCTGTGGTACATGTCAAGGAGGGTGATGTTGTGGTAGGTGCTCAGGTGGTTGAGTGGGTTCGTCTGGACCTGGAGGCAGAGGAAGCACTTGAACGACTTGGTAGGGGTTGCAGGGGGCGCCAGCTCACGCTTGTGCAGCTGCATGGAGTGGCGCGCCAGGCCCTGGTACGTCCAGAACTTGGCCGTGCAGACATCGCACATCATCCATGGCTCCTTTTCGATCATGCTCACCTTACTCAGCTCCACCTTGTGCATCATGCGGAAGTGGATCCACAGGGCCTCGCGGTCGTTAACCACAGCATCGCACATCTCGCACTTTTCCCGGCGCTGGTTGGGTAGCGGTTTTGACGGTGACGGGCCCTTAGAAACCGACCTCCCGGGCGGCTGGACGAAGCGCGGAAAGCCTCCAGGCGGAACCCCGGCGGCAGGAGCGCTCGAATTTGAGCCACTGCCGCTCGAGTTACCCATCTGTGACCTCAGGGAGGTGAAGAGAGCCTTTCCGTTATGGTGGACAAGACTGTACAGCTGGCCTCCGATCTCCATCACTGAGGGTTGCACACTTGCCGCCGCGGACGCGATCATCTGCTTTGCGACCTGGTGGCTCGAGTGTGCGGGGCTCGGGAACGCCGTGGTCATGCCAGGTCTCACCTGGTGGGGATTGCCTGGCTGCGAAGACTTCCCGAGCAACGGGACGTCGCAGTCGGCTGGAAGCGGCTGCAGATTGGTGTTGAGGTTGAACTTCTTGAAGCATTTGGCTACATGCACCTCCATGCGCATCTGGTTCTTGTGCTCGTATGGGCAGTACTTGCAGACGTTCGGCGCCATCTTCGTCTGAACCCTGCCCTTTCTGTCGTGCTCGGAGTCAACGTGCGAGATGAACTGCGATGGCCAGCGCGTCTTCAGGCTCTCGCACATACAGCACTCGTGGAACGGCGCCTCGTACGTCGATCCAAACTCCTGGTGCAGCGCCACGACGTTCGCCGAAGACGATGAATAGCCGCAGCGACAGGTCACAAACGGCAACTGGAACACTGCGTTCTTCACCAGCAGCTTAGAATGTGCGTCGGTCAGTCGTTTCAACTGCTCCTTCTCCTTATCATCGAGCATGTTCTTGGAGTCCTTTGCGACCTGTATGCCAATCAAATCCTTGTAGACCTGCTGTCGTACGAGATCAAGCCCCAGGTCGTGAAGCATCCGGCCGACGGGACGCAGGCCGTCCGACTTGAGTTTTCCCTCGTTCTTTGCCAACTTCTGGTTTCCGGTCGGTGCCTGCTTCCGCTCGCCGGAAGCAGCAGTCATGTCGAGCGGGAGGTTTCCATCGGATGAAGCATGACCAGCGACTTCCTCTGTCTTGCTAAGACCGTCGAGGATACGATCTGTCGACTGTTTCACTTCTTCGCCACACTGAGGCTGCAGTTCTGCATCGTCGGGGCTGGATTCGTCCTCCTTCTCTGACATCTCGTCGACGCTCTTCCCTTTCCAATCGGCAGAATAGTCGGCCGGTTTTGTCTCCGATTTCTCGTCGCAGCCGTCGGAAAGCTCGGCATCAGCAGTACTACCGTTTTCACCATGAATTTTCCTGTCTTTGCTATCTTCTTGCTTTATCAGATCTGCTGTACGATCTTGTGATGGGCTGGCGCATGTCTGCTCGTCCCCTGCGCCCGTTGGTTCGCGTTTCACGATTCCGTCCTCTGCTTTGGGCATCTCTTCGTGTGTATTTCGGCTGACTTTGTAAACTGAAGCTAGAGAAATCTCCTCAGCAGCATTGCTATCACATTTGTCGTTTCCTAAGGGAGATCTTTTTCCACCGTTACAGTTTCTGCTGTCGCCTATCGACCCATGCTCGTCTTTTGCTTCCCTGTCACCCAGCGGTTCTACCGGGGCGATATCAGAGACTGCGCTCTGAGCATTCTCTGAACATTTTATTCTCTGATGAAACATGTTCGTACGGTCGTCCATACGTGCTCGACTGGGGCCGTTACTGTCGACACCCTGCCTTTGGTTATGTCTGGGTCGGACGCCACCTCTTGCGTCTGAAGCTGTCGAATTTTTATCAGCCTCCATTGGAATGATTCCTAAATGAGTGCCAGTTGTGAAAAGCCTATCTGCTGTTGGCCAGTGTCTGTTAACAAATGAATGTGTAAATCAGTCGGTAGATTTTGCCTTCACTCGAACTGTATCATCGACACTGCTACATTATTCAGTTCGTTGGGAAAGTGCTGGAATTCACAACCAAACTAAACATTATCCAAAAATTCCATAACCAAATTAATAAATGCACCACCGATAAGACTTCTTGAGGGGGGGGGGCTATAAAATGAATTGTGATTAATGGTTGACCACCATTAACCATTGGTTGTGGTTAATGCTGAATTTCATTCAGGATTAACCACAACCAGACAATATTCTCAAAAAACCAATCAACATCTATCCATAACCAGTCGTCATGCATTTTCATTATCATCATTATCTATATCAATCGACATTATTCACCATAAATATCAAAATTATCAGTACAAATACACCTTACAAGCAGCACCAACATCCGATAATCATATTATTATGTCAAATGAGACGAAAGAGTTGAACAGGTCCTGCAAGCACGTGTGTAAGGGGCCAAACATTTCTGGCTTAGATAGATTATTTACCACCCATTCATAGGGTCAAGTGTATATTGAATAATAAAAAAATGGTTGGACTTCATTATGACGATAATTCTTATGAGGGTCAGAGAAGTGCTGAACAAATACTATTTATAAATTATGAGCACATAATGGTCGCCCTACAGCTCAACACATTTTTATTAAATATTGAAATCTCTGCAGTATCATATGCAAGCCAATGATCCATCCTAAGAATGCGCCCAACTTATGAAACCACGATGCCCCAAGAAATAGGAACAGCACAGGTAATATATACCCCTACAGCAAACAGGATGGTAATTTTAAGCTAAAATGGCCAAATTTGGCCCAAAACAAAAGCCATTTATGCACTCTAGTACAAGATCGTAAAACGAGTTCTCACATGTCAAAGCGACATCTACTGACAGGCCGCGGCACTCGGATTCCGAGGCGTGGTTACAATATTAGTATTGAACAAACCATACCGCACTTATTACCAGAGCCTCAATACAGAATTACGATACAGGAATTATCAATATTATTTAGTAATTAAGCAGTTAGTTATACTTTCAACTTTATTTTCGGAAATTAACAATTCTTTGTCTCCACCGACTCTGGCCGCACATCATTCAATATGGCGACCATTGTCACGTGACACATTATAAGTCACGTGTCCAGTGTAACGTAATTGAGTGTAAGACAACTACTCAGGCAGAACGCAATGAGAAACTCCACCGAAGCTTTCACTTTGGCAGGACCACTCCCAACCCTGATTGAAGGAGGAGGGCGACGCTAATAATTTTGTTATTATAAAGAAATTTTTAGCTGAAGCAACTAACGTAATAAGAGCAACCGTTTCAGGAATTTTTGGTAACAGTTCAAAGTCTCATCTAGCAAAAGCGTATGGGGGTAGGTTATGGCAGGCTGACATGGTTGAAACTGTTTTTCCAACCTAAACCAAGTGACATAAAATGGTTCAACGGTAAGCGAAAGCGTATGATTAGCATAGCCTGTTATAATCCCAGATCTTTTAGGCTACACGAATATCTTTGCGATCATTTAACCAGGTTTGTACATAGCCAAATGAAAATCGATTCTTTGAGAAGCCTTACGATTTCGACGACTACCGACAAACTCTGACCTACAAAATGATAACTTAAATTCTTAGGCTTCTGAATTATTACAATATCATATGAAATAGCTGGTTAAGAACTTAAGACAGTGGTCATTAGTTCAAACCAAAGCGAGTTTGTAAGAAATGCGCTATAAAACCGCGGCAACGACGCTACCGACGAACTTGAAATGTTTACGGAATCAATCCTTGAATATCGTTTACCTGCAGCAAGTTTTTGCCAATAATTGTATGTTATATTCTAATTAAATTGGACGCAAGTATAGCTGCTGTAATGCACAGAAGTAATTTTTAAAAGACGTTTGGTTAGATAATCAGTGATCACACTAAAATACACTTAATAGAGACCGTAGGTGAACCACTGGAAGCTAAATTGCACTCACGAAAGCAGATTACTATAGTTCATAAATTGTCGTGAGTGTCCATATAACTGTGGTATGCCTTCGGATAGTTTGGATTTTCTTATGTTAATGGGACTGTGCCGCTGTCGTTATTATATCAAAAGTCGTAGATCAACCACCGTAAATTGCATTCCTTTTTAATGGTATGCGACATCCTCTGAGAGCAACTTCCATATACGTTCAGTGTCTGGTTTCAAGTTTGTCATGACTTGTCTTTCAATCAATCAATCAAAGATACTTGCTATGGCACCCCTTCAAGATATCTACTCAAAGGTGCTCGTGAGTAATTTGCTTAAACTTACATTTGTGGGGGCTGAGGACAGTGGGAGCATGCGATTTATTCTAAATGGTGAAGATAGCTGTTCTTTTTATTTCAGATGGTTATTGCCATAGGATTCGAAGGCAGTGCTAACAAAATAGGCGTCGGTATTGTCAAAGATGGAATTGTTTTGGCAAACCCACGACGAACTTTTATAACTCCACCTGGACAAGGTTTGAAGTCAGGGTCTTTCTTTGATGAAGTTTAGCATTATAATAATTATTATTATTCATATATTATAGCAGATTTTAGCACATAATTATAGCACTTTGGCTTTTGGTCACAGACTTGTTGCCCATGCACACCTCCGCAATAGTTAAATTTGTTAACTAGTTAAGAATTCTTTGTTTCTGGGGATTGATTGATTTATCCCAGTGTGCCAAGAATAGAAACAATGGTAATACAACGGTTATCTTTTCTGCTGGTAATTCTACTACTTGGGTATCTCTTCTAACGGGGTTTCAATCCCTTTCGGGGCTCTCTTTTAGCCTCTATTATAACTGATGTTATTTTTTTTGCCTTTAGCAAACTGCTTGTTGTGTGGCTACAAATCAACAAAACTGATTGATTGATTGATTGAAAATTGATTGATAAAAATGGGATGATTATATGATGATCGTATTGTTTTAGGTTTCTTGCCTCGTGATACTGCAAAACATCACCAGGGATGTGTACTCGATGTCTTGCGAGAGGCGCTGGTCGAAGCTCAAGTGAAGCCAGAGGACATCGACGTCGTCTGCTACACAAAAGGTCAGAGGTCAATGCGACTGCTATCACTGGAGTTGAAATATTTATATATGGCACTACAGAACATTTGAAGGCTTATGTTGCAAACTTAGGTTTTGTATAATCAATCAATCTATGCAATTTATATAGCACCTCTTCAAGATAGCTATTCATGGGCGCTCCCTACCCAGGCTCGGTCAGTGGAAAGTCTTGAGAAATTTATAGAAGAGCCAGACAGGTCGCACGGGAGATATCGCAGGTCAGATGGGAGGTTATTCCAAACACTGGGAACCACAATTGAAAAGGCTCTGTTCTGTGTGGTGGCAGTGCAAGCAGGTGAAACCACGAAGTCACCTCAGGAAACCGAGTTGCTCTCAGTGTGATAAGCCCCATGGGAAAAGAAAAGTGGGCAGAAACAGAAGCACCCCTAGTTAAAATTAAAGAGCGAGTCAAATGTCCTTTTATTCTTATTATTATAGCTTGCTTAAAGGGGCTTCTTAACTTGGTGTATTTTGAGTGTGTTTATAACTTTTATTTCCTGTAGGACCAGGTATGGGGGCGCCACTTGTCTCGGTTGCCGTGGTAGCAAGAACCGTGGCCCAGCTTTGGAACAAACCGATCATCGGAGTTAACCACTGCATTGGACGTATCCTTTGCATTTCGTGAATTGAGTTCATGATTGAGTTACTTGAATTGAGTTTCACAATTTGAGTTACATTATTTGAGTTTCATGAATTGAGTTACACGATTTGAGTTTCACAATTTGAGTTTAATGAATTGAGTTACACGATTTGAGTTACAGGATTTGAGTAATCTGAATTGAGTTTCACAATTTGAGTTACAGTATTTGAGTTTAATGAATTGAGTTACATGATTTAAGTTGTAAGGTCCATTTCTCCGATGAGATGACCTTGACTTTGGCCGTCTTCAGATATCGAAATGGGTCGTCTTGTGACCGGAGCCTTCAATCCGGTTGTTCTGTATGTCAGTGGAGGAAACACACAGGTCAGCTCCTCCTTTGTTCAGAGAGCGAAATGGCAAACTTAATCAGATGTCATCAGCAATGTTTCCTCTAAACTGTGCTCGTCTGCGTGCTCACAAGAGCTGTGTAACCAGCGCTTACAAGAATTTATTGTGTGCAGTGCGCACACAATTGTTTTTGCAAAAATAACGGGTCATGATTTCTTTTTATGAATCTACGAGTCCCTTACCCGGCTATGGCCTGCCTTATTCCAGAAACCTTGGTTCCTTGGCTGATATACGTCCCATTATTTATATTTATTCAAGGGACTTTTCATAGGTTATCAGAACTTATCACTATAGACTTTAGATCTATTGATTGTCTTAATTTAACTATCATTGCATTCAGCTCGGACCTGCACACAGAGGTGTGAACCATTTAGAAACTTTGGACACAGAAATTATTGTTTGCTCACAGTATCTCCAAAAATTAGAGAGAACTTTGGTTATCAGATCAGTCAAAATTTACGTGCACAATTGAACACCAGTTAATATCGAGGGGATGAGCCCACTACGAATAGAGAGGCTGTATCAGGTTTATTACCGATTTGAAATGGTCAGTAAGTGGTTATTAGCATTTTCTTATCTGGTCCTTGTATCTTTGGTATGACATGGGAGAAGGGAAGAGTAATGAGAATAGGGTGGAGAAGGGAAGAAACTTTGGGCGGGTTGGGGTCACGAAGCTGGAGCCGGTCCTGGGTTTCGTTGTTAGGTACTTTTCAGAAGCAATGTTTGTACAGTTTTGTATGTATAGCTGAATTCGTTTGCCAATAATTGTAAGTCTTGGCTGGAAGGGAATTATCTAACCCAGCGTTTCCCAATTTTTTATGTTCGTGGAACCATTTTGATCTTAAATTTATTTGACTGAAGCCATTCAAAACTAAAGATAATCTGTTGTAGGTATAAGTGCTTGAGAATTCAGACAATTCAATGATTGTTTTAGATCAATAACAACCCTAATATCGATGACAATGACATATGAATTCTCTTTCAGATAAAGTTGTAGGCAAATGTTAAAGCATAGAACCTTCTTTGAAAAATTATTATAATTTATTTTAAATTGTTTGAAGCTTATTGTTCATGCCGAAAGTTTTCTGAGGAACCCTTGTCTTCACCTCACGGGATTTCGCGGAACGCAGTTTGGGAAACACTGATATAACCTGATAATTCCGGAATTATCGAATCTATTGTGCTACCTTCTTTCAGGTGATTGCCTACTCTGACAAAAGATATCGGATATTCGGTGAGACTATCGACATTGCTGTGGGCAACTGTCTCGACCGATTTGCCCGAGTTTTACAGGTGATGTTGTAGCTTTGTAGATTTCCTTTTTGTAAACACTTTTGAGAAGTCAAATGGTGCTATGAAAGCAACAAGACACATTCATCCATTTTAACATTTTATGTTGCATCCCTCAAGACGTCTACTCAGAGGCGCTTCCAGCCCAACCACGGCAATACAAGTCAGTGTAACGAGGATGGTAGCGAGGAATCTCCATAGTTATCTGTAGCTTCAACTAGTTCCTTGATCTCTGTTGATCATCTTGATCCTTTTATTCCTAGGATTAAGACTGCCTTGACACAACACCAGACATTTGCTGCTGTGGGTCCATCTGCCTGGAATGACGTACCTCCATCACTAAGGGTTAAACTAATGACTGGCTTCTCTCCATCAGCTTATCACTCTTTAAAGGCGTTTCGTTTTCCTTGTGGGTTGCGTTTAGAGAGCGCCCCTGAATAGTTATTCTTCTCGCGGTGCTATATAAATCAAGATAATCGATATTTGGACGCTCTTTAATTTTTAAGAGATATGATATTTACAAGACGAGCGCTGTGACCAATCGAATCTGTTTCGTGTCTTTCTTTGTTTGCTTATGATCATGGCAGCGCTTTTAGAGTTCAAAGGTAAGATTAGAATACGATATCTGTCTGAGGCTCAGACCCTCTGGGTTAGAAGTCGAACCCAGAACCATCAGAAAATTCTGTTTGATGCGGACTGTGGAAGGTTTCTATCTGATGTTGTTTTTATTTTTCAGCTTTCGAACGATCCGAGTCCAGGATACAATATTGAACAACTCGCTAAGAAGTAATAATCACTGAGTATTAAGACTGGCAGTTTTGTTGTTTTTTGTTAATTAGTTTTAACATTTATATAGCACCCCTCAGAAGTCTACTTGGAAGCGTTCCCGTCCCAACCACGGCAATAAAAATCAGTCTTAAAAAACTTGGTTAAATTTTATAATGTTTTCAATTATATCTCCAGAAAAATGAGTAGTTCTATGTTTTGGTTGAAGGCAACAATTCTACTAGAAATGGTGACTTATTTCTGACTTTTGGTTTCAATTAAATTATTTCAGTATCTGTTCAATTAATCTATTGCTGATTGAGGACTATAATGAATTATTGTTAATGTACAATGTGCAGTTTCTGTGACATATACCAGTTAGTGAGCTGTTAATGATGCTTACAGTTGATAATGTTCAGTGCACTTGTGCAGTTTTTTTATATACACTAGTGAATATGTAAATGCTCTGTTTTTATGACGGTTGTTGATGTTCTGTGCATTTGTACATTTTCCATTCTTGTTCGTTCTGAGCAGAGGAGAGAAGCTTCTGGAATTACCTTACGTTACGAAAGGAATGGATGTCTCGTTCTCCGGTATCCTGTCTTACATCGAGGTTCGTTTGCGTAAACAGTTAATGATCAATTTTGTATTCCTAGACAATTGACAGCTAGGGTCTAGTTAATCGTGACTTCCCTTTCTGTTTGTCAAAGTGTAATTACCGATTATTAATTAATTTATTAATTAATTATAGGGACAGCAACGAGATGAAACTGAACGTGGATAGAGAAACCTAGAAATAGAGTTGGACAAACACAGGCAGACAGAGGAACAAACAGAGAAATCAAAACAGACAGACAGACAGACACTCAAGCAAAGAAAGGCAGGCAGGGACAGATGGAACTGACAGAGGAAGTGAGAGATAATGACTCGAGTAAGTATACATTAAATGCTTGCAGCATGAATATTCTTCAGTTGGAGCGCCATCAAAAATTCCACCACTGTTTGCACCCTGCCAGTGCCAGTCCAAAGTAAGTCTTTAATAATTAAAGCCTGGATAAAATAGGAGGGCGATGTTAATGATCTTTGTTATCACATAGTGTTATTAAACTGCAACTGCCACCATCAGACGATGCCTTTTGATTTAATGAAATATGGTTAATTAGTCTACTTTAATTGATTGATAAACCGAATAATAGAAATTGGCGTACTTTTAGGAGCGTGCGCTGGGACTGTTGGAGAGCGGGGAGTTCACGAAAGAGGATCTCTGCTTCTCTCTTCAGGAGACGGTTTTTGCCATGCTTATTGAAATTACAGGTCAGGTTATATATATATATATATATATATATATATAGGTTATGGGTCAGGTTAGATGTTGCGAGTCAGATTACAAGTTGTGAGCCAGGCTGCAGTTTGCATGTAAGGCTACAGGTCAGATTATAGGTTATAAGATTGCAAGTTTTAACCCATTTGTTTCTGTGCAGTTTCTAACAGAGGGTTTTGTGGAGTTTTTATACATATGTACTTACTTACGTACGTACACTTATACGTGCAGAAACGCATACATGCAAAGATACATACATACAACTGTGCATACTTATATATACACACAAATACATGCATACATAAAAGCATACATGTGAATACATTGATATTTGCAATCTTTAGTCATGGTTAAATTTCCTTGTTTGCATAATTTCAGCTGTGCTCAACAGTATTTGGTGTTTTATTAATACTATGGATTTTCTTGTTTTGTCAATAGGATATTCTGTTTGAATAAGACAAAGTTGATGAGCTGTTACTCATTTCTTTCTAGAGCGAGCGATGGCTCATTGCGGTTCCGAAGAAGTTCTCATAGTTGGCGGTGTTGGCTGTGAGTATTAAGCAATTGACGATTGATTAGGATTTATGAAGATTAGGATTTATGATGGATTTATAAAGATTTTGTGAAGATTAGGATTTATGAAGATTATGATTTATGATGGATTTATAAAGATTTTGTGAAGATTAGGATTTATGAAGATTATGATTTATGATGGATTTATAAAGATTTTGTGAAGATTAGGATTTATGAAGATTATGATTTATGATGGATTTATAAAGATTTTGTGAAGATTAGGATTTATGATGGATTTATAAAGATTTTGTGAAGATTAGGATTTATGATGGATTTATAAAGATTTTGTGAAGATTAGGATTTATGATGGATTTATAAAGATTTTGTGAAGATTAGGATTTATGAAACAGATTTGGATTTATGAAAATTACGAGGATTACAAGATTATAATTTATGAGGATTAAAATTACGAAGATTACGATTTATGAAGAGTTGTGAAGATTATGAAGATTACAATTTGCAAAGATGACGAATTATGAAAATTACAATTTGGAAACTTACTATTTGTCTAGGCATGAGTTTGTACTGCATTTGACTTTGAAAGAGTGCTTTATACGTTCGTGAATAAATGAATTACAAGTGAGTGAACTTGCTTTTCATAGGTAATGTACACCTTCAGGAGATGATGGCCAAGATGGCCGATGCTCGCGGTGCCACTCTCTTCGCCACAGACGAGCGATTCTGCATAGACAATGGCGCCATGATAGCACAGGCCGGGTACGAAATGTTCCGCAGCGGACAGGTCACGGAATGGGACGACACATTCTGCACGCAACGGTAATCATCGGATTCATGTAGAGCCAATATCTAATTATAGAGCATTGACATTCTAGAACAACCACATTATAGCAGGCTTTCCTTAAAGTCTTGAATCTTCCTGCCTTTATTCACCGCTAACTCCTTACAGCGCTTCTCGTTGCCTGTGATCATAAGTAGGGTCTTTTAGCTGAGCCATAATGCCCAACAGTTATGGGCTCTCGTGCATTTCATGACTCTGCTCCTAAGGAATGTAATCGAGAGCCACTCGATCTTCGTAGCTCAAATTCACTTCCTTCAGTCGCCGATGGATTTGTCTTCAGCTATGGACAGATTTGCTTTCAATAATGAACAGATTTGCTTTCAATCACTAGCAGATTTGCTTTCAGTCACGAGTAGATTTGCTTTCAAGCATGAACAGATTTGCTTTCAGTCACTAGCAGATTGGCTTTCAATCGTTAATGCATTTGCTTTCAGTCACTAGCAGATTAGCTTTCAATCGTTAATGCATTTGCTTTCAATCAGGTATCGAACTGACGAAGTGGAGGTGACGTGGCGCGATTGATGGAAGAAATCAAAGACCCGTGACGCTGACATCTGCCCTGATGCATTATGGGATCTAACATTTCACAATACATTGTTGTATAATTATTTAAATCATGCCAAACAGTCTCCATAAAGTTGTCTTGCTCAGGTGCATTTTATATTTCACTGTCATTGATTTGCATTGAAATTGAAGAACTCTTTAAACATTGACTGCTAGATGCATTTATAGAAGTAACCAGGATGCTCCGTTTTCTTTCTTGCCAGGTGGCAGCACTGGAGTATGTCAGTGCAGGTGTCTGTATGTATGTGCGTATGATGTGTAAGTGATCAGAATGAAGAAAGAATCTAGTAGACAGGTCTCCGGATGTGCACAATGTTTAATATGCTTATCTGAAAGTGCCTTCATAAATAGCTGTATTTTTAATAACAGTTGTGTATTTATTGATTGTATCTCCAGCTGTTGTCCCTTGTCAGTTTGAAATTGTGGCCTCTCAGATCTTTGGTACTCTTAACAGCCTATGAGAATGATGAAGACATCAAAGAACGACAACGTGGATTTAAAGTATTCCACAATAATGAAATATTTATTAAAAACAAAAAATAACTTACAATAATAATTATCAGTTATATACAGGCACATTATGAAAGTCACGCCACTTTATTTAGATTTACTAAACGCTATGACGATATCTTCGGATAACTCAACTCAGTAGAGAACATCTCAGAAATGAGACCATCTGCAAAATGGTTTAGTCGACGATCTGCATCTCGAGTTGGCTTTCGACGTGATCAACAACTAGTTTAAGCAGCTTTGTTTTCATGTCCGGATCCTTGATCGCCGCGTTCAGTTTCCCAATATCGTCGATCGAAGCCTTGTTGAAGCACTCCTGTGCCTTGGCAAACAGCTTTTCTTTGCTGGTGCGATCCATGCCTTGAAGAATGGCACCGACGCTCTGGAAGTCATTCGTGACGGCCACTGCACCAAACGCGCCTGCAATTCCACCTGAAGAGAACAAAAGACTGTAGATAATAATAATTTCAGGTTTCTTATTTCAAACTGACAAACCACAGTATGATTACATGTGCAGTATGAACAAATGGTGACAAATTATTATGAGAGTTGAATCAACTGTCGGCAACCATACCAGGCGCCCATTAAGTTCTATGTCTATTTTAGCCGACGCTGGTTAGCGAAAGAAGGACTAAATCAACCTGACAGGGGATAGGGTATCGAACTTGGTTTCTCAACGCTGCAGTGTTTATATCCATTACTATTCTATCCCTCCATCCATACTTCTGATCTTGTGGGCGTGGTAGAACATTTGGTCTATAACGCAAAGCATATGGGTTTTAACCTCTTTTGAGGCAGCGTGAATCTACCAAGCCACTTTTTAGGGATCTCGAGCAAGTCTCGTGCACGTAAGGTTCCGTCCTCACGCACAGATCTTAAATGGTGTGCCCATTCAACGGGGAACAATTTTTTATAAAGGATCTTGCGTTTTCATAAAAACTTCACTAACTGATGAACAGGTTCGACCATTTGGCTTCTTTATGCGGGATATTTCACACTGGCTACCCAACAGGCAGCATATTCAGTTTAACATCCTGACCCCTCTGCACAATTGGCTCTTCTCCAACATACTTAGGAACAGAGGTGTAACAAGATTTTGAAAAGTGGGGGCATAATTTAAAAAATATTATGCGAAGCACCAAAAAATTGTTGGCCCCCACTTTTTTTATTTTGCCCTCCTAGAAATTTGAAAAATGGGGGCACAAATAATCCTAACAAATGTCATCTTAAAAAGCCATTGGAGAAACATAAAAAAGAACCGATTTGGGGGGACATATAACGGGGCACTGAGCACTAAAACTGGGGGGCTGGTGCCCCCCCCTGCTTGTTACACCCCTGTTTAGGAACTCCTGCATATAAGTCCTGTGTAGTTGCACCCTTCAGGCAACTACCCATGTACTCTGAGTGTCCCTGATATGCATACAGAAATGCAGAAGCTTTATTACGTTGTGCCCATCAGTGGCAATCGCCTTTGTCGAGAGCTCCGGCTCAAGCTTCTCAGTTTGTCACTCTCACAGTTTCGCATGCGCCTAAAGTCTGTATTATTTGACGAGAGATATCAATGCTGATCTGTCCTTGAAATGATTCTTTACAAATGTCAGATTACAGCAGTAAACATCCCAGTTAACCCCATTCATTCATTCATTCAAAAATTTATATAGTGCCACTTCAAGAAACTGATGTAAACACACAATAAAAAGCATACCCAGAAGGAGACCAGTTTTTCCTCCGATTAAACCTCCAAGAAGTGCACCAACCCCTGCAATTAGACCGCCCTTCAGGGACTCTTTCACGGTTACACGAAGATTTGCTTCATCAGCTAAGATGCTTAGAAATTGTATGACATCCTCAACTTGTAAGCCATCGCCTTTTGACATTGCGTCTTTTTAATACTCGATTCCTGTGTAAAAAAAACATTCAGGAAAACTGTTACATTTCCAATGAAACTTACTGATAAAATCTACGCTGGCCTCCCGGCTGGGTGGTCAGAGTGCTGGGAGCGGGTCCTGCGCATTGGCCATATCCCAAAGTTCGGTCATGCCACTGAATATATGCGGGATGCCCTGCATTGGCTCGCTATCCTGTGGCGTATTGTATCCCGCTTCTCTGCCTTGGTGTGGCGGTGCCTATAAGGTGCCGCCCCTGCATATTTACAAGAGCTCTGTTGCTCTACCATGGGCATGCAGGGACGATGTGCTCTCCGCCCTTCCACGCAAGGTGAACTCCTTGTTCCCAGTACAATTAAACTGCAATTAGACAGCATCGCGGTTTCTCTGTTGTCAGCCCCATGGGTATGGAATGGACTCCCATTATCACTGCATCTTATGCCTAGGGTTCACTCAGATGTGTTTTATAGTAGCCTTAAGACCATACTTGTTCAGCCGGGGTTGAGTTGGGAGTGTTCCTGAGTAGTAACCTTGAAGGGGCGCTATATAAATTTCCGTAATGAACGAAATATATGACACAGCATTTTAACTCACAAATAAATAATCAGGGTTCTTGTAGTTTATAAATGCACCTCAAAAACATGAGTAGCTGGCAAAAGATAGATTTTCGACTGCTTTTAAAATGAGATTAAAACCAGCAGAAATCTCAAATGAAAAGTTAAATATTCGTTCACGGACCATTTATTGGGTCAATTAGCTAATTGGTCAGGGACTCGGAGAGCAAAACAGAAAGCAAAACTTCGTGGCTCCAATCAGGTGGTCACTGTAAGGACCCTGAACAAGTCCTTCGCGCACAGCTGCTCGACGTCATTGGTGTTCTGTAGTGATTAAACCTGTAACAGTACTTAACAGCAAGTATCGCGATTTTGAATAAGCTTAACGTTAGCCCAGCAAAACCATGTATCTATTAAATAAACGTAAGCTAGTGCACATCAAGAAAAAGTATTCAGTTTAAACAGTGAAACAAAATTACCGTAGAGGGAAAACGATGTCGTAAGCTCTACCACACCAGTTAGAACCAAAGTTAGAACGACAATCTGACTCGACTTCCAATGTTTAAATCTTGTCGTTAATTTATTGCTATTTATAACGTCTCCAGGTGGTTATCAAATGCTGCTGTCTTTTGTCAGCAAAAAAAACAAATTCTCCGACAGTTTCAAAATGATGCACATGTCTCTAAAACTCCATATTTCGCTTTCTCATACAATAATACGAGCTTTTTATATAGCGTTGACACAATGATGGCATGGGTTCTCTTCTCTCAGAAAAACACATCAGGTGGTTATCAAATGCTGCTGTCTTTTGTCAGCAAAGAAACCAAATTCTCCGACAGTTTCAAAATGCACATGTCTCCAAAACTCCATATTTCGCTTTCTCATACAATAATACGAGCTTTTTATATAGCGTTGACAAATGATGGCATGGGTTCTCTTCTCTCAGAAAAACACATCAGTCAGCCCAGCGTTACAATAAAAAAATAATGAAACATAGCATTCACAAAAAAACTACAAGAGTCCTAGGACTTCAGTACACGCCTCTACCAGAGAAAAAGGCTCTTATGTTAAAAAGTAAACAGCCTACAAAACCTAATTTATTTACTTTTAGGGTTCCTTAGATTCTTAAATCCTAAAACACTAGGGTTTTTAATAGGATTGAACACCGGTTACGGCTTCCACTGGGAATCCTGAATGCATAGGCGCAAATTATAAACAACAATTATGGGAACCGTCAAGTAGGCCTTATGAATAACACGCTGGGGCGCAGAGCTAAGACCCGTAGGAATAGGTATAGGGATGCCCGTATTCCCCGTAAGGTTGACTGGTCCTTCTTTCGCTGGGCGGCAGCGTTGGTTGATTATTATGATTAATACGTATAACGTAATAGGCAGAGGTGGCGATCTCGCTTGACTGGTGGGGGAGACACCCAATGGGAGGAGTAGGAAATGTGAGGGACACAAATGTAAATTTGCCCCCTCTCCGTAAAATGTGGGGGAACTTGCCCCCCTCGGCCTCCCCGGATCTCCGCCTCTGGTAATGGGCGCCATGCGCACGTGGCTGCCGACGGTTGAACTCGTCTCCTGTAATAACTTCTCATAGCCTACTGTGTTCGTAATCATACTGAGGTTTCTCGGTTTTCAAATAAATGAAAATATATTTCTATATAAATTATATTATTACCTAAAAAATTGATAGCCTGCGTGCATGACGCCTACTATGAATTTACATGATCGTGGTTGTAAGTCATGGCTGTGGTTGTATAACAAATTAGCAATAGTGGTTGTACAGTATGTTAATAGACCAACGAAATTGCAAATTCAATAAATCTATAACCTTCATAGATACAGTTGCTAGGTAGAGCGAAAACATTGGTTCTTTTCACGAATCATCGATTTGATTATACGTTCCCGCTCAGAATTCATGGTTTTAGGCCAAGTCTGTGTTATGCATGCTTACTCACCCAAAGGGCAGAACATACAAGAACAGAAAAAGATGCAAGACTACATATGGCACACATAAGCTGACCGTGCACTTCTGCAATCCATCATAAATATATTTCTACAATTTTCACAATGAAGTGTTTCGTAATAATAATAATATTAGTTTAATTTCAAACTGACAAACCGCAGCATGGTTACAAGCACAGTAAGAACGAATGATGACAAATTATATACAAGAATCAAATTTGACGGTCAGCAGCCATGCAAGGCGTCCATTACGATATGTGTCTTATAGTGACAAGCGCCGTCTACCGAAACAAGGACTAGTCAACCTCACGGCGAAATGCGGATTTCAGACTCAGTTCCTCAGCTGTGCTGCCCAGTGGTGAATTAGGCCTACTCTACACTGCCCCTAATCGTACAAGTTATTATGTTGACCCAACAGAGAATAACTTAGATTTGTTGGCAATATTATAGGCGCATCCTTGATTAATTGATTCAATTTGATTAGCAGCTCATGGGGAAATGAGACCGACGGAGATTAGTATTGTACGCTTCACTCCTGTAGGCCCTATTCATCGAAGACCTCTCTGCGTTTCACCAGCTCACTTCCAAGCTCCAACGCACTTTTCACATACTTATTTATCAGTTGGCTCCTAATTCCGGGATACTTCTTTAGTTGACCAGCGAGAGCGCATGCGCCGCTTTGTGGATTACTAATCCAATAGCGGTGCTCGAGTTTTAACGTTTATTTGTTTCGTTATGGGTGAGCAATTTTGTCAAGAATGCCCATCTTTTAAATTCTTTATTTATATTTATGAATTCCGTATCATTGGCCGATTGTTTTCTTTCGAATAGTTTGCTTGCCGCGGACGTGACGAGTGTCTTGTACGGGCAGGCGGCGATACTACCGCCAGTTTTGTGTTAGCATCCTTCTTCTGCTTAGCGCCTTAGGAAGCAAGCATTATTTATTGGCTTTGGATTCCATCTTTAGGCTCAGTTGCGGGAAAGAGTCTCGACTGATGTGACTCATCGTACTTGCGTGCCTCCCCTGGGGAGGTAGACAGGGCTTTGTGCCTCTTTAGGTGGCGTAAAGATCCGTGTCGAGCCAGTAATGTACATGTTACGTAAAGTAATGAGGTGATTTTATTGTATCGTATTCGGATATGTATACTGTGTCACTCAGCCCTGCCGATTTATTGGTTGCTTGACTTTAAAGAAAGCATTCGTGCTGAATATGTTGGGCATTTATTGAAGTTTATTTTGATCAAATCGTGTTCAATTCATCATTTTGTTAAGCTCAAACTCACAGCCCGCATAGACCGCCTTACAAGAACTTGCTCCTCCTCTTTTCATGCTCCAGAAAACTCAAAACCCATGGTTTTTCTTCCTCTTCATTTCATAACATAGCCAGTGCCATTGATAGACTTCTATAGGCCTCGCATCCTGACAGGGTCTTACCCTAACCTGTGGTAAAGAATGCCTGGAATAACTTTTGAGAAGGGCCAAATGCCTCGGTTACTTAGAACAATTCTTTCCAACAGTATCTGATCATGCTAACATTTGCTTTCAGATACAAAATGCATTATCTCCTTATTACACAACTCCAAGCACGTTCTTTAACTTCCACCTCCACTCCATTCGCCAATGAAGACTTGTGGCACAAAACAATATCCTCCCACCCATAGACAACTCTCAATTTATCCCCAGATCATTATATAAAAATTCTGACTACCTTTCTATACAATTCTAGCTACTTTTATTGACCACTATCACTCATGTTAACATTTCTGTGAGATTGTTTTCTTTCTCAGTAAATGAGCATAATTACTTTATGATGATTGATTAGTTTACTTTGTTTTAATAAGTGATACAATTGAATTTATGATGAGAATCAATGATTACATGAATTATTCAGCTTGCCCGAAAGCAGAAATGGCAGTTGAACCAACTGCTTTAAGCTTTCTCTCAGTGATAAAATTAGTTACGTGCTATCTCAAGGACTAACTCGATAAGTGTGTGAATGAATCTGATTTCAACAACTTAATGAACTGACTACTTATTCCACTTGATGCTGATGTCCCTTTTGTGGGGCTCAGCCTCATAACAGCTTCCATCCGGGACAGTAATTGAGCAACTTTCACCTTCTACATGTAGTTTCCCTCTTCCCTGCTTTTCTATTGAGACTGAACACAGTGTGGTCTCAACAGTCGGCTCTCACAGTGCTTTTATATGCATTGTTAGTTTGGACTTGGTTTGAGGAAGTTGGATAACTTCTGCTCTGTGTGGATTTAAAGAACACCTCATATCATATTATTTGCATGGTCTGAGGTTTTTGACAAACTTCCTAGAAGCAGTATTTACAATGTTACCAAAAACAGGTAGTATTAAATGGTGGTGGTTGAATTGTACAAGTTTTTAATTCGTTCTAACTTAGGTTTCAGAAAATTTGAACCTTGATTTTTTTATTGTAAAATTATTCCACATGGTATTAGCCAATGACTTGTAATTCGACGAAATATGATCTCTGAGAGAAATATGCATAACGGCATCCTCATCATGATTATCATCATGATTATCATCATGATTATCATCATGATTATCATCATGATTATCATCATGATTATCATCATGATTATCATCATGATTATCATCATGATTGTCAACACCACCCTATTGCCTCCATCATCCGCATCTGCTCATCATCATCATCACCATTCCAGCTACACTAGTTTGTTCTCACTTTGTCATCATCATAATCATCATCATATTGAGTCAGCTCCACCCCAACATCACCACCCCAATGCTGTCATTATCATGATCGTCAGTTTCTTTGTTGTGTCATCTACCCAGCCCTTCCCACCACTATGGTCCTCATCACAATCATCATCATCACCACCACTATCATATCATTATTGTCATCATCATTGCAGTCCATTGTTCTTCCTTTAACGTTAGCAGTCTCTGAGGAAATTTTAAACCAGATCGAAGTCCACAGAGACTTCGTTCTGGCCATTTGATCTGTTGATCGTCCATATCTGTTATTGATCATGATCTGTCGAGAGAGTCTGTTGATCTAGGATTGGATTCGCGATTAATGATGGATTCCGTGGCTTGGGATTGTAGAAACAGAATCTGTTGTACTGATCAATGACTTATTTTCCCTCTGTGGCAAGAACTGTGGCTAGGCAGACTGTCTGTGGACATTTTGTGGGGAGCTGAGAGCACCACAGAAGACTGTTTGGGGGCTGGAAGCCGAATATGCTATAACTCTTGATGTTACTGGAGCTGTAAGTTTAAGTGGAATTATTGTAATTGATTTGGAATTGTAAATCAATTGGGGTTGTAAGTAGAACTGGAATTGTACGTGTTCCTGGAATTGCAAATAAAACTGCAAACTTGCATTGTACATGAAATTGGAATTGCTAATGGAACTGGAGTTGTAAATGGTACTACAATTGTCATCATTATCATCACTGTCATCACCCTCATCATTTACATCATCATCATTGTCCTCCTCATCATCATCATCATCATTGCCCTCATCATTGTCCTCATCATCATCATCATCATCATCATCATCATCATCATTGCCCTCATCATCATCATCATCATTGCCCTCATCATTGTCCTCATCATCATCATCATCATCATCATCATCATCATCATCATCATTGCCCTCATCATCATCATCATCATCATCATCATCATTGCCCTCATCATCATCATCATCATCATCATCATCATCATCATCATCATTGCCCTCATCATTGCCCTCATCATCATCATCATTGCCCTCATCATCATCATCATCATCATCATCATCATCATCATCATCATCATCATCATCATCATCATCATCATCATCATCATCATCATCATTGCCCTCATCATCATCATCATCATCATCATCATCATTGCCCTCATCATCATCATCATCATCATCATCATTGCCCTCATCATCATCATCATCATCATCATCATCATCATCATCATCATCATCATCATCATCATCATTGCCCTCATCATCATCATCATCATCATCATCATCATTGCCCTCATCATCATCATCATCATCATCATTGCCCTCATCATCATCATCATCATCATCATCATCATCATCATCATCATCATCATCATCATCATCATCATCATTGCCCTCATCATCATCATCATCATCATCATCATCATCATCATCATCATCATCATCATCATCATCATCATCATCATTGCCCTCATCATCATCATCATCATCATCATCATTGCCCTCATCATCATCATCATCATCATCATCATCATCATCATCATCATTGCCCTCATCATCATCATCATCATCATCATCATCATCATCATTGCCATCATCATCATCATCATCATCATCATCATTGCCCTCATCATCATCATCATCATTGCCCTCATCATCATCATCATCATCATTGCCATCATAATCATCATCATCATCATCATCATTGCCCTCATCATTGCCCTCATCATCATCATCATCATCATCATCATTGCCATCATCATCATCATCATCATCATCATCATTGCCCTCATCATCATCATCATCATCATCATCATCATCATCATCATTGCCATCATCATCATCATCATCATCATCATCATTGCCCTCATCATCATCATCATCATCATCATCATCATCATCATCATCATCATTGCCCTCATCATCATCATCATCATCATCATCATTGCCCTCATCATCATCATCATCATCATCATCATCATCATCATCATTGCCATCATCATCATCATCATCATCATCATCATCATCATTGCCCTCATCATCATCATCATCATCATCATCATCATCATCATCATCATCATCATCATCATTGCCCTCATCATCATCATCATCATCATCATCATCATCATCATCATTGCCATCATCATCATCATCATCATCATCATCATTGCCCTCATCATCATCATCATCATCATCATCATCATCATCATCATCATCATCATCATCATCATCATCATTGCCCTCATCATCATCATCATCATCATCATCATTGCCCTCATCATCATCATCATCATCATCATCATCATCATCATCATCATCATTGCCATCATCATCATCATCATCATCATCATCATCATCATTGCCCTCATCATCATCATCATCATCATCATCATCATCATCATCATCATCATCATCATTGCCCTCATCATCATCATCATCATCATCATCATCATCATCATCATTGCCATCATCATCATCATCATCATCATCATCATTGCCCTCATCATCATCATCATCATCATCATCATCATCATCATCATCATCATCATCATCATTGCCCTCATCATCATCATCATCATCATCATCATTGCCCTCATCATCATCATCATCATCATCATCATCATCATCATCATCATCATTGCCATCATCATCATCATCATCATCATCATCATCATCATTGCCCTCATCATCATCATCATCATTGCCCTCATCATCATCATCATCATCATCATCCTCATCATCATCATTGCCCTCATCATCATCATCATCATCATTGCCCTCATCATCATCATCATCATCATCATCATCATCATCATCATCATCATCATCATCATTGCCATCATCATCATCATCATCATCATCATCATCATCATTGCCCTCATCATCATCATCATCATTGCCCTCATCATCATCATCATCATCATCATCATCATCATTGCCATCATCATCATCATCATCATCATCATCATCATCATCATCATTGCCCTCATCATTGCCCTCATCATCATCATCATCATCATCATCATCATCATCATCATCATCATCATCATCATTGCCCTCATCATCATCATCATCATCATCATCATCATCATCATCATCATCATCATCATCATTGCCCTCATCATCATCATCATCATCATCATCATCATCATCATCATCATCATCATCATCATTGCCCTCATCATCATCATCATCATCATCATCATCATCATCATCATCATCATCATTGCCCTCATCATCATCATCATCATCATCATCATTGCCCTCATCATCATCATCATCATCATCATCATCATCATTGCCCTCATCATCATCATCATCATCATCATCATTGCCCTCATCATCATCATCATCATCATCATCATCATCATCATTGCCCTCATCATCATCATCATCATTGCCCTCATCATCATCATCATCATCATTGCCCTCATCATTGCCCTCATCATCATCATCATCATCATCATTGCCCTCATCATCATTGCCCTCATCATCATCATCATCATCATCATCATCATCATCATTGCCCTCATCATCATCATCATCATTGCCCTCATCATCATCATCATCATCATCATCATCATCATCATCATCATCATCATTGCCCTCATCATCATCATCATCATCATCATCATCATTGCCCTCATCATCATCATCATCATTGCCCTCATCATCATCATCATCATCATCATCATCATCATCATCATCATTGCCCTCATCATCATCATCATCATTGCCCTCATCATCATCATCATCATCATCATCATCATTGCCCTCATCATCATCATCATCATCATCATCATCATTGCCCTCATCATCATCATCATCATCATCATCATCATCATCATCATCATTGCCCTCATCATCATCATCATCATCATCATCATCATTGCCCTCATCATCATCATCATCATCATCATCATCATCATCATCATCATCATCATTGCCCTCATCATCATCATCATCATCATCATCATCATCATCATCATCATCATCATCATCATTGCCCTCATCATCATCATCATCATCATCATCATCATCATCATCATCATCATCATCATCATCATCATCATCATCATCATCATTGCCCTCATCATCATCATCATCATCATCATCATCATCATTGCCCTCATCATCATCATCATCATCATCATCATCATTGCCCTCATCATCATCATCATCATTGCCCTCATCATCATTGCCCTCATCATCATCATCATCATTGCCCTCATCATCATCATCATCATCATCATCATCATCATCATCATCATCATCATCATCATTGCCCTCATCATCATTGCCCTCATCATCATCATCATCATTGCCCTCATCATCATCATCATCATTGCCCTCATCATCATCATCATCATTGCCCTCATCATCATTGCCCTCATCATCATCATCATCATTGCCCTCATCATCATCATCATCATCATCATCATCATCATTGCCCTCATCATCATCATCATCATCATCATCATCATCATCATTGCCCTCATCATCATCATCATCATCATCATCATTGCCCTCATCATCATCATCATCATCATCATCATCATCATCATCATCATCATCATCATCATCATCATCATTGCCCTCATCATCATCATCATCATTGCCCTCATCATCATCATCATCATTGCCCTCATCATCATCATCATCATCATCATCATCATCATCATCATCATCATTGCCCTCATCATCATCATCATCATCATCATCATCATCATCATCATCATTGCCCTCATCATCATCATCATCATCATCATCATTGCCCTCATCATCATCATCATCATTGCCCTCATCATCATCATCATCATTGCCCTCATCATCATCATCATCATTGCCCTCATCATCATCATCATCATCATCATCATCATCATCATTGCCCTCATCATCATCATCATCATCATCATCATCATCATTGCCCTCATCATCATCATCATCATCATCATTGCCCTCATCATCATCATCATCATTGCCCTCATCATCATCATCATCATCATCATCATCATCATCATCATTGCCCTCATCATTGCCCTCATCATCATCATCATCATTGCCCTCATCATCATCATCATCATTGCCCTCATCATCATTGCCCTCATCATCATCATCATCATTGCCCTCATCATCATCATCATCATCATCATCATCATCATCATCATCATCATCATCATCATCATCATCATCATCATCATTGCCCTCATCATCATCATCATCATCATCATCATCATCATCATCATCATTGCCCTCATCATCATCATCATCATTGCCCTCATCATCATCATCATCATCATCATCATCATCATCATTGCCCTCATCATCATCATCATCATCATTGCCCTCATCATCATCATCATCATTGCCCTCATCATCATCATCATCATTGCCCTCATCATCATCATCATCATTGCCCTCATCATCATCATCATCATCATCATCATCATCATCATCATCATCATCATCATCATCATCATTGCCCTCATCATCATCATCATCATCATCATCATCATCATCATCATCATCATCATCATCATCATCATCATTGCCCTCATCATCATCATCATCATTGCCCTCATCATCATCATCATCATTGCCCTCATCATCATTGCCCTCATCATCATCATCATCATTGCCCTCATCATCATCATCATCATCATCATCATCATCATCATCATCATCATCATCATCATCATCATCATCATCATCATTGCCCTCATCATCATCATCATCATCATCATCATCATCATCATTGCCCTCATCATCATCATCATCATTGCCCTCATCATCATCATCATCATCATCATCATCATCATCATTGCCCTCATCATCATCATCATCATCATTGCCCTCATCATCATCATCATCATTGCCCTCATCATCATCATCATCATTGCCCTCATCATCATTGCCCTCATCATCATCATCATCATTGCCCTCATCATCATCATCATCATCATCATCATCATCATTGCCCTCATCATCATCATCATTGTTATCATCATCATCATTGTTATCATCATCATCATTGCCCTCATCATCATCATCATCATTGCCCTCATCATCATCATCATCATCATCATCATCATCATTGCCCTCATCATCATCATCATTGTCCTCATCATCATCATCATTGTTATCATCATCATTATGACATTGTTATCATTATCATCATCATTATCATCATGATTTTCGCTGTCGTCATTGTTACACAATGCGTAATGTTTGTTTCGTTCGATCTGTGACCAACTGTTTTTTGTGTTTTCATTTCTTGTATGTTGCGTGGAAAACTACAGCGTCATCACAAATGGTGAGTTCATTTTCCAGTCTTTGTCAGCTAACTCAATGGCCATCTTAATTTATCTAATTTATCTATTTATTTTATTTAATAAATTTATGTACATGTCCAAACCATTTGAGTTGAATGACTTTGTCTGGCTCATTTTTTTTAGTACATATTCTTATGTGACCACTGACCTTTTTCATTTTTTTAAAGTTTTTTTATAATAAATATATATAAACTAAAAGTAGTGTTCTTATTGACAGAAGGTGTTCAGTTTGTATTGTAGAGTGTGCAACAGGCTTGTCTGAGGCGTGTACTGTAATATTTTGACAATTATATTTAAAGTTAACAATAACAGTTCATTCCAGAGTTTAAAAAAATACCTGACATTTCAAGCTATAAATGTTAAAGTATATACTTAACCAAACTATGCTTTATACTTTACAAGTCTATGCTGCATTATCTGCTTCAAACCAGAAGTGTCATAGAGCCGAACCGCCATTTCTAACCCCCCTATGGACGATATATTTCTGGCCCGTAGAGCCTTGTTCCTTGTCTAAAGGCAACACAATTGAAACCGAAAGGTCTAATTTGTCATTTTTAATGCTTTATGAGTTTTCTGTTATGTTTGTATAATTGATAATGCATACCGGAATCACGTTTTCAAAGCCCAATTCAACTCTTTGTGTGACTCCTCTGAGATTCCTACCCATTCTCTTCATGCGCATTTGACACCTTGCCTGCCACTTGCTGGAAGATATTGCCTCTGGCCCCAGTGGTCTGCTATTAAAGTTAAACCTTAGATTCGCATTTCGTTGTAACCTCGCGCGCATTCCAAATTTAATTAATAAATCAAATAAATAAACGGAAAAGCTGATCGCTCTTTTCCTGTTGCTGTTCAGGCCGGCATCGGACGAAGAGCGGTGAAGGACTCCTTCATGAAGAGTGAAATAGCTAAACAGCCGGAGTCATCGTACCTGCGTGAGAGGGACCTGGACAAGGAGAACGACCGATCCCTGGCGCTCCAGTCCGGCCCGCCTCCGCCCGTACCCGGAAAGGTCATACACACGTCAAAAGATGCAGAGGGATACGTAGGGTTCGCCAGCCTCCCAAACCAGGTCTACAGGAAGTCGGTGAAACGCGGTTTCGAGTTCACGCTAATGGTCGTTGGTAAGGAAACCTGATTGCTTTCATCGCCTTGCTTTATGTCACTAATTCCTTATTCATTCATTATAAATACAATAGGGATGAACCGAAATTCGGCTCGGAACTTGGCTCGACCTGAGTTTCGTGGTACTTGGCATAAACTCGGACAAACAATGGGTCCTAATTTTAATCTCGCTGATTTTTGTGTGGAAAACTTTGAAAATTGGATTTTTTAATTTAAAATGCAAAACGATAATTGAGCAAACGAAGAACACAAATACTGTAACTTTTATTTATAAAGCAACAATCAAGCTAAATAATAAAACAAATACTCTGCTGCTATTAGTACTTATTAGTTACTACTTTTTAGTGTAAACAAAAGTAAAAAAATTCATAAAAGTTGTGCAAACTGCCAAACTAAAAATCTCGGACCTGGAATGGGCAAAATTTAACTCATAATACTCGGTATGCGAACTTGGCAAGAAATTCAAACTCAGTTCATCCCTAGAGTGTAGTGCTGTAAGATGTATAAAGCATGAGATAAGGATTGTAAGATGTAGAGTGTCAGAAGTGTAAAGTGTAACATAATAACTGTAAGATGTAATGTGGTAAAGTATATTGTAATGGTTGTAAGATGTAACTCGTAATGTTGTAGTGCTGTAAGAAGTGTAAAGCATGGCATAAGAACTGTAGGATGTAAAGCATAATACTGCAATTAGTGTAAAGCATAACACAACAACTGTAAGGTGTAATGCTGTAAGGTGTAATGTAATAACTGTATAACGTGGAGTGTATAATGCTATTAGAAGTACGGATGTAAACTTGTGGATATTTAAACGCTTCTCAGCAGTTGAAAATCTGACCAGCCTTCCAACTCAATTCTTTGTCTGTTACATTTGGCCTAGAAGCCGAACCGGACTCTCTCTCTCTCTCTCTATCTCTCGTATGGCCAAACACGCCTCTGTTAGCCCAACAGAGCCACACGCAATTGCAAACAGGCGTCTTATAATTAGGGCCAGGCTACAGAGGCCGCGGTGGGGAGGGGAAGACCAGTTACAGGATATGCTAGTGATTTGTATGGCCGCTTTCGACCGACAGTGGCCTATGTGTACCTAATGCTCTGTTGGAGCCGCAGCCAGTTGTTTGAGCATTACTCGTGTTGTCTAATTGGTGTAGTTCATTGTTCTTGTTTTTGCTTAAATAAAACTGACTTGCAGGGAGAGTAAAGGGGCCTTCGTCAAATTCTTCTCAACCGTTTAAGAGTGAAATTGCATGCTCATGCCTGAGTACCACAGAACCTTGCACGATGGTATGCGTACGTACGACCCAGCGTACATCGGTGCATACATAAATACATGCATTCATACATTCATTCGTACATTCATAAACAAACACATGCAAGCATTCTTACATATACCTACATACAAACATACACTCTTACATATATATATATATACGTTCATACATAGATTTATCCTACATTCCTACATGCCCACGTGCGTGCAAATATGATGCCCGTGCATTTGAGAAGATCCACGCATCTTGGCCGGTCTCGTCCTTGAAATAGTTTTGCAAAGCGACCTTGCATGGTAGCAAGTACTAACCGTCATCAATCCCTTTGGTCGCCTATGTGGGTGGTATCGTTTGTCGGCGCCACAAACAGCTGGTCCTTTGAGCAGCGTGTCCAACCGCTTTCAATGTCGGTGCTTTCTTTGTTCTCTTCGGCATCCTTTCTTGCATCATCGGTCTCTGATACTTTTATCTCGTTATTCGCCGCTCGACATACACAACGCTTGCAGTTAATCGAATTTCGGTTTGATGTTTATTCTAATGGGACGCGGTGGCGTAGCGGTATCTTCTGTGCCTTGCGACCGAAGGGTAGCAGGTTCGAACCCACCCCAAGTCGCCTCGTAGCAACCTTGAGCCAGATGCTCGCCCATAATTGTCTGTGAGGAAGGCAACGGGAAACCACCTCACTCATCTCATCCTCGGGTGGCGTAAAGCCAAATTCGAGCAGAGCAATCATCATCATCATCATCATTCATTCTAACTCACGTTACAACCATAGACAGGCCTGCCATCTGCCATCATATGCCGTAGCCGAAAAAGAGAAGTCGCTAAAACTTCGTTCCCATGGTTACCTTTCAGGCCAGAACAACGGACACATCCTCTTTTTCTGCCCGACTTCATTTTCCTAACATCGGGTATTTTTTTTACCTCATCTATATTGCCACCAATCTTTGTTTCGCTTCATTTTATAGTCAGCTTCCCTGTAGGATGATAGGACCTCGAAATATATCTCGCTCTCCTGTGGAACTCGACCCTCCCCAATTGTAACCCATAGACTATCGCGCCGGCCACCCTTACCATAAATCCTCCTCTCCAGAGCGCACTGTTAAACGGGGTCTGAGTGTTAGTGGCCTTGACGGTATCAGGCTTAATGTTGACAGATACGGCTATAAATGTACAGCCCTTGCACTCGTTACTTAAACTGATGTCTGACGACAGAAACACTAAAGTTACTGTGAACTCTGCGTTCCTGTCACTGTGGCCTGCAGCCAGGCATCGTGTGCGTGTCATCAAGCTGTGGAACTTCAGACCGGTCTAAGTTGTGGTTAGTGTATTACAAGGTTGTGTCATTGCAAACATGATCGGCGTCGCCCTCCTCAGTTCTCCAGGCTTGGGACTGTACTACGGGAGTACAGACTGTGCTAGCCTTTGACGCCTTCTTCTCATTGGACAACAGACGGGCTTATTACTGGATTTTCAGTGCAATCAGCTATTTGTAGACGACACGTGGTCAGTGATGTCATTATACATGAATATTTATGAGCTGTGAACCCCAACATGAAGGCTTATAGATCAGTGATGTCAGTATCGTGAATATTCATGAGCGGTGAGCTCACAAAGAGAAGAGACCTAAAGCGATCAAGACATTGTATTGAAATCTAGGATAGAATGTCTAATTCATTTTCACATTTACATAATAATATGCTTTAATTTTTACACGAGTCTAAATATATGATGCTTTCACGCCCCAGTTTCCCGCTTATTTTGCTGTTCTAGCTGGCCATCGGCCACACAATTTACGTGGCTCGCTGCTACGCAATAGCTAGATTCATAGGAATGATTTTGGATTCGATGCGGATATAAGAGGAATGAGGATTTCAAAATGAAGTTCACTATGAGATACCATTACTGTTTTGGGGGCTTAGAAATGCGCTATATAAATGCACAGATTCATACACAGCAATAGTAAAAAAATCGAATGTTGTTGAGCTCAACCTCGTCAATTCCGTCTAAAGATGTCGCTAACACTGAGCAATCGAAAACTTTCGTTAGACACCTTAAAAATGCTTTTTAAATATACTTTTTAATAACCGGTTTTGAATATGATATGGACAATTCATTCAATAACTAGGGTTTTGGATGGAAATTTCAAATTGAACTCAAATACGTGATATACAATTGCAGTTTTTATAGGCTTGGAGAGGCGCTATATAAATGCAGATTCATACGCAGCGGAAGTAAATAAAGTAAAATGTTTGTTAAGATCAACCCCGTCAAAAGATGTCGCTAACTCTTGTCAATACAATACTGTCATTATACACATTCAAAACGCTTTTCAAATAACGTTTTATAGCTGTGTACTTGATATAATTTGTATAAGTTGCATTTGAAAGTATTTTGTATAAGGGGTCGTCCACATACTACGTTCGCAGCGAGGGGAGGGATGGTTTCTAATTTTGGCGATTTTGCGTACGGGACGGGTGCGTGTGGTGTGGGGGAGGGGGTCCTGAAATATGTACGTACGCAAATATAACTGTCTAATTATGACGTCCACCATACAGAATATGAGACTCAGAACTGTAAACCAAAACATATATGTTCATGCTTAATAAATTTTATATAGCATTTTTTTGCGTACGTAATATATGGATGGTCTCTAAGATGTAATTGAATTCTTGGTCCACTGCAATCTATAGATGGAATTATGTTACATTATGTGAAATGTGAGAATTGTTACATATAATATTTATGTCCACGTTTAGTTCTATAGTATGTCGTTAAACTTTGGCCTCACAACCAATGCTGCCACTCTCTCAGCAGTGCAAGTCTCAAGGATGGATAAAGGAGGAGTGTGGCGCGAATTGTCATTGTTACCATGCATAAATAACAATCAATCAGTTCTTTATTGTTCACGGAAGACAACAAAGGCACATTGAGACAAGTACGGAAGTAATTAAACCTGAAGCGTGACCATTCAGTTAACAAAGGGAAACGCCTCCACAATGAATAATAATTAGTTCAGCTGACTGGTAATGTTCCCTCTAAGTCCAAGCTGTGCGCATGTGCGCGCTCACCGGCTGTGGAGCCAACCAATGTTTTTATGAAACTACGTATATGGAGTCTCCTATTAATAGCTTATCTTCGGCTGGTTTAATCCAGAAACTTTGCTTCTTTGGCTGATACATCTCCTTATATATCTTTAGACAAGGGACTCTTCTTAGATATTATGGGAACTTGTCACCATAGACTTTAAGATATGATCTTAATTTCACTATCGTCGAGTCTCCTATTAACAGCCGGATTCATCTCGGACCTGCGCACAAAGTGTGAATAAGCATGTATGGAATCATGTACATTTTTTTGCAACTATCTCCAAAAAATCCATGCATTATGAAAAAAAGAGTAATTCATTATCAGCCATTAATATTCAAAGTGAATCGAGGAACAAATCATAGCAAACACTTAACTGGCTTTCATTTTAGATGACAACATATAGTCGTCGAGTTGTCTGAACATGCATTTAAATCAATTTTAATAAATATTTGAGGTGACTGAAGAAGAAAAAAACTGAGTAAATTTGGGCACGGATTTGGGTTGCAATGGGAAAATCCTGCTGCTGCTGGGCTGCATCAGTTCCAATATCCTCCCCTAGGGCTGTTCCAAGTCCCTCCCTCCTGCGCGTCCAAGAGCCATTCTTTCATCCAACGAAATATCCACTTGCTTCTTTATCTCTAAGTGCGCTGCAGGCATCTCCGATATATAGTAATCTAGTCGAGATTTCTAAGTGCTACTTAAGAGCTGAGAGCAGGGCACATGCTTATTCACAGGCGCTGCGTCGCATCAGAGGGGTTGTACAGAGATGTCGTAGAAAGATGGGACTCCGGTTGCCATAAAGATAACAGACAGTAGGCAGAAGACGAGAATGCCTGAAAAACGGGGAGTTCCAGATCTCCCTAGCTGTCTCCTTTTCCCACCGACAGTGTACGGTCGGTGTACTCATTATGCATAGGTGGATACTTGGTCATGGGTTTATGGGTAAGGTCTGAAGTAAATTTCAATTCCCAAACATTGATGCAGCAAAAAAGTGATGAACAGTGGAAAAATGTAGAATATATATGAATATTAATGGCATATTAGAGGGGCATGTAAGTAGCTCCGTCCCCTCCATCTGACATTTTTAGGGGACCGTCCCCTCCTGCCCCCCCCCCCCAAGTCTCAACCTCTGTTATTATGGCCGAGTTGGTTATGGGTAGGAGTGGAGCAGCAAATGAATCACCAATCAAATTCCTCCTCAATCTGCACCTCTGCCCAACTCGGTCATGACGAATACCCCGACCGTACATCGTCGGTGGGAAGAGTACATGGGGAGGGAGAGGGCTGGCCACCCGCGCTCACGTATGCCGAGGCTAAGAAAACGAAGCCGCCCACACTTCATACCATGGCTGCCTCGATCAGGGCCAGTGTATGGGGATGCTCTGTTCGTTCTGATTGTCATTGATATGATATGTCTGACTTAGTTGATATAATCAGCGTGCGGAGAATTCCATCATTTAGATCCTGTAACGTATGCTTCGTGTTATGCCAAAATGTCTACACGTTTGTGCCAATAGTGTCGTCATTTGGCCCAGATGAATGCGTCATTCTGATCAACATCGTGTGACCAATAGTCTTATTATTATTTTCTGGCGGTTGGGTTGGTAATAATTACGTAGGGCTTAGAACAGAGTCTACTACGGCTGATTATATTGTTTAATTATGCGTGCGCCGATGGTTGCTAAATGAAGCGTTCTGAGCCCAGCCAGTTACCTCTACGCATTTTTGACCCCATCCCTGTGATCCGCCGAACCCTCCCTATTGCCCCACCCTTCCTCTTTTTCGGACCCCACCCCTATATCCCGGCCCAGGCGGGCGTCTCTGTGTGTGCGTACTTAGATTACAGAACTGCCGATGTGACTGAATTAATATATTCTGTTTTTACTGTACCTGTCTAACTCGGAGCATGTGTTTCTCTATGACTCCTTCCCATCTTTAAGCCCAGCTCAGGATTGTACTGTCCTCCATTTTCGGACACCCTACTCAGTCCGTGTCTCATAGCTCATCGAAAACTAATGTGGCCAAGCAACTAGGGAGCTTTGCCTATGTTGGTCCTTCAGCGTTGAACTGTCTTCCACAGTCCCTGCTTGCGCCTATAGTTACTGACCCTCTCACCGTGCCAGTTTCGGAGACTTTTCTGTTCCAACGCACAGATGCCCGTTGAGAGCGCTGCTGACCTGAGCGGCGCTATATAAATGCTTGATTACATTACATTACTTTGTGCTATTACGAGCCATGACCGATAACATCAGCCACCACCGTAACTGTTAGGTATGATCGTGAGTTTAATGTTTTCCTTGTTTGCCAGCAGCTCGGCAATTCATGTTTCTTGTCACACAATCTTTGACAGACAGACAGACAGACAGACAGGTACGCACAGGCACACACAGACTGACAGACACTCTCACATGGGGGCAAACAGACAGTTTGCGAATGGAGAGAGCAGACAAACAGAGTTGAACTGCCACAGTCAGAGGCAGGCAGCCACACAGAGATTCACAGGCAGATATGGACAGACAGAGAAGGACATGGGGAGGGCGACAAACAGACAAAGAGATGTGGGAAGGGAGACAAAGACAGGATTGACTAATATTATTGAACGCAGGCGTCTCAAGTTATCCCTCCGACGGGAGCGTTTCTCCTTGGACGATTTCATCTCGCATTTCCTCCGCGTCTCCTCCAGGCTGGGGGGGATGTGATGGATCCCTGCGCCCTATTTGACTCCACCGGAGTACTGTCAGTACCCTATGGTACCAACGAGTACCAATCAACAATCGGCATTCAGCGACAACAGCATTATGTCCTTACAACACTCCTGCCGCTCTCTCACTGGTAGTAAATATCGTTCAGAGTCACACGGATATATTTTTATATAACTCCTCATGTTGCGTTAATTTTTGTCATACGACACCTGACATCCATTGTAGGGGGTGGTCCAGCGGATTTCAACCCGTGGGTCGTGACCCCCTTTCCGGTTTGCCAGAGGTCGGATGTGACCTTCAGAAATTTGTAAAAAAGTTATCATCCCAGTTTGTTATATTATTTGATACAGGTTTGTGTAATTATGATTAATACACCAACTTCGCTATTGGGGTCCAATCAGTTGGAACAGCGCCCCTTCCACTTTGGGAAGAGCTGCTCTCTCTTCTCTTTGCTGCCTTCCGAGGCACCTGGAAGACCTTTCTGTTCTCTGTTCTCCGTTTAGCTATGTATTGAGTCGTATGTGCCTCTGATTACAACAAGTGGCGCTATATAATTGTTGCATTACAATGATTCAATTACAATTACTACAGATCTTCTTTTAGTCCATGTAAATGGCTCTTTGAATCACACGGACGTGTTTTTTAACGTATTAGGTTTCAATGTTGTTAATTGATATCTGTACACACCGGGTCTAAGGACCTGTCAAGGGCGATGTGGTTGGTGAGAGGGAGGCAGAGGGAGGGAAGTGAGAGGGAGGCAGAGGGAGGGAAGTGAGAGGGAGGCAGAGGGAGGGAAGTGAGAGGGAGGCAGAGGGAGGGGAGTGAGAGGGCGGTCGAGTCATCGGAATGATCGGATTGGATGAACAGAGAATCCAGAGTAGTAACAGCAGACCTCATTCATAAAAATTCGAATACTCACACAACATTATGGAAGTCTTACACGCACACACACACACACACACACACACACACACACACACACACACACACACACACACACACACACACACACATATATATAAAATATGTTGTTATGTGTGTTTATATATATATATATTTATATAGGTAAGACTTCCATAATATATATATATGTGTGTACTATAAATATATATAATATTGTGTGTCCATGTGTAATTGTATATATATATATATATATATTTATATATATATATAAATATACATACATGTATGTGAATGTTTGTTATGGATCTGTTCTGTTTCTCATCATTGATGATTAAGGCTAATACTTTCTGACTGTTTGAGATGATTAGTAATCAGGTCATGTCTACTTTCAATTAGTTATGCAGAGTCCATGTCTTTGAAGTTACTGTTAGAGTTATATAGCGGCACACTTGACAAATTATACCTATTAATGATGATGATGATGATGATGATGACGATGACGACAACGATGATTATAATTATATTAATGATGATTGTAATAAAAATACTTATGATTTTGATTATTGTGATTAATGATAATAATGATTTTAATTAATAAAACTTATTATAATGATTATGATGTTTATACTAATAATTTACTTGAGAATAATAATAATTTTGTTGATAATAATAATTTACTTGATGATAATAATAGTAATATAATAAATATTTAATTGATTATAATAATAATAATAATTTTATTGATTGTTATAATAATAATTAATTCCAATGTTCCTAAGTGTTAATAAATCTTTCATAAAATCAGGTGAGTCTGGTCTTGGTAAATCGACGCTGATTAACTCGTTGTTCCTCACCGACCTGTACAATTCCGAATATCCTGGTCCCTCGCTCCGGACAAAGAAGACTGTTCAGGTGGGTGATCGTTTATTTATTTATTTACTTACTTATTAAATTTATAAGGGTCGCAAGGTCACATCGAAGTGTGAATCTGAGGTGCGGGCAGTCAGTCGCCAGGAGAAGATGCAATTAGATTTTTCAAGCTGATTTTTGATGGAAGTAAATTTAGTGCAGTGAAGTGCATTCATTTGTGGTGCTGAATTTCTGATAATGATTCTGAACAGACTAGAGGGCCACCAGAGCAGTGTTGGGGTTTTGAAATTGTATCTGAGTGTCATATCGAACATCCTTCTTTCTGTTTCTTGTTGTCTGTTCCTGTTTTGCTGGTTAGAGTTGATGTCTACGTGACATTGTTTGTTTGTGTGTGCGTGCGTGCGTGCGTGTGTACGTATGCATGGTAGTTAGATATCTGTATGTGTGTTTACATGTGTTTCTGTGTATGTCTGTATGTCTTTGTTTCCAGTAATCTCATTGAGTACGTTATTATTATGATTTACGTTTATCCAATTAAACAATTATTTACGATTCACTGATGCATGGGAATTTGTAGTCTCTAAAGCTAGTCTTAATGGCAGCCATCGGTATGAACTGTTAGTGACCTCATTTTCTTAGTCTTGGCACATAGACTATTGAGTACTCTCATAGACTATTTAACACGTCCATAGACTGACTATTGAGTACCCAATATACTATATCGAGCACCCCTCGTGTGACCTGGTGTGTATTTAATTTAGGTGGAATCATCTAATGTTCTGCTGAAGGAAGGGGGCGTCCAGTTGAAGCTAACGATCGTTGATACACCGGGATTTGGCGATGCGGTCGACAACAGTAACTGGTAAGTCCACGAGTCTTTTTGGTGTTGGAGCGCCATTGGTTGATTCCTTCTCACCGGCTCTATAGAAGTTACATTACTTTAGGAAAATCGGTTTTTGTTGGAACCTATGAAGTGATAGAGGTTGTGTTGTTCTGCCAAAAATATAGATCAGAGAGTTATTGAGGCGTAGAACCATTCCTTGCCATTGTTAAAGGAAGTCAGTTATTACGGACGAACCGAGTGTCAATCCCCAGCCGAGTATTGCGAGTGAATAGTACCGAGTTCGAGCATTGAATATTTAAGAAATTCTCATTCTCTTGATTTTTAGTCTGGCAGTTTGCAAAATTTTAATTAATTTTATTGTTGTGCCTCTGTTTACATAAAGAAGCAGTAACTAGTAAGTACTTCTATTAAGTATTTGTGTTTTTTATTTTATTAATACTCGGACCCATTGTTTGTCCGAGTAATGCCGAGTTTCGGTTCATCCTTATCAATTATCGTGCTATGATCGTTGCGATTTTACGATGACTCTGAATCCTACGTTACTCTGCTAATCTGACTGCGTAAATCGGATCTGTTACGTTACGTTTGTCAGCTGGGATCCGATTACGAACTTCATCGACAGCAAGTACGAGGCGTACCTGAATGCGGAGTCTCGAGTCAATCGAAAGGTCATCCCCGATACGAGGGTCCACTGCTGCCTCTACTTTATCTCCCCTAATGGTCATGGGTATCTACATCCTCATGAATATTAATATTTTTAAGCATGAATATTAATGTTGTTAAGCATGAATATTAATATTTGTAAACATGAATATTAATATATTTAAACATGAATATTGATATTGTTAAGCATGAATATTGATATTGTTAAACATGAATACTGATATTGTTGATTAAGAATATTAATTTTGTTTGACTTGAAGTCTAAGGTTATCGAACATGAATATTTATTGAAGTGTCAGGTCAATGAATGATTTAATTTTTAAGAGAAAGTTGATAATAATAATTTTCATTTAATTTCAAACTGACAAACCCAGTATTATTACAAACATGGTATGAAAGAATGATGAAAGTTATTACAGGAGTCGAATTTAGCCGTCGGCAAGGCAACTATTACGTTGTACATCTCATTTAATCAACACCAACTGGCAAAAGAAGGATTAGTCAGTCTTATGGGGGATATCGAACTCAGTTCCTCAGCTCTGCACCCCAGTGTTTTATCCATCACTCTCAGCTCCATGACAAACATAATCAAATTAAGTCCAATTATCTGTTCTCTTCTAGTTTAATCTTATTTTATGAGTGAGTTAATAACCAAAGTGATTGTGATGAGTTGTTCTTTGATCTGATTATGGTGACGGTCGAAATGTCTCTGTGCATTTTAGTTTGAAGCCTCTCGATATTGAATTCATGAAACGACTTCACGATAAAGTCAACATCGTTCCGTTGATCGCTAAAGCCGACACCATGACTCCGGACGAATGTCGCGACTTCAAGAAGACGGTGGCTATTACATTTCATTACAACTGGACCATTACATCTTGTCTATGCCTGCTATCTCATTAATAAGGCTGATTGTTTTTGTGGATCTTACTCATGCTTCTAAACGACGATGTCCCCCCATCTTTGAAGTTATTGGTTTCATGGGGAATAATGATATTAATATAATAAAATACATAGTAATAATAATAATATAATGCATGATGACAATAATAATAAAAATAGTAACAAAATTAATAATAAAATTGGCAGCAACAATGTCTCCATCTTCAGAGCCGTACCGAGGAGGGGGCCAGTGGGGCCGTGGCGCATATGTGGAAAGGGCGCAAATTTCAGGATGGAATGACTTATTATTCCATCAAATGCACTATTTTCAAAATGCGGGGGCGCCAGATTGATGCTAGGCACAAGGCGCAATTATAGCTCGGTACGGCCCTGTCCATCTTCACGGTTATTGTTGTCCCTGGATCCAAACCTCGGCATCTTGTCTCCGTCGTCCACTCTACTCTTTGGCCGTTCATTTCTTTTGCCAATCTTCTTTGTCCTCATCTGCTTTGTCTCTTTTGTTTCTTCCCCCTTCGCAGGTACTGAACGAAATTGCGCAGAACAAAATCAACATCTACGACTTCCCTGCCAGTGCCGACGACGAAGAGAACAAAATGATGAAGAAACTCAAGGTTGGATTCACCGCACAATTGGCAATTCACCAGTTAACAGTCGTGTTTATTTGAGAAAGTTTTAATCGTTTGTCGAGAGCTCCTACTCGTCCGGTCTTTTGTGGATTTATATAGCTCCCCATCAATGTGCTCAACACGTTGAACAGGACAGTATTAAGGTCGGGACGAAAGGTGACCCTAGGCAGCGAATGTGGACTCTAGCGTCAGACCTTAGACAAAGCACAATGTAATAAGGCCTATGGCCAGAGGCATCCATCTCATTTGACAGGTGGGGGACACCCAATGAGAAGGATAAAAAATTTGGGGGACATACGTATGATATGTCCCCTCTCCGTAAGAGGTGGGGGAATTGTCTCCCTCGACCGCCCGGGATCGCCCCCACTGCCTATCGCTCCTAATGGTTGTCCAGCTTCAATGTTAGGTTAGTTGCAGTTTAACAACACAGTGTGATTACACAGACCATTACCGTCGCCCTCCTTCTTTATCCAGGCTTGGGACTGGCACTGTCAGGGTACAAACAGCGGCACAGTTTGATGTGCTCTTCTGAACTCTTTTTGTAAGGAGGGCATTATCATCCAATTACAGTTGTATTTTGTTGTATTGTAATAGACGTTCATGCACAGGGGACGAGTGGCACACCACACCAAATGACGAAGGGGCCCTGAACGTCCGGTGTGGAGCAGCTAAACCTTACATGGTATCTCTGCATCTAGTGGTGCTGGTATTCTGTTAAATATGATTGTCCGATGGTTGTTGGGTTCCTACAGATGAGGAATAGATGAATATGGTATTTCGAAATTGCTGAGCTTCATGTTGAAGTAGGGAGTTTCTGTCGTTTTAGGACAGGGTTCCTTTTGCCGTGGTCGGTAGCAACACGGTGGTCGATGCCCAGGGCAAGAAGGTCAGAGGGCGAATCTACCCGTGGGGAGTTGTCGAAGGTCAGTGAGATAACATGAATCCAGTTCAGCATAATGTGATGCCAAGCACAATAATAATTATTATCAATATTTTTATTATAATTCTTGTTATTTTTATTATTGATTATTAATATTGTCATTATTAATGTTTATATTATAAGTTCTTTTGTATGCCAGAGGTATACATGATCCCTCAGGGACTAGAATTTTAAAAATAAGAAAATGTAGTCTGGGATGGCCTTACTCGTCGGTCTCACAAATGGCAAAAGTGCTTTTGAACGCTATAACGCTATTGCGTTAAAGCACTGTATGCTGAGCGAGAAGCGTTTTTATTTATAGTATTATTATTATTAGTAGAAATGTCATTAAGGACTTTTTATTTAGCACCCCTGCAGTGTATTCTTCTCAGAAGTGCTCCTGGCCAATTCTTTGCTAAATAAGACAGTCTTTTATTTGGTTAAGGACTAATTGGTGTGGCCTCTAATGGTCTCGATCAATTCGGGTTGTATAAAGTATTATTGCTGATATCGAATCTCAGGAGTAAGTATGTAGTGTCTCTGATAAAGTGTCAGCCAATGAGAAACGATCAACCCGGATTCTGACCAATAGAAAGAGTGCATTGCTTGCTCCATAAACAAATCAGAACATGGAAGTCAAAGTTGGTTCAAATCATGTAATATATATCGATTGTCTTTGAATTTTTTTAAACTGGTTCTGGATTAAAGATGATTTTATCAATGTTGTGTTTCGTCTGCGATTTTTTGGTGGATTGTGCAACTTTTTGTTGGATTGCAACTTTATCTGTTTTATTTGTTTTCCAGTTGAGAATCTGGAACACAATGATTTTGTCGCTTTACGAAACATGCTCGTTAGGTGAGATCTGATTTTCCTGATTGAATTATTGATAATTATTTGTGTGTGTATTATTAATTATGATAATTAATTGAGATTAGGCAATCTGGGTTATTAAGATTATTATTAAGATTAACTATTATCAACTATTAATAGGATTATTGTTAAGATTAATTATTTTTATTGTTATTATTATTGTGATTCGTTATTTTTATTATTATTATTGCTTTTATTATTATTATTAAAATTGGTTTTGCCCCAAGCTGTTATTCAGTGACTACAATATTAACCTAATTTGTTGCTTCCCTGGAATGGCCTTTTTAATAGGTCTCCTCTTGAATTACGAAAGGTCTTTTGAACGCCATGGCGTTATGACATTTTATTAATTAATTATGACCATTATGATATCATTATGATAATTATGATATTAATTACAGTAATCGATAGACGATGGTAAAATTATTACGTTTCCCATGGCTCCTCTGTAGCGCAAGACTAGTAATTATTAAGAATATTAGGATTAGTTATCATTATTATTACTGCTATTATTATTAATTATTATTATTTTGATTTATTGTTATTATTATTGTTTTTGTCAATTACTATTAAGATTAGACATTAGATTATGATGTCAGGGTGCCCTTGAGAGGTTCTAGAGGTGCTATATAAATGTTGAGATGTATTCTGTCTGGCGATTAGGATGCATATGCAGGATCTGAAGGACGTCACTAACAACGTTCATTATGAGAACTTCCGCTACAATCATTTGGCGTCAGTCACAAACGAAGGCAGCAAGAACAGACCGGGATCTAACAAGTCAGTACCCTTATCTATTATTTTTATCATTGTTATTGTTATTACTATTATTATAACTATTATTATTGCTATTATTATAACTATTATTATAACTATTATTATAACTATTATTATAACTGTTATTATTTTAATTATTAATATTATTACTATTATTGTTGCTATTTGGATTGATGATATTATTTATCCTAAAATATTTATTGTCTTTACATGAAGGCTTGATGAAGCATTGTCTATTTTTATTAACTCTTTTTGACAAAATGCAAATTTTCCTGTTTTTTGGTATCATTAATCGCGCAATTTTAGCAATTTAGTATTAATTCCAACTCGCACATGTGTAGTGCTAAGCATGATCATTTTGTGGTCATTTTTCATGTGTGGTCATTTTTCATGTGTGGTCATTTCCATGGTCATTTCTTTGCTGCTTTTTGTGTGCAGTCATTTTGTGGTCATTTTGCATAGGAGTCCGCTGAACCAGATGGAAGAGGAGAAGAGAGAGCACGTGATGAAGATGAAGAAGATGGAGGCCGAGATGGAGCAGGTCTTTGAGGCGAAGGTCAAGGAGAAACTTCAAAAGCTCAAGGACTCCGAGGCCGACGTAGGCAGCCAGCCAATTCTGTCGTTGGCTATGGCCTCTAAATGCTGTCTTATCTCATCCAAGATAATGTTGTCCTCAGTTTTGCTCTAATCTTTAGCTGAACTTTAAATCGCATTAGACTTTCGCCTTGGTCAAAAGTCATGTTCTTTAGACATTAGGCACAAAGAAACGCTTTCATTTATTCAATCAACTATTTGTGCACATGCAGTTTCACTTCAAAAGGCGTTGATGTGAAAACTCAACAGAAACCATCTGGGTAGAGTAATAGAGAGATGGCGTACTATCGACTGTTGCGTTCCTAATTGCTTAGCATCATGCGGTGGCTGTGTAAATTAGCCGGTTTTTTCGTGGCATTTAATTGGATTGGTTGTAGGCTGGTGCTATATAAATTGACTACGTCGTTGTGTTGTGTTTCTGAGCGCAGCTCCAGCGGCGATCGGAGCAGATGAAGAAAGGCCTCGAACAACAGGAGAAGGAGCTTGAGGAGAAGATTCGAGCATTTGAAGGGGAGAGGGACACGTGGGATGAGCAGAATAAGCCTGTGGATGAACAGTAAGTGTTGGCCAGCTGAGAGGGAGACTATGCTATGGTATGTAGTTAGATGTCGTATGGTATGTTTTAGGTGTGGTATGGTATAGTTAAGTACATGCGGGTATTGAGGTATGGTTTAGTTAGTTATGGTATGGTATAGTTAAGTATGTATGGTATAGTCATTGTGGTATGATATGGTTAGGTATGGTGTGCTATAGCTTGGTATGGTATATTTAGATATTGTATGGTATGTTTTAGTTAGGCATGGTATGGTATAGTTAAGTACATGGTATTGTGGTATTTATTATGTATTTATTACCGAAATTTGATACCACCCTTCCAACATCTCTTGCTCAAAAGTGCAAACGCCTTGACGGCGCAATTGCAGTTGTACCACAGAGCAGTTGTGCGGGAAGGACTTGCTCAAGGTCCCTACACAGTGACTCCTATGGTATAGTTAAGTGTGGTATGGTAAAGTTAAGTATGGTGTTGTTCATTGTGGTATGGTATGGTTAGGTATGGTATGGTGTAGTTTGGTATGGTATAGTTTGGTATGGTATACTTAGATATGGTATGGCATAGTTAGGTAAGGTATGGTATAGTTTTGTGGGTATATTATGGTATGTATGGTATAGTTTGTTATGCCATGGTATTTTTGGGATCGGTAGGGTGAGGTAGGGTATTATTCTGTCATGTCGTGTGTCGCAATTAGGTATGGTAAATTGCTCAGTCAGCTCCATCAATTGATGGCAATGAGCCGTTGTGAGTTAGGAATTTGCTCAAGGTCCCTACACTGTGACCGTCTCAGAGGAAGAGGACACTCGAACCCGTGCTCACAGCGTTACAGAGCGTTTTTAAAAATGGATGTTTGCTCGATCTAGTATGAAATGAAAACATGTGTCTTGTACTTTGAGCTGAATTATCAAATGTATATCTGTTAAAATCGGACTCGCTTTAGTGAGCTCTTCAGCACGGTGGACGACCTACCTTCTCTACACCTTCTGTCTGTTATTTTTATTCTGAATTTTGGTATGGTTTTTTGGTGACTCTATTGTGGCCTTATACTTTGACACTACAAGTTCATAAGTAACCTACAATTACCAAAAATAGCAACCAATTCTGACACTAAATGTGTTTTTGAAATTCCTAATGGAGTATTTATCAAGTTTTCGAGTGGTCTGTTTTGATGTTTGTGCATATGGTCAATTGATGTGGTTTTTGATTGACTTCTTTGATCGTTTTCTGATTGACTTCTTTGATCGGTTTTTGATTGATCCTGCTTGTAGAACAAGTAAAAAGAAGAAGACCCTGTTCTAGCCTCGTGTCGCCGATCGCCAATCCTCCCTTCCTTTCCGTCATTCGATCGTCCTCCGTGACGTCACTCCGACTCGTGTCTGACTCAGTACGAAGACAGCCATGACTTGTGTTTTGTATCGCCTTAAGTCGTCATTTTTGCTAAGCACTAAGAAGAAAAACTGCGCTCATTTATTTGGATTCAGTCAAGCGTCATTGTTGTTGTGTTCTCGTCGACGTTCTTCGTTCTCTCGCCAGTTGTTGTAGTTCTTAGATAGGACCCATGTGGGTCTTGTATGGGTGTCACATGGGTTCTTTGGTGTTGAATGGGACCCTTGTGGGTCCTGTATGGGTGTCATTTGGATTCTTGGATGTTAGATGGTACCCTTGTGGGTCTTGTATGGGTGTCACATGGGTTCTTTGGTGTTGAATGGGACCCTTGTGGGTCCTGTATGGGTGTCATTTGGATTCTTTGGTGTTAGATGGGACCCTTATGTGTTTGATATGGTACCATGTGGATTCTATGTGGGCATGTGGCAAGGACTTCAATCTTGTTGACCTAAACTCGAGAGAGCCTTGACCCAGAAGAGGCGATGTTTCTCTCCTTATGTTGATGGCGACGATTGCATTTTTCTTTTACAGGTGCTATATAAATTTTTTGGGTGTGGTCATCGTTGCCTGTCATTGGTTTCTTCGATGGAGGCTTCAGCCCCGCTTGGCAGTGGGAAATGAAATTTGGGGTCTTTGATGGAGGTTTCAGCTGCTGACTAACTCTATTCTTACCTCTGTGAACCTAACCATGCCTGCCAATTGGTCCTTGGTTGGCATGGGTTTTCAGTAGAGTTGTCAGACCTATAATTATGGAGGGGATATGAAGCCGCAACATGTCTGCCAATAAGTGATAATCTTTCTTATGCATTGCGGGCGATGTCTCTGATCGGCCTCGTAATGCCTAAAGTGACATCCGGGTACTCGGCAGGATAACTTTTATAATCGCCGAAAAGTTCATCTAAATTTATTCTACTCAGTCATAAAAATCTTCCTTTGAACGCATTTTATTTATATTGAAAGTTCTTTATATTAAGTCGTTTTATTTCGTCAATAAACAAGAAACAGACCGCCGATTTGTCCTGCAAAAGTCCTGGGAAAGTAACAGACGTAATCTAGGTCAGTGACCCAGTTATTGTGGGATTCATATTCCTTCCATAATTATGAGTCCCAACTCTTTGTGGTAGTATTGGATGAAAGGTTTTGTAATGACTGCATTACAACATATGTTAAGATAGTTATAAGGCGTATCCAAGCCCACTCAAAAGGCCTTCACTGCCTTCTAGGCCTCACTTATTAATGTTCTTGGTCATCTGTCGATGCTGCAAGTAAGTATGAAGAATATCAAAAGAAACTCTTAAAAGACTTAGCAAGAAAGTAAGTCCGATAAATGGATTATTTTATTTTTCCTGTCAGTAATATACTAACCATGTGATTATTTATTGATTTTTGGCAAAGCAACGTGTATTTGGTTAGATCGTCTGCAACTCAATTGTGTTCCATCTTCTGTCTTACAACCTCTATTACACCGTTACTTTGTACAATGCGTATAGTAAATTTGCTTTCGATATGTGCTTCCTGTAATCGTAATCTGTGCGTTCGTTGTTGTCGTAAAAAGGCTTTAACGACGGATGACATTCTTACTTGCTTCATGGAAATATCCCCATCCTTTGGGGACATTTATGCTATTCATCGAGCTTAGCTTTAAATGTAACAAAGATTAGGCCTACTTTCGATACCTGCCTGCAAGCCAAATAAAGCGCCCATTATCCCAGGTGAAGCGCTTAATTGCCTGGCCCGTGTTGCGTCTACCACCAATGGAATGGTGGAAGGTTGGTGGTGTAGATTTCCTGAGATGGGGTTTTGGACATAAGATGCGGAACCGATCTCCCGCGAGTGGGGGTTTCACGTTTTTGGACATTAACGTGACCTGGGGTTATTGGCTACAGATAGGCCTAATATAACCGCATGCAATGGGAAAATTACTATTGGTCCGCCAGAGCGGGAGTTTTTTCATTTGTGGGTGGGGAGAGGCATACGCCGCTGCGTGTGTTTATAGGTCACCATTCACGTGACCTAGATTGAGTTGCTCAGATGATGACACCGTGTGATCACGCCAGTCGTAGCGCGGACACCACTGCTTGCGCTATGGCAGTGCCAGTCCCAAGCCTGGATAAATGAGGAGGGCGACGCTAATTATCTATGCAAGTACACAGTGTCGTTAAACTGCAACTACTCTTTGTTACAGTTCTCACCCAACGGGGTCAATAATGTGTATCTCAAGACATACAAAGCGTCACTAGAAAGCCAGTAGGAACCGGTAGATTTGTGTCCTGCTGTACACGGAAGACTTGCCATAAGAGAACTTTAGAGTTCAGCCCGACCAGGCCACAGGTACAGGGACTTTATGCGTACGTAGAAATAGTCGTACGACAACGTGACTTCGTTTAAAAAAAAATTTCAATTAAAATTTCATTTCAATTTAGTTTTGAGTTTTTCGAGTTGCTTTCCTGGTCTTGATACAGTGTAGTTATGTGCATGGACTTGAGCTACCCGGATTCTGGCCGGGCACCGGAACGAACAGAACCCTTGTGATGGTTCTGGCTCAGCGTAATAGTTCTAATCTGTGCGTTTTGTTTCGTTAACGTAAATGTGTTCCATTTGTTTTGACTGACTGTATTTCGCTTGTAGATGTGTTCACAGATCGTAACATAATCGCTGTTCATTTGTGAAGCCCTTGCTGTGCCAAAGGTAATTCTGTGCTATCGTCACTCATCAATGTTTTTAACGTTTCTAATAAACCGGTTTAGACCTACGTATGAACGACACACACGAATTACTTACGATGCTTCATGAATAATTAATCACTCTTAATGAATTTTTAATCGCGCTTAGTGAATTATTTATCATTCTTCGTGAATTATTACTTTCAAGTCCACCGATTTATTGCATTGCTAATGCTTCTGATTCCTGATACCATTGTATCAACTCCACAGATTAGGGTAAAACGCGGGAATGCGGAACTGCGGGAATTGCGGAATGAAACGGGTGAAACGCGGGAATGAATATGCGGGAAAACGGTGCGGGAAGACGGGTAAAAAGCGAGAATAGAATTGAGGCAAGAATTGCGGGAATAACAATGTCATACATCACTTTTACGATAGATATTCTGAATATACCACAGATTAGCATTTCCATCGCCACTGCCAATGCTAGGCCTACTTAGCTCAATTAAAAATTAAGACAAAAATTAATCTTCAAGATATATTATGACTGAATTGTTATGTTACACGCTTTTTGCAAGATTTAATCGCAGGCCTGACGGTTGTCCCTGGGCTGCCACCTTTTTACCCAGACCCTGTGTAACGGTTGACCATGAGCGTCGAACCAATTGGGTTAATATTTTGCCTTGGACTCCCTGATCGACTGATTGGAATCTACAGGAATGGCGGTCTTGGAACCTGTAAATTGTACAGGGTTAGTCCTGGCACTCTTAACATTTTAACTATGGGACTCTTAATAGTTTGTCCTGGGACACTTTATCTTTTGGCTACGGGGCCTCTAATAATTGGTTGATCCTGTAGAGGCCTGATTGTTGGACAAACTTATTTCAGAGATCTGATTCTCTGCTAGTACAATCTGTATAAGGGGACCTTAATTGACCTTACACACATTCAACCTGTTAGCGGAGGTCAACGGTCATCTAACCCCATTTTATCGTTGAAGTCATGCGGTCTCTATGCTTTATCTATTGGCCTACACAAAATGGCAATGCGATAGACTGCGTCATGCAATTGACTGTTTATAACGTTCCACTATATATGTTGACAACGATCGCGGATTACCTTCGCACTCTGACGGTACCGGTCCCAAGCCTCGATAAAGTGTGGCGGTGCCTAATAGGTGTCGCCTCTGCATATCTCCAAGAGTTCTGTTGCTCTACCATGGGCGGCGTGCAGCATGCAGGGACATTTTACGTGCTCTCCCTCACAGGGTGGACTCCCCGTTCGCAAACTCCAATTAGACAGCATCGCGCTTTCTCTGTTGTTGGCCCAATGGCATGGAATGAGCTCCCACTATTATTACGCCTAACGTTTATTCAGCAGCCTTTTATACTGACCTTAAGACCGTTTTCTACAGTCGGGATCGCTTCTGAGTAGTAACCTTGAAGGGGCGCTATATAAATTTGAGTAATGAATCAATAAAAGAGAAGGGCGACGCTAATGATACTTGTCACGGCACTTTTAGTTAAACTGAAATTACTAATAAAACCGATTGTTCGGAAGGATCTTTTTAGACACCCATAAAACGCCTTAAACCGAAAGCACATAATTATTCTACTTCTTCTTTGGTACAGTGTACGTAATTTGTAATTTTTTAACCTCACCTCTGCATGCATTCTAATAGTGCCAGTTCCATGTCTGGATAAAGAAGGAGGGCAACGCTAATGACCGTTTTATCACAGTTTCGCTTAACTGAAGGTTCCACATTATAATTCTTACAAAGTAAGAGTTCGCACAAGATGGGCTGACACTGGCTGTAGCTGTATTGGATTTGATTCACACTCTATAAAAGGTTCAGGTGAAAAGCCACCTGAACTAGTTCAGGCCAATTAGGGCCAGTCGAACTTTCAGGTGAGCTACATGAAGTTCAGGAAAATTCTCTGAACTGTTCAGGAAGGGTTTACCACCATCAAGAACAGCTACGGATCGTTCAAATACACTGGAAAAGCTACCCAATAAATTAAAATACGATCTGGAAGTGGGCACTGCACTAAAAAGCATTGCTAGATATATTTTTTAAGTGTTTTGAAAAAAACCCAGCAGGCCACGTGTTTTGAACCCAAAACCTCTGTTACGTGGCACATCATCTCAACCAGATGAGCTAATAAACCAGATGTAGTAACGAAGCATTAAGTCCATATTAAATTTGACGCCGTGGCGTGTTTCAAAGTATACCTGCCACAACGTCTCATCGTCTAAGTCTGGTCGTCTTCTCTGCATGTGAACTTAGAAATTTGTATTTAAAAATTTAGGCCTACTTCAATAGGGCGTTTGCTCGTTCGATGTATTAGCGCGCATTCGACTTGGTTAGCATTGCGCGGTTGTTCAGAACGTTTCTAACTTATTGTTTTATTTTGTCCATACTATTTTCAATAGAAACATATTAAATAAAATCAAATATGTTTAAATGTGCATTATATTTGTACATTTTTGATAAGCTGATGAAATAGTATACGCTATCACGCAGGCAAGAACTAACTAGGCCAACCTGAATTCTTCAGGTTGGCCTACTGCACGAGAGACAGAGAGAGAGAGATGGAGAGAAGAGAGAGAGAGAGAGAGAGACAGACAGACAGACAGACAGACAGAAAGAGAGACATAGAGAGACAGACAGACAGACAGAGACAGAGAGGCAGAGGCAGAGGCAGCAGATACGGAGACAGACAGAGCAGACCAGACAGAGAGAGAAGGAGGAGGAGAGGGGAGGGGAAACAAATGGACAGACAGTAACAAAGAGTTGAAAAAGAGAGAGACCCAGAGACAGACAGACATACTGACAAACAGACAGACAGATAGACTGACAGACGGATGGACATGCGGACAGACAGACAGAGACACAAAGACACACGTAAGCGGACCCAGTGAGAGAAATTGATAGGACTGTGGATGGACCGAGTTTTCTTCCAATAAAAAGCTAATTGGACGTCGATCGTATAGATATCGGAATTTTCCGGGAACAACTACGCCTCAGCCAATAATAGCCACAGGGAACGACGAAGCAGGGCCTCCCATCTCCCATTCTCCTCCTTCTACAATCCTACTTCTCCTACTCGTCATAGGCCTACTCCTCCTTCTCCTCTTCCTTCCTTTCCTTATCCACTTCTCATTCTGGTTTCGAATCATCGAATCGGAATGTTCTCATCAGTATTCTTAAATTAGCAATACATGTAAATTATATAATTATATAAGACTCATACAATGCAATGCAATACATGTATGCACGATCTACATAAAGGATATGCTGCGTATGCATATATAAATGCATAGTGTATCTCTAACGGAAAATTGGCACATCGTGTCAATAATAAAATAAGTGAATTAAAATAATAAGATTGATGATGATAATGATGATGATAATTACGACAGATGACGACAGATGATGATGACGACGACGACGATGAGACAGAGAAGAAATAGTCGCAAAATCTCTTAGAAGACCGAGTAATTTACAATCCTGAAATAGTAAAAAATTTCTAGACTTATAGTCGAGTATATACGGTATATTTCGATGAGCATCGTAGCCGATAATTGTTCCACATGTATGTATATGTGTGTATGTATGTATGTTAACGTACGCATGTTACCGTATGCATGTACACATGTATGTGTGCATGTATGTACGTGTGTACGTGTGTTTATGCATGTGTGTGCGTGAGTGCGACCGTGGGTAGGTATGTTATGCATTAATTATAATTAGGCGATTGAAAAACAGGCATTTTGACAGTTAACCGATGTATATTGGGTAATGTAAATCTACGCTGAACTTTCGGTTAAACGACACTGTGTGATAACAAAGACCATTAGCGTCCTCCTCCTCCTTCCTTATCTAGGCTTAGGTTTGGGGATGTCAGAAAGCGAACAGTGTTGGCATCAATATAAGCTGTATCTCATCGCCTTTTAACAGAGCTTGCATTGCAGGTATCAAACAGAGATTACAAATGTATTCCGTTCCGTATTAATGTAAGCATTATGAGATGCTACGATAAGTCTGAGCTAGTTTCGAGTACTTTCATATGACCTGCCTGAGCCTCGTTTCTCCAGCAGCCGTGTGTGTTATAGATAATTATAGGTGTGGCCAATTCCCCGGTATTCGTATGAACGCTTTGTTCTGGGCTGTCTCTGCGTGTAATTATTGATAGGCGTCGAAGGAATGCCAATGACTAGCTGGCGTCGAAAGCAGAGAATGTGTTGACGGGTGCGGGAAGGTTGCGACCCTCGGTCAGAGATGATGCGTGGGCATTTACGGGACTCATACCGGGCATATCTGGCGTGCCGTCTTTGGGAGGCATCTCCTTTGGTGGGATCTGAGGCGGCGACCGGCGTTGGCCAGTGTGATGGCGAAGATGAGCTGGATGAAAGTAGTTCCGCAAGATGTAATCAAATCTATGTTGATTACACTCAGGCATATGTCCACTGCCGGGTGATGGATGTGGTATCAGCCGTTCAGTCCATGCAAGTGGCCATAATTCACATGCATACGGTAACATGCATACGTTAACATACATACACACACACATATACATACATGTGAAACAGATATCGGCTACGATGCTCATCGAAATATACCGTATATACTCGGCTATAATTCTAGAGATTGGATGTCCTCCAATAGGGTACTACAAAATCCTGCAAAAGCGGAATTTATCTGGCTTGATACTAGACAGAGGGCGTTGTTCTTGAATGGCTAGTCATCTTCGCAGATGGCTTAATTATTATTATTATCGTTATTATTATTATTATTATTATCGTTATTATTATTATTATTATTATTATTATATATTATTATTGTTATTATTGTTATTATTGTTATTATTATTATTATTATTATTATTATTATTATTATTATTATTATTATTATTATTATTATCATCATCATCATCATCGCCGTCGCCGTCTTCGTCATCATTATCATCCTCAACCCTCCATAAAAAATTTCGGAGCTGACCGTCCACCCTAAATTTATTACAATTTAACCCGCTAATATGAAAGCCTGGAGAGGTTTGAGACTAGAGAACCGCGTTTTGCCACCGGTGGAGTGGGAACCCTTTCCATGCCGCAGAACTGTTGCAAGCATACCGGTCAATCGTCGGCGCTGGCCCAACGGTCGCGAGAATGCGGCTACTCAGGCGAAAAACTCAGAGGTATTCAACGAAGACTCCGATCGTTTGGTTGCGTGTGGGGAGAATTCCAGCTGACCCAATCCCACACTTTGCTCTACATGCAAGATGCTAATGGTAAGACAAACACAAGCAGAAGGAGACTGCGCTGCAGGACAGATAATATTAACGAGGACATAGCATCGTTTTGGCTAGCGCTAATTAATAGGAACAGATAGTCTGATAAATGACCGATATCATTTGTTCGTACCCATCGCCACCTAATGGCTGGCGCCAGTCACAGACGATTTGACAACACAGGATCGTTCTTCCGCTTTTCCGTGGGTTAAGGTCTAAAGGCGTAAACAGAACATTTTTAGTGGTGGGTTTTCATTTTGCAAAGTGAACCAGTGTACTGAAAGCACCTTTACAGCAATTACAATTCAAAACATAAAATCTCATCTGAATTGGATAAATAATGTGTGTATCAACTTTTTTGATCCAGGGGCGCTCAGGCACCCCTCAGCACCCCACTAGTTGCGCCTCTGTTGAGGTCAACGGAGCGAGAGAGGCTCAGGCGCTGTAGGCCTATATACTGGCAGGTAGGGACAGTGAGTCGAGTCGATTGCCCTGCGCGATCTGTCGTTTGTCTTAAGATTTCGATCAGTGGAATTCGACTTCAGGCTGCATCTCTGCTTCCTCTCTCCTTCCTTAAGTCTATCTCTACTTCCTGTCTGTGTCTCTTCCTCTGTCTGTCTGTCTGCCTCCTCTCTCCCATCATAAATCCCTCTCTACTCTCCGTCTGTCTGTCCGTCTGTATGTCTGTATGTATGTATGTTTGTATGTGTGTATGTATGTAAGTATGTATGTCTGTATGTCATTATGTATGTATGAATGCATGTATGTATGTAAGTATGTATGTATGTATGTATGTATGTATGTATGTATGTATGCTTGTATGTATGTATGTATGTATGTATGTATGTATGTATGTATGCTTGTATGTATGTATGTATGTATGTATGTATGTATGTATGTATGTATGTATATATGTATGTATGTATGTATGTATGTATGTATGTATGTATGTATGTATGTATGTATGTATGTATGTATTTATGTATGTATGTATGCGTCTCTCCTTCTGTCTGTTTCTTTCGCTCCTCGCCTCTAGCTCTGTGGTATCTGTCGGTGGTTTGTTTTTTGGTGTCGCTGTGTCTCTCGTTTTCAATCTATCTCTCCGGGTTTTTCCATCCATCTTTGCTTCCATTTATTTTTTTGTCTCTCGATTTTCAGCTCTCTCTCTCTCTCTGTCTCTCTCTGTCTCTGTCTCTCTCTCTGTCTCTCTCTCTGTCTCTCTCTCTGTCTCTGTCTCTCTCTCTGTCTCTCTCTCTGTCTCTCTCTCTGTCTCTCTCTCTTCTCTCTCCTCTCTCTGTATGTGTCTGTCTGTCTGTCTCTCTATCCAGTCTCTGGCTGTATCTGTCTCTCCTTATGTATGTCTCTCTGTCTCTTTTTCTCTGTCTGTCCGCTTGTCCCTGACACATCTTCTCTCACTCCTGGCCTTTGAGTGACGCAGAACCTTGGATGATTGGCAGCTGAAGAACTCCTCTGATTGGCCAGAAGAATCGGACGCCTGCGAGGCTCCTATTTCTCTCTCTTATTGTGCCCGTCGGAAAGTTCCAGTCGCAGTTAGCAGCCGATAATTCGAAGCGCGACACAAACGAAGAAAAGAAGAACAGCGCAACATAAGTGAGCATGAAGACAAATTAAGCAAAGAGAGCGAAAGGTAAGAGTTTCTGTTTTTACTCATTCTGGCTTTGTTCCAGCTTTCCCTAACTTCCAAATAATAATAATAATAATAATAATAATAATAATAATAATAATAATAATAATAATAATAATAATAATAATAATAATCTATTATATCTTTATTAGCCATAAATTTGTCTTATTCCTAATGCATTGTTGTTTTACCACAACTTACCTTACTCGTTACTAATGATTAATGTAATATGGTTTTACCATAACGTGATCTGCTTCTCCCATGCATCATGGTTTTGCCTTTGTTATTTCACTCCTCCTCCATGCATAATCGTGGTAACACCATAACTTACATTACTCCTTCCTTCATTGGTACATTACGATTATTTGATTGTACATGTAGCTATCATCATCATAGTCATCATCGTCTGTTCCTGACGCCAGACAATATATGACCTCTATTTATTACAGTGATTTTATTGGATCCATTGCTCTTCTCAATCATCAATGTTGATCCGAGTTTTTTATAATGTCATCGTTTAGATTTCCGTTGCATATATTTTCCTTCCGCTTCTTGCAATTAGTGCAAAGCGTGGCAGTGGGTCACCTGGAGTTTTTTCCACATTAAACCAAACCATCGGAGTCTTTGCTGAATAGGCTACATTCATCTGTGTACTATATGGCAAAGGATCGTCCAATTCTGTCAATTATAGGCCTATGATCATCAGGTGACTCGAACACGTCGAGCTGCTTTTCAGGTGTGTCAGCGCGTAAGGCATATAATTATAATATACGGACCTAGTTAGTTGCAGACTTGCAGTTTAACGACACTGTGTGATAACAAGGATCATTAGCATCGCCCTCCTCTTTTATCCAGGCTAGGGACTGGCACTGTCAGGGTGCAAACAGCGGATGAGTTTGTATATAGACCTATAGAGAGGTATAGCTAATATGCGAAGACAGTAATGTACTTGTAGAGGTGTTTATCATCGTTGGTGTAACTCTCATGAGCCTTTATGAATGAACTCCCTTCGCGTAGAGAGCCCTGCGCTCTTCTGCTAAAGGCGAGCTTCTGGTGTCCAGGGCCTGCTCGTCACTAATGATGCGTCGAGCTTTCTCGGTGGTTGGTCCGTCCACATTGAATGGGCTCCCGGTTGCCCTCCGTCTTCCCCCTTACAATGATCTACCTACCTTTTGTAAGCTGCTAAAGTCATTTCTTTTTGGCCGTGGCTGGGCTGGGAGCACCTCTGAGTAGTTTCCCTTGAAGAGGCGCTATATAAATTATCGAAATGAATGAATGAATGAAATTGCTCCCAATGTCTAAACCCGTGTCTTTACTCACTTTTAGAGCACAATACTCTGTTGATTCGCCGGTAAATATGTTGCTGCGAGACAGAAGAAACTGCTGCGCCACTCCCTGTATGACTTGCCTCTTATCTTACTAACATTCTTCTTCACTCCTCCCTTCTTTGCTTCCGTTCGTTCTTCCTTCTGCCTATTCACCCACCATTCCGTCCTTCGTACCTGACTTCTTTGCTTCCTACCTCAGCTTCCTTCCGTCCTACTTTCCTTCCTTCCTACGTCTCAATCACATCCATCCTTCCTTTAGGTTTTTCTTTATCTCCGACAACTCCTCCACTGCTTGCATCCGAGCAGTACCAGTCCCAAGCCTACATAGAGGAGGACGGCGATGATAAAGCTGTCAGTTATCACACGATGTCGTCAAACGGAGACCACTACCACTTCTCCACTAGGCGTATCGACTCACTGTTTCGTTGTATTCTCTTTCCAGTAATTCCTCCGATCTTTCTTCTTTCCCCATCCATCACTCTTCCAAGCCTGCTGATGACATATCTTTAATCTAATCTGTCTTGAGCGGCGCTACACAAATGTGCAATTGCGATGATGTCGCGAAACCGGAAGACCGAACAACCGAGGATGATAGACGCATAAGCGAATGACTTCCTTCCACCGCCCCCCTCTTTCCTTTCCTTCTTTTCCAATTTCTCCATCGCTTCGTTCCATGCATTCCCTTCCTCATGCCATCCATCCCTCGGACTCCTCTTCCCTTGGCTTCTTGCTCTTTATTCTCCTGTTTACCGGAGGATCGCAACTGTTTAGATCCATCTGCTCCGGTCCGCTTCAGCCGGTCTGAACTCACGAGAATTTAAGATATCTAGATATCAGAGTTCAACGTCATAACTCGCCGGAAACTGGACCGTAATTCGATTGGTCTCCTTCTCACTTTCAAATTCCACAAATCCCTTTGCGGAGTCCGTGAAATCTGACCGCATTCTCTTTCCATCGAGGGCAAATTTTACAACCAGCAAGGAACAGGAATTTGCTGTTGACTTCCTCGCGGAGTCCCAGATAGAAGCCAGTCGTAAACTCCTCGCTGCCTTAACAGTAAACACGAAGAGCAGTCCCTCGAGCTTGCCCTGAGAGGTGTCCATGTTTACGAAGTGTTGGCGACTTCATTTGCTTGGCTTTGGAATATGAGGTTGGGTAGAGTCATCTCCCTCGCCGAATCATCTTTCCACGCACAGTGTAAGGGCAGTTTACTCGCATGGCTGAGCTGGGTACATACAGACAGACAGACGGACGGACGGACGGACAGACAGATAGGTATATGTAGGTATAGTAGACAGGTAGGCAGACCGACAGATAGATAGACAGAAAGACGGTGCAAGGCGTCGAGTTCATTTATGTCAGGAAAGATGATAGCTGACTCGATCTGCGGCCATTGCCCTCCATCACTCATCAGGTGACCCTAAGGGCATGGGCGCCGGGAAGGGCTAGTGTTCCGACTTGGGGAACTCAGAGGTATCGGTCTACACGGTTCCGACCGATGAGAATGCTCCTCTGGCATCCTCGCAGTCCCTCAGGGTTCGATCGTGGGATCAAGGCCCCTGAACGGTTGATGCCTCGTTCCTTCAATATGGATTCGTCGGCGCATTCGAGACATCATCGGAGGAACTATCGCTACTAAATGAACCGAACGCACTTAAAAGACACATTGGAAGATGGACGGATAAGAAGGTGGATAAGAAGCAGGACAGACAGACAGACAAATATACAGACAGACAAACATACAGATATGCAGATATACGGATGTGTAGACAGACAGACATACGCAGGCAAATAAGCAGACAGATGAACAGGCGGACAAGAAGCAGGTTGAATAGAAAAACAGACAGGCAATTGGACACATAGTAAGACTGACATCTTTGTCAGACGGAAATACAGATATGTAGACAGGCAGACAGACCGATGAAAAGGTGGACAGAAGACAGGGCAAATAGAAAGAGAGACAGACAGTCATACAGATATGTGGACAGATAGACAGACTGACGGACGGACAGAAATACTGATGGACAGATGAAGCGGAGAGATTCAGGTGCGAAAGAAGACAAATGTCAAATCCTGGTGGAATGTTGAAATCGGATTCCACGACGGGTAAGAGAGATCGGCCGTCGGCGATTGATACCCTTTCGATTCTGAGTTGCTCCGAGGGAAACAGACACCTACGACTTACGAGGCATCGCCGAGGGAATTAGAAGGAATCCAGAGAATTTAGCGAATCGGAAGGAATCCGAGAGTATAATCCCATGAAATGTTGTGAATTCGATATAATTGGAGAATCTGTGAAAATTCGGTGAATCCGATGGTGTTGAGGAATGTATGAGAGAGAGGTGGGATATGTTGAAACTAAGAAATAACGAGCTGAATGTATTTGTTCAATGAATGTGAACGATTATGGTAGTTGCAGTTTAACGACATTCGTTAACAGTTTAACTCCACCACAGTCTGCTAGTACTCAGGCAGTGCCAGTCCCAAGCCTGCATTAAGGAGGAGGCTAGTGATATCACAGTGTCGTCAAACTGCAACTTCGTTCTTTCTATGGGCATCAATAAAAAAATTTCGTCTCGCATTTCTCAACTCTTTCAGATTCCTCAGTTCTCAATGTCATCCTACTATTTCCTGTGACCAAACTCAAACTGTCTACTTCTACAGATACTTACAAATAACTTGCTTAATTGACACTGAAAATGCTCAAAGTTTTGAAATTATTTCTTATTCTTTTAAAACAGAAGAAGAAAGTATTACACTTCAATTAAATCTTCAATAGCCAACATTGTCAGCAATCCCCACTGTAAATTATTCACTTCAAATCTAATACTTTAACAGATTAAATTACTCCACGCATTTGCGTGGGCTCACCACTGATGATTCTTTTCACCTTACTGTGCATAGTTTTGCTGACAGACGTGTTTTACTAGTTCACGATGACATTTAACATCAGTTAGACCAGCATACAAAGAGTAGTTTAGATTATCTAAAAGGCCGCTATATAAATGCTCGATTATATTAGGGCCTACATTAATTCTGTTGCCACACGTGCTCGGTGCATTCTCGTCTCAGCCCAACTAATTAGCCATGCAAGACTAGGCTGTTGAATATCTGTTCGGCTCAGCGTATACATACATAGCAGGGATGCAACAAGCGGGGGGGCAGAGGGTCACCGGCCTCCCAGTTTCAAAACTGGGGGGGGCAAAGCCCCCAGGTTTAGTGCTCAGTGCCCCCATATCGGTTCTTTTTTATGTTTCTTAATGACTTTCTAAGATGACTCTTGTTAAGATAATTTGTGCCCCCAATTTTTCAAATTTCTGGGGGGGCAAAATTCAAAAGGTGGGAGGCCCAAGAAAAATTTCCGCTTCGCGCAAAATTTTTTAATTTTGCCCCTCCACTTTTCAACACCTTGTTACACCTCTGATACATAGGCTACAATGACACATGAGCCGGTGAATATTTTATACGTTAACAGAAAGTTCGTTAAAGGTATTCTAATGATAGGATTTGATCGTTTGTATTTAAGCGATGTTATGTAATGTTAATCTTTGGAAATTAACCTTCGCCCACAAAAACCGTCAAGGGAGACCAGTTTATTCAACGACACTATTTACATTAAGTCGGCGTTAGCTGCCTAACTGCTCGGTTCGTTCTGGTATCAAGGCAAAACCGAGGGAGGTCAAGCAGAACTGATGGTCGCAGTGTGTCAACGCTAATTAAACCAATAATAATTATTGTGACTAATCAGAATTGCAATTTGACGAAGTGCATCGCCCTTTAAGCTTGGCTTGCTGATGTTGACGTTGTATATTTTATACCGATTGCGTTGTATGAGTAACTGACGATTTGTCAAATGGTGCAATACACGCATGAATGGATGGATAGACAGATGCGTGGATGGATGCCTGCGTGTGGGTGGCTGGATGCGTGATTAGATAATTATGTATGTACGTGTGGATTTGTGTATGTTGAGGATGGACGAATGAATGGATTTGGTAAAAGCTCAGAGGTTAATGGCATGGCCGAGTGAGTGTGCGAATGAATTGAGTGAGTATACGCGTGGGTGGATGAATTGGTTGGGTGGGCAGTTTGGTGAATGGTGGGTAGGTAGGTCGATAATATGAGGGGTATACGAGGAAGGCTAAGATGGATGAGGGCGTGGGTGGAAGTATGGATTGGGTGGGTGGATGGATTGGGTGGGTGGATGGATTGGGTGGGTGGGTGGATGGATTGGGTGGATGGATTGGACGAGTGAGGCGAATCATAGATGGACGGATTTGGGTGGCTCTGTATAGGAATGAATAAAAATTGAGGAATGAAAATCTGTTGAACAAATAAGACGATGTGAATAGATGGATGGACTGGATGCATGAGTGGATGGATTGGGTGAATGAGTGGATGGATTGGGTGAATAAGTGGGTGGAATTGATGAACGAACGAAAGAAACGGTTAGACAGAGCAGTTATCGGTGTTTTTAGGTAGGACTCATAGGAGTGGTGATTTGTTAATTAGAACGGCGGTTTCGGGGTTTTAAGTCAGTCGGACGATCTCTTATTAATTACATCGGCAGTTCTAGGGGTTTTAGGTCAAAGGGGGATCTCCAATTAATCAAAATCGGCGGAAGAAACAGAGAGAGAAAAGAGAGAGAGAGAGAGAGAGAGAGAGAGAGAGAGAGAGAGAGAGAGAGAGAGAGAGAGAGAGAGAGAGAGAGAGAGAGAGAGAGAGAGAGAGAGAGAGAGAGAGAGAGAGAGAAGTGACGTATCAAAAAGTAGAAGAAACAGAGAGAGCAGTGACGTATCATACAGGGTTATTACTACCAACTCTGGGTTTTTAGTTCGGAGGGGTGATCTCCTATTAATCAGAACGGCAGTTCTCGTGCGTTTTTTCTCGCAATTTCGCTATCAGCTAATTGAATCAATTATCCTTGGCGACTGACACGGTTGCTGATGGTGGTAGAGAATGTGGATGGAATTTCAGATGTCTATCGGGGCAAAGGATGATGCTAATGTTGTCAGCTGACTCTGTTGGGTCAATCGGGATCAATTGAGATGGAAGTTCCGCTTGCGGTCACTAACAAGTAACAGATCTACTCTAACCACAGCAACTGATTATAACTTGTAATTGTAATGGAAAACTTATATAGCACCACTCGACATCACATCAGAGGAGCTCACAACTCAACACATAACGATGATAATCAAAACGAATAGCTGTAGTAGCAGGAATAGTGATGTCAAACTTCTAAAGCGCCACTTGAAAGCCAAGCGAAGGACACCAGCACGAACAAGATTGATAATAATATTATTACCACAGCAGCAGCAACAACAAATACTACTGCACCCCATAGACAAAACAACAACTACTGCTACCACTTCTACTACTAATACTAATGATGATGATGAAGATGATAATGGTGATGATGATGATAACAACAACAATAATAATAATAATATAAATATTATTATTATTATTATTACTATAATGAGACCGAACAATGCCCTCTAATTTTTGGAATCACGAGGGATCGTATATACCTCGGGGAAAAATAATGATAGCAATAATAATAATAATTCTATGGCGCTGGTGCCGATAATTAGACAACGAAAATAACAATGATGATGTCTTAAAGACGATGATAACGACGATTAGGCCTATTAACTACTGTGGCTCTTCAATACTGGTATAGACAGACAGACAGATAGTGACAAAGAGAAGTAAACAGACAGACATATAGGCAGGTTATAGGCAGACCGACAAACAGAAGGAAAGACAGACTGACAGACAGGCATACAGAGAGAGATACAGACAGACAGGCAGGTTGCAGGCAGATTGACAGGCAGAAGAACAGAACCGAGATCATGCGCCAGCCGCCATAAGTTCCGCAAGACATCAAGTCTAAATATCGCCAGCAGATTTTACGACCCCTATTATATTTCTTCATATTCACACATAATGTATACATATATAGTCTATTTCACATATAGATACATAGTTAATAATTCAAGATTGACACTTATATATACATTACTTATATGTGTATATATAATATATATATATACATATTATGTAAATGTTCGTTTTACTTCTGAGCGTGATTTCCCAGTCATGACCATTCCCTGTTGGCCTCCATTACAGGAATTCGATTCCTGTCCTGCATATATCCGCGTAACTGCAACCACTTCTTCTTCCTTCTTTGACGTTTTCCTTAGTCAACGAAATTTTAGATGGCCAGTCAGAGAGCCTGACCAATCAGAGGGCCAGACGCAGGGTAGGGCACAGTGCCCAAAGGAACCTATTTATTGACTGATGTCTCAGACACTCTCATTCATTGTCTTTGGTTCCGCGGAAGCAGCAGAGGTAAGGGCTCGTTAGGGCATTCGTTGTCCCGGGCAAAAAGAACAGACTTATAAAGTGTCGATGAAACGCATTAGAGAGTGTCCTATGAAAAGAGTGAGGATCAGATTATGTGTTTGAATGTTGTGAGACTAGATAGTGTGATTCAATGTTCAAAGATTATATCAGATTTTGCGACTAAACGTTCTAAGGTTTCGCCTATGGGTTAGGAACATCTCCCCCCGGACATTTCCTTCGGACATCTCCTCCGGATATTTCCCTCCGTAGGACAATTCCCTTGGAATTTCCCCTCTGTGACTCAAGGTAACTATTTAAATAGTTAAATTAAATTTAGACAGCACAACGAATGAACATTTATTTATAAAGCATAAAATTGGTTAAAGTTTTGCGTAAGATTCCTTTATCAATCCAGTCTCCATTTAAGAAGATCTGTTTTCCTCAATCAAGCTTCCATTTAAGCGCGATTCTTTTCATCAACCCAGCTTCCATTTAAGAAGATCTGCTTTTCTTAACCCAGCTTCCATCTAAGTGCGATTTTTTCCTATATCCAGCCTCCATTTATGCGCGACTATTTTCATTGATTCAGCTTCCGTGATTAAACATTTGCCTTAAGCATCAACGCCAGACACGCTTAAGTAAGGTTGTTGGTTGTTCACCAATTAACTAATTAACGGTCCAGTTGCGATCCGGGGAATTGTCCTACCGGGGGAAATATGACGGAGATATCGGGGGAGGGAGATGTTCGGGAAAAATGTCCGGAGGGAAATGTCCTAGACCCGGCTTATATGTTATTGATTGTTCAGATGTTCTAAGCTTATATCAGATCGGATGATTGAATGTTCTTAGATTAGATCAGATTATTTGAATGAAAATTCTAAAATTAGAATAGATTATGCAATTGATGCCGGCATTTTCAGGGAAACCCTCACGGACGGAACTTCGAGAAGTTTACATCGACTTCGTCTTCTGTTTGACGAGGTAGCCTCGGCCTAGAGGACAGAGCCTACTAGGCCCCTCGGGGTAACAGCTTTCACCCCTCGTTGCTGACTTTAGCCGTCAGCTTTTGAATTTTCAACCGATCCAGAGACATGTATCGGGTGCACTTGAATGTCCTCGCGTCCGTCTTGACCTTGCTGGCCCTGGCCTTGACGAGCTCTGGACTGGTCGTCGCTCGGACAATCACGGAGGATCCACAGGTTGTTTTTCACGAAACCACATCGCAATCCGCCGCCGCCACAACGAGATCGGATGTGGTCCAGCTCAGCGAAACTCATACAGCGGCATCGCCAAATACCGATTCGACATCTTCGTCAACCTCCACTTCATCTCCTTCCTCATCCTCCTCATCCTCCTCATCCTCCTCTTCCTCCTCCACCTCCATTAGCAACGTCATCCAAAGAACCGGCTCTGTTGCCACTCCCTCCTCAGTACAGCCAATCGGAAGTCCGTCATCGACTACGACACCAGAACCTGACTTCCTCAACAGCCTTGACTCGAGTATTCTGAACCTCAACTACACTTTTGAGAAACAGCTGCGCATCGAGGCGATCAAGCAGGACATCCTTAACCGACTGGGAATGACGCGAGTTCCGGATGTGTCCAGGATCAACATGACTGTCCAGGAGAGACGCCAGATCATCAGGCTGTACAAGAAGAGTATGGAGGAGTTGCATGGCAAGAAGGCATCTCTGCTTTTTGATTATGACGACCAATTCTATGCCAACCAGTTTCACAGCTTCACTGAATACGGTAAGCACTCCACTAAGGATTCTACAACTATTACAACTATTGCAGCGGCGTGGCTGCGTTACGGGCTTTAGAAATCATCTGTTCAATAATAAAAATAATTGCAATAACAAAAACTTTTATATATTAGTTTAATTGCAACTCACAAACTGCAGTATGATTACAGACATAGTATGAACGAATGATGAAAAGTTATTACAGGAGTCGAATTTAACCGTCGGCAGCCACGGATTACGCCCATTACTCTACATGTCCAATTTAATCAACGCTGCCGTTTAGTTGAAGAGGAACTTAATAAAATGCTTTGGCGTAACTGATATGTACCATAATGGACGTACACATCCGTTCCTATCAACCCCACTGTTGGTAGCAACCGTACGGCGTTAGACCGTTCATTCTGCACTTAAATAATTACTATTACTGATTTCGGGAAATCTTTTACCCTAGCTGCCAATTTGATGCGGGTGTAACGATTGAAGATTCCCGTGTACGCCTATATATATATATATATATATATATATACGCTGTAACTCAACCCTTCCTTACCTTTTCAGTGTGAGGGACAGGCAGGAAGTTTTCAATGGTGCCCCGTTTATTCGTTATTTTCTGTTTCAATCGCCTTAAAACTATTTCTTAAAATTGATTTAAATACATATTGAGACAATACAGTGACTATATTGAGATCGAAAAAAATTGCATTGTAAGTGGTTTTTGCAACGAACATTAAAAAAATTCTTGGTATTTTTTACTATGCGGACCGGTAATTGAGCGAACACAGCTTGGTAAACATCTGAGACCAAAGTAGTTAATAGCAATGTTGAAACAGAATGTCGTTCTGCAATTTGATATTTACAAGCCTGCTTAAGTGGTGGATATAGGTGAAGAGAGTGACAAAGGAGGGAAAAGGGAAGGATGGGAAAGGGAGAGGAGGGAAGGTGGGTGAAAGGAAGCGATGACCCCATTGGAGGGCAAAGATGTGCCCCTGCTTAAATTTATAGCCGTGTATGTTTCTGAAAAGTAAGCCGCACTCAGAAAGTATGGCAGCCAAGAAACACGAATCTGAAAGTAGTTGTACATACACAACTAAATTCACAAGACAGGTAGCAAATAGGGATGCATGCATACATACATGTACATATATGTACATACTCACAAACATGCACACCAAGTAACATACATACATACATACACGTGCACACACATACATACATAAATGCATACATAAACACACATACATGTATGCACACATTTGCACACGTATTATGTTACAGGCAATGTATGAAACCAAGGATTTTGTAAAATGCCTAGGCAATTTGTAAAACCCTGACCCTGCACTAACCCTACACTAACCTTAACCCTAACCCTCACTAGCTCTAACCCAGACCCTGACCCTAACACTAACCCTATACCTAACCCTGGCCCTAAATGGAGGATTTTACAAATTTTGCCTAAAAACCAGGCATTTTGCAAAATGCCCGGTTTCACACATTGCCTGTGACATATTCACATGCACTGTAGCTCACAAGCCTATGTGAATGTCCCGGAAAGGGGCTATACAAATATATAGTGTGCGGGTGCTTCTATTTTGTGCATTTGTTTATCTCATCGATTGACTCTTGGGTCGGTTGATGGCACCCGATCTTCCATAGACGTTGAACTCTTTCTGATAAAGTTCCGCAGAGCGTTGACAACTTTATGGGTTGATGCGAGCGTTGTCTTAAAAGCATAGACATGTGCTTTGATCTGTGGACCCGCATACCCATATCCACCGTTAAGTCATCCTGCCCTATGTCAATGCCACATCGCCTTATCAAGAGTTAACCTTATCCAGTCTAAGCCTAACCTTATTCGCATTCACATGCACCGTAAACATAACCTCATCTTATCAAATGTAAACAGAACTGTAAGCAATGCTAACCTATAAGCCTACTATGATGTTAACCTGATCAAATGTCAACCTATAGCTTTATCCAATATTGCCTTATCCTCTTCCAGTATTGCCCTATCCTCTTCCAGTGTTAATCTAACCTTATCGTGTGTCAGCCTATAGCCTTATCCAGTGTCAACATATCGCCTCATGCAACGTTAACCTAGCAATGTCCAGTGTCAATATAAAGCCGTATCCAGTGTCAACCAAACCTTATCCAGTGTTATTCAAACTTTACCAAGTGTTAACCAAACCTTATACAGTGATAACCTAGCCTTATTAACTGGAAACCCCGCCAGTTCAGTAAAATAGTTTTTATCCTTCCAGGTGACAAGCCAGTACCGATCACCGACCGACTGTGGCGAGCCCCTCGAAAGAAGCGCATCTTCTTCTCCGTCGACATCCCCGAACCGACCGATCCCCGTAAGGAAACCGTCGTCAAATCGGCGACGCTGAAGCTCTACAAGCGCGACGTCCGCCCGCAGAACCTCGAGATCAGCGACCTCATCGACCGAACGCTCCGCATCGAGATCTACCAGATCCTCCAGCTGACCGCCGACCAGTTCCTGCGCAGGTCCATTGACTCGCGCCTCGTCTCCCTCGACAAGGCCACCTGGGAGGAGTTCGACATCTCCAGGGCTGTTCAGGACTGGATCCGCGATCCGTCGTCCAACCTTGGGCTCGAGATCGCCTGCGACAGCCGATACCACATGGAGGACGTGCTCGACTTCGTCGTCTGGAGCCCTCCGGTTGCCGACAGCCCCTACCAGGCAACCCTCCTGCCCGCCCTCAACGTCCTGACGCAGGAGAAGCTCATTCTGGGTCGGCAGAAGCGGACGCTGCCGGACAGGAACGACTGCGTCCAGGGCGACGGGGAGGAGAGGTGCTGCCGTTACCCGCTGACGATACACTTCCGCGACATCAACTGGCACAACTGGGTCATCGAACCGGAGAGCTACCAGGCGTACTACTGTGCGGGGTCGTGCCCCCGCGACTATAGGGTGGCGCATCGCTACGCCCGCATCATGACGCTGATGCGCGAGCGCAATCCGACGATGCAGCTGAATATCGACTGCACAGAGACGAGGATGGGGAGCCTGAACATCGCACACTACAACAGCGAGCGCAACCTCGTCGTCAGCGTCTTCGAGAACATGTACCCCGAGGAATGCATGTGTGCCTAGGGCGTGACCTTAGCTTGACCTTAGCGCCAACCCATTCCCGCCGTCCCTCTTCGTCGTCCTCGTCCCACCTTCGTTCCTACACGCATAGCTTCCGCTGTTACCTCCTGACCCCACTCCAGCCACCGCCAGCATGGATATCTCCTGCTTTCACTCTTTCTCTAGGCTGCTTCACCTCGTTCCACCTCGCACGATCTTCTTCCTGTACAGTGGTCTTCCGGTGCACGTTTCGATTGAGGGACTACATACATAGAAATGATACGCCATGACCTGCGTAATCTGCATCGTGATCGGTTAGTTATTGTTTCACGACACTGTGTCATAGCAGACATGTGATGTTTGTCACCCTCCTCCTCTGCCCAGACTTCGGACAGGCACTGTTAGAGAGCGGCGGGCCGAGGTGGATCTTCTGCACGTCTTGCAATTCGTACCTGCAGTTCATAGTGAAGATTTAGATCGGTCCAGTAAACCTATGTAATATGTCAATCGTCTCTGTAATCCTAAGTATTTCTCTGACTCCACATTTTACCTCCTCAGGTAAATTCAGATGGTACATGATCTCCATTTGACTCACTTTCATGCTGTTGAACTTTCTTCTGGGTTATCGGATTTACTCCTGCAATGCCAAAGTTTCGTGCTTTTACCCATTTCTCATTTCATTTTCGTTCCTACATCCATTAACCTAATCAGTTCCTCTTCCATCTTTCCTTTCATCCAGATACCTTCCCTTAATTCTTAATACTTTCTGTCGACGTAGTCTTACATCCAGTTAATCGGAATCCAAGCTCGCATTCTGTCAGCCTTTGTTTTCCCACGTGTTAGCTGCGCTTATTCATTCTGACATTTTCATCGGCTTCGTCATAAAACTCCACAATCAGACGGAAAGTTCCCCAGCAGTCATAACTCACCGGGTCGCTGGCACACGGGTCGCCGCCCTATCCTTCTACGAGGCGGTTCCCCATCATCGCCCCTATCTACTTTATGGCCGCGATGGCGTCTTTACGACGCATGCGCAGTGGGACAGCCTAGCGTTTGCTGAAAGAGACAACAAAGATGGCGATGTGTTTTTGTAGCGCAGGAACTCAGAAGATCGCGAGTGGGGGTGTACAACTGAACTACAAAGGAATTTGGAAATGTTGGATGAAACTACCGTCATCAGATAGTGTCGCAAAGGGATGGGAAACCTCAAGAACAGCCCGCGGAATATTATTCGATGATAGAGAGGCACTGTGTAATGAAGATAATAATGATAATATTATTATTATTAACAATAAAATAATACAATTCATTTAATAATCAAACTCACGTGGTTATGATTACAATTCGTCATATGAACGGACAATCACAAATTATTACAAGAGTCCAATACAACTTTATGACAATCGTGCAAGGCGCCAACTGCCCTATTGCTCATCTTATCAAAGTATCTGGCGAATGTCGACCTTTGGGAGGGTGCGGGAATCGATCCGGAGTGTTTTCTTAACCCTCTTCCCGACACGTAGAAGAACGCAGACAATTTATGAAGGTCATCGTTCAGTCACTTTCTGCTACGTGGAGTCAAACCAGCCGCCAGTCGTTAATAAATCTATGCTCAGCGGGCTTAGTATAGGACCTACTTCGGAGAACACACGTCTGCGTTTTCTTCACTTTATAGTCGTCTTCCCTTGATAACAAATCACGGAGCTGATTTTCAGGATAACAGGAAGGGCATTCGAATGAGCAAAGATACTTCAAAAGGCCTCGGAAGTAGATACTGTATGTACACACCAAGCTAACTGCAGATGAGAAATTTGTCATATCTGCCGGTAACTTCATCCGTTGCATGTTTAAAGAAACATCCGTAGATTATCTGTATGACAGCGGACGCCGTTAAGGATGTTATTTTATAGAATTCTGCTTTGAAAATAATCAAATTGCTTGAGTTCCCTATTTAAAACCTTTAATTTAAGAAGACAACGCGGTCGCCATTTGCAAATGTATGCTTACGTAACAGACACGATTGAATATTTCCCAGCGTTCTGATAGGTTGTTTGTTCTTTTCAGCCGGTTTGCCTTATGTGGTAACTGCCGTAAGTAAAGCTGTAGTTTATGTTTATTCATTTGGAGGCAGATTTCCAGATATCGGTAACGTGCTCACATTCATTTTCTGAGCAAGAAAGTTATTACCTCGATAAATTTTGGTGATTACGTAGGCTTGAAGGAGAGTTTAACGGACATTTTGTTTGTTTAGATCTTGTAACGTTTTTGAACAATATATTTAAAACAGAACTGTAAAGAACTACACGGAAGACGATTCTTGTAGTATGCTATACATTAATATAGCATTAATTGAGTGTTTTATGCGTTATATATGAAATATTATACCTTATATACACACACACCTTATATACGTTATGTATATTTTAGTTCGTTAATTGTAGTTGTGTGGTGAATAATGTTTATATATAATTTTTCGACGACTTACTTCAAAGGAATGTGATTTAGAAACATATTGAGCAATAATTTTCTTGGGATGCTGTAGTTTTTAATAGCAAAAAACAGCAGCTGTTTCCTTACTGATCCGTTTAGGTTTCCAGAATTTGGTGTCAACTGAATTACAAGATTTTTAATTTGTGGTCAATTCGTGCTCAAATTTCTGCCTTTGAACTAAAAGGCGAACACCAGAGGACCATATTTGAAGTAGAAGCTAAACAGAATCATTTGTCTGTTGCAGACTGTGGCAATTGGTTCAATTTGTAGCATTGAAATAGTCCAAATACAACAGGTTGGGTGCATGTCTGAGTAAATGCGTTGTACCGTGTTGTACGAGGGCAAATTTGAGCATGGCTGCTCGGTGTAGAATTGTTGTGAATTGTTACCTTTGACCTTAAAACTCGCTCTTAAGTTTCGAGGGCTCGAAATGCTAGTATTCTTTTCAGTCTAGTTAAATAATCATTCTGCGTTTTAATTTTCTGTAATAACTTTAGCGCAACATTATTACTTGTTTGTTGTTAACTTAAGAATGCGCAGCCAAGAACAGCTAGTATTAGAAATTACTTGCACTTATTTCGGTCAGTTGACAGTCCTGTAATTAGTTAATTAATTTGCGCGACCAAGTGTTCGAAAAATGTGTAACTTTGTTCTGGAACATTTGATCTCAACTGCAAACGGCTACTTTGTCGAGACGACTTTTATTAGCTAGTCTTAGACATCTTGACGTAGACCAGTTAAAGTTAGAACAATTTATTCGCGCTTACATCCGCAATTACCATCGATGCTGCCTATGCATAGACATTGTCCAGAACCTATCATATAAACATTCGTGGCATGTAAACATAACTTATAGCTTGTGTATGATTAAATGCCATGTTTGTGTGGTTACGACCTATGTTAGTTACGCGTTTTATGGTCACCTTTAGACGTCAACTAGCGTTTTATCGTGGAAGCGATAAAGGCGTCCATTCACGACTTCAAACACACGGGAAGCTACTCGACGAAGACAGAAGCAAACAAGGAGACTGTCAACGCCTTCGAAAGTTCTCAAAATATGGGACCTCGTCCCCCGCCGACCCGTAGCGCAGTTTCGTCTCGATAGGAGTCTCAGACTGAGTGTTTACGTAAGGTCAAATAAACCAGTTCACCAATGCAATAGCTATCTATTACTTACTATTTCCTGCATTTAATATTACTAATTTGACAATTTACAGGCTTTAACAGAGAGTGACCCTGATCAGTTTCATCACCAGGTGGCACTCTATGACTATATATTCACAATGAAAATAACACTTTATCGACATGATCTTTGACCGACCGCTTCTAAACGGATACACATATACTGGCCAATGGATATACCACAGTCAGATATAGTGAATGTTGTGAACGTACGTCGTAAATATTGCAAAGCACGTGACAGACACCTGTTCGTTTGCTGTCGTATCACGCCACTCCAGCGTGGGTATAGAAGTACCGACATTTACCCATTTGACCCATGCAGTCCTCCTCTGTCACCCTAGTCAGTCTGAGCAAGGTTAATGGCATCGACCATAAAGAGATTAATGTGTACTAACAACACGTACGGTGTTTTGGCTATCAATGCGCATGCGTATCGGATCCTGTAATATATATTTTAAGTATCAGCGCCTATTGCCCTAGTGTCTAATGCAAAAAACATCCCCATATGGTGCTCCAAAATTAAACTGCAGTGATATCAATCAATCAATCAATGCCCAAAGAGTCAGCTGAAACAGGGAGCCAGCGCAAAACTGGGTGACACAATTTGGGAAATTTGTCCTATGTTGAAAAAGAATTTTTTTACAAGCAACCAAACAGAATATGAAGAAAACGAAGAATAGGAAGTAATATAAGACGATTAAGAGGAAGACGAAAAAGAACATTTTTACAAGCCATAGCTATGAGACAGCCGTGGGTAAATCGTATACTAAGTGCCAGCGACTCTAAGGTACGACCCTAATACACTACGAAAATCAGGCCTCTGGTTGTGACAACAGCAGTTATAGTTGAGAATTGAGAACTTGCACTTGCAAGTCCTTCACGGCAGGCCCTATCACGTGTGAGGACATCATTTCGCAAACTAACGCGTGTGTGTAATAATAAAAGGCCTATGTGTGCAAATGTGCGAGAATTTTCACGAGCACCTGTGGCGGCCTGTGTTTGCGTTTTGTCTCTGTTTGCGTAGTGAAAGTGTGTTTGCGCGTGGTTGTTTGTTTGTTTGTTTGTGTGTGTAATTATGTCTTTGTTTATGTATTAATAAAAATTGAAACTAATTCTTCACAACACTTCCTCCTCGAGAGTTCACTTTTGTCATGCAAATGATTATACTCCAAGAGATTTGGTTTCTGTCTAATATGGGTAGCTCGTATTACCCTCCAACGGGGCAGAGGATCTCACCCTATCAAGCAATTGAAAACCTCAACAGGTCGAGGCCATACATTCGCTCTCTATAGGCCCTATATTATATTTCAGTTCGTACACGGAACCTTAAGTGGCGTGGACCCCATTCACACAGACAGAAACCCACCACTGTTCGCACTGTGACAGTGCCAGTTCCAAATATGGATAAAAGGAGGAGGGCTACGCTAATGATCTTTGTTACCATACAGTGTCGTTAAACTGAAACTAATCAATCAAACGGACAGCGATGGTGAATGACCAATACGTTGGAAAAGTACAGGGTCCACAAGCCTTTATTATGTATACGGTCGCCATAGACGGATTCATTTATACTTCATGAAATAATTGCGTCAGTTGAAGAAGACGCCTCGAAGAAGCAAGCAGGATGTTGAACCTTGTACCCATCATCCGATATCGTCGTCATCGTCATCGTCATCGTCATCATCATCATCATCATCATCATCATCATCATCATCATCATCATCATCATCATCATCATCATCTCTTTTCACACCAGACTACTCTGAGTGCTGTGCAGTGTAGGATCCAATAACCCAGCGCTCTTGGTCTATCTTTATCTACGTGTTTGTGTTTCACTATTGCTGCCTATTAACAACACTGATAAACAAATCCACAACTGTATATAGACAAGCAATTTTAAGAAATAAAAAACAATAGCTAGCTGAGACAAGACTGGTAGGACGTCATCTAATTAGTTTTGTAATTATTCTCTGCCGATTGGTTCTGGCGTGAGGTGATTGGAGTTTCGCTGTGATGTCCCTAGGTAGAAGATGCTTCGGATACGGAGGCTGTTACGTCAGCATCCAGGGATTCCAGGCTTCATCAAATTCCGATCGAATGAACGCGGACTTAGTTATCACACATGTGTCTGTTAATCCGTTTGCAAGAGGACGGACAGGTAGAGGTAGATGGAGAGGGCGTGACAGATAGATGGAGATAGATAGAGGTGGATTAAGACAGATATTGACAAACATATTGACGTCGACAGATAGAAAGAGAAACAGACACACACACACTCACACAAATGCACCATACACACACACACACACACACACACACACACACACACACACACACACACACATACACAAACAGACACACACACATGTATATACAGAGAGATGTAGAAAGATACAGAGATATATTGACAAACAGATAGACAGAGACAGATGGAAAGAAAGAGTGATATAGTTTTCTAATTAATATTTACTGATTAGTTCTGGCGAGTGGCGTTTCGCTTTGATGTCCCAAAGCAGAAGATGCCTCGGATACGGAGGCTGTTACATCAGCATCCAGGGATTCCAGGCTCCATCAAATTCCGCACTGCAATCAGACAACATCGCGCTTTCTCTGTTGTTTTACCAGTCCCCTGGAATGGCATGGAATGGACTTCTTATGCCTAGGGTTTAACGAGACGCATCTGTAGCAGTATTAAGACCGTTCTTTTCAGCCGGGCTTGGGTCTGGCGCGCTCCTGAATAGTTGAACTAGTAACCTTAAGTCGCGCTATTTGCATATTCGTATTGAATGATTAAATATACACCTTGAAAGACGGACATGCAGAGATAGTTCGATAGACAAACAGAGAGACAGAGAGACAAACAGACACACTCACAGACAGACTGACAGTTCTGATTGTCTAGTATGTTCCATATAGCTCGTTTAGCATCCAATTTCCATCTTCTGAATCTGGTTACAGAGGCGGGAAATGAAGTGGTTTCTGTTCGCCGTATCTTGGCCATAAAAGGACCATTAAATCCATTCCTTTCCCTTTCTGAAAAAAATAGCAAACTTCACGTTGGAGAACAGATTTTAACCCCGCGGTTGAAAACATCAACACACAAAAAAACGTGCGTGACTTATCGTTTGGGGTCTGAAATTCAGCCCCACTCAAAACGAGGCGCACAGTTGCTAAGTTGGTGTTGCCGACGTTCTTCCATTGAAAAGTGTGATAAGTAGGAAAATTGCTTTTGACGAGACAGTACCTATGCAATATGCATCGTCGTCGATGTAGCCGATCGAGGAGTGAGAATGCGACTCTGGAAAATAGACCTATAGAGACAGGAGAATATATATGTAAGTGCATATATATTTACAAGTGCAAGTTCTCAATTCTTAATATATCAATCGATATATATATATATGTATATATGTAGAGAACAAGAATAAAAACAAGAACAAGAAATTGAAGAAGTTGATGATAATGATGACGATTGCGGTCACAAATACAATTGAACAGGCAACAATATATGTATTATATGTATCAATTGTATTTGTGACCGCAATCGTCATCATTATCATCAACTTCTTCAATTTCTTGTTCTTGTTTTTATTCTTGTTCTCTACTTAAGCTATCACGCAGCAACAACGGCTACTGTCAGTACTGCTACAACCACGACAATCCTTACAACTGTTTCCATTAGTTCCATAGAATACAACTACGGCCAGCAGTACAACGGACCACCGCCAAAACAGCAACTACTGCGGCAATTTTCATTTTCTCCTAATATTTCTTCTCTTTATATATTTTTATATATTTCTGCACCTTTGCATCGTATTACTTTCTTATCTTCTTCTTCTTCGTTCCTCTTGTCATACCAGAGGCGGTTTGTTGATGATCTTCTTCTTGTTCTTTATCTGCTTGCTCAACGCTTGATAAACACGCATACTCCTACAACCCATCGTCCCACCCTCACCCACACCAACACATTCTCCAACAGCCACCAATCCCTCACACTCAAACATATTTACACAAACACCCACACTTTCACCCACAGTACCACACCCGCACAGAATTCCATACTCACACACCCACACTTCCACACCCACCCACTTCCCATACCCTCCCACCATCCAAAACCCACCCTTCCACACCCACCAATCCTCCCACACCCACCAATCCTCCCACACCCACCAATCCTCCCACACCTACCCATCCTTCCACGCCCAATCACCCTCACACTCTCCCGCACCATTCACCCTCCCACAAGTGACGGGTGGTGTTGGTGTACGTCGGTTATGATGGGGTATTTATTGTTGCATCTGCCACGTAGGGTGAAGGAAGACATAAACCCAGATTCACGAAGACGCTCTGACAAGATCAACAATTGAACAGAGGAGAGCTTATCTTATCAACGCTGATGGCAACATTCCACAGACACATAAGCATACGAAGAGGAGGAGGACGACGAGGAGGAGCAGGACGACGAGGAGGAGGAGGACGACGAGGAGGAGAAGGAGGAGACGGAGAAGAAGGAGGAGATGGAGAAGGAATGTGGGATGGAGGAAGGGTGGGAGATGAAGAGATCGGAGGAAGAGAGGCGGGGAGGAGTAAGAGAAGAGGAGGAAGGATGGAAGAAGGAGGAATAGAAGGAAAAGAAGGAGGAGGAAGAAGGTGGAATTTAATGCAATCTGTAGGTTACCTGTCTGTCTGTGTACATGTTCGTCTGTGCGTCTGTCTGACTGATTGATTTTTATTCTTTGATTTAGGAAGTGTTTGTCGGCTTTCACGGACGTTCAGAATGCATGATCCAGGTATACCTAAGTATGACGACTATTGTTATTATTATTATTATTATTATTACGATAATTATTATTGTTATTATTATTATTATATTTTTATTTTTTGCCTCTGGGGAACATCGTACCCTGGGATTTAGAGATTAGAATATTATTAACCTATATATGAGATAATTCTCTGGAGGGTCAGGCTTCGTCTTCGTGGTTCGAAGAGAAGTTCCCCTTGGAATCGACAAGTTCATAATAATGAATGCTATTAGGCAGACGTTGAAAAAAAGGAAGATTGATCCGCGTCTGTCACCGCTAATAGAGGAAATACGGTTGTGTACGTCATTGATGAAATCCGAGGCTGAATGGTTCAGAAGACCAAGGATCTCGATGGCCACCGGTTGAAAGATGTACGATCTGGGCAGCCCACCTATATCTGTGTATTGCGGTTGGCAGCCGCCATAGATGCGGATCTGACAAAACCGGCTGTTGGTGTTATATACAAGTCGGCACAAGTAAGTAAGTAAGTAAGTAGGTAAGTAAGTAAGTAAGTAAGTACGTATATTCTTTAACACAATCTGCAAGCGCACTACGATACACAGGAGAAAACTTAAGAAAAGTGGACAGTGTCATTCCAAGTCGGGATAAAGAAGGAGGGCGACGCTAATCTAATGATCTTAATTATCATCACATAGTGTCGTTAAACTCCAACTACTGATAATGGTGCATCCCACGCCAATACTTTCCGCAACGTAACTGTAGCTTTCGGAACAATTTGCAATATGAGCAAGTTCTGATTCAGTATTGTCCGATGCAAATATAACAGTCAATGATATCACCGTTGATTTGGCATCATGTCACCTACGTGTTCGTTTGGCATAATGCCATTGGAACTCTTCTGTAGCCCAAGGTCGATTGACGCTATAATTTGACAGCGCTTGCAATGATATATAGGCCATGCGACATTCCTACGACGCGCGGACTCAACCGCATCAATTTGGTTGAAATTTGGCCCATAATGTTATCGCCCACGCAGTTCAGCTCTAATAGACAACAATTCTTCGAAGACAATGAGTCGCAGGTCCTTTGTTTTATGATGTTGTTTTGTGCAAATGATGAAAACGCCCCTTGTTGAATTCGCGACCACATTGCAGGTCTTGATGACAGCAGTTGAAAAATCTGATGCAGGACCTATATTTCTCAGTACGGTCTCGCGAATGATATCCTCCTCGCTTGTTTGCCTCGCCTTCAGTTTTTCTTCTAAATCTACTTACTCGCCTCCTATGCGAGATCATTATTGTAGCCCTACCAGTTTAAATAATTTATTGAGGAAATGAAAGCGTAAAATAGGTAAGTTATTTGAAGTACCACTGAAGCGGTTGAAAATGAATTCATTATTCATAGCATCCAAAATAGCATTTAAAAGTGTATTTAGTATTCTGCCATATAGGATATTGTAGTCATAATAACATCGACTATGATTAGATGACAATTTATGCAAATCGAACTATAAGCCAATTCTTGTTGCATTTTCATACATAATAAATTTTAAAAGGTGTGTAACTGTGCGTTTCCACTGGGACCTAAAAGTTGTTAACCCATTCAAACGGACAGCGGGGTGAAGGATCTCACCCGATTAATTAGTTGAAAACTGCTGAGGGTCGAGGCCATAATGAGGTCGTTATTGAAAGACGTACCCATTGGTTCTCGGACTGCTTGAACAGCTGTTGACGCGCCATCTATCGTCCAGTTTGGACCGGCCAACGTATATGAGTGAATCAATAGATATCGGATGTACAGATGGACTCTGAGTCTCTGAGTCATGCAGTCCTACTAAACAACATCGGTATCAATGGCCACGAATCTATTCAATTTCATTGACCTCTGATTCATATGATACGTGTATTTTCTGTATCTCTCTGACTCTGTCTTTCTGTCTCTGTCTGTGTCTCTGTCTGTCGGTCTGTTTTTCTGTCTATCTTTTTATCTATCTATGACTCATTTCATTTTTCTGTAGTATATGTTTACCGATGCAATGTCATAGAAAAGAGTCAGCGTCGCCCTCCTCTTTTTACAAGGTCTTGGACTGGCACCACCATGGCGAAGCATCATATGTTTTTCCAGGATACATTCCGAGACGTTGACTTCATCAGATGTCAACGATGTCTTCATAGCTGGCCAGATGTATTGGATCCAGAGTTTAACGACAGCTTTTGACAACAATGGCCGTTGCGGTCGACAGAAATCTTGCTTGGCATGTTACAGCACTTAGATGCATAGGAGAGATGGATAGATCCAGGGTTCAACGACAGCTTATGACAACAGAACCCGTTGCCGTGGACAAAAATTTGCTGGGCATATTACAGCACTTACAGCTTACAATTAGATGAATAGGCTTATAATTATATAGAATATGTAGATTCGGATGGTGGCATTTTTAGGGTGTCTTAAGAAAGCCCTATAGCCAGTAGGCTTATTCCATGGTTTTGAAGCATTGTTTATACTACTTTACAGCATTTCAAGATCTATACTTTTTTCTCTGTATTTTGCAGTACTGACAATTGTAAGCGAAGGGCCTTAATAGTACATAGATAGTTTGCGATACCTTTAACGAGAACCTATTGGTACACCTTGGTCCTTGGTTACAAATGCATGATACAGTAGGCGTAATTGTACGTTTATTTTACGACGTGTTCATATTGATGATGATTTGTGTCATATGCAGTGAGCTGTGTGATAAACAAAGATCAGTAGCGACACCTCCTCTTTAATCTAGGCTTGGGACTGTCAATGTCAGAGTGCGAACATTGCCTGAGTTTTAAATAGAACATGTATTTTAGGTCAGAGGAATTTTCAAGGTGTCTAAAGAAATCTCTGCATAAACCATTAACAATGATATAGCTCTGGGTAAGGTGCTACAGCACCGATTAGTTGTTTAATATTTAATATACGTTTGACGACGCCGTGTCCTGACAGCGATCATTCACACCGCCCTCCTAATTTCTCTAGGATTGGGACTGTCGCCACGATAGCAGTAGCTTGCTTAACAACGATGTGCCATAACATGCACGATTAGCGTCGCCCTCCTTTTTTATCCAGGCTTCGGACTGTCACTGTCAGAGTTTAGACCTGATACGAATCCAGTGATTGGATGGTTGCTGCTTAACGACAGCAAAGATGATAATCGTCTCCCTTTTTAAGCCAGATTTGGGACTGGCACTCTTATTGTATTGACCGTATCGGAGTTAACGTACTATAGTAGCTGTTTCAGTACAACGAGAAGGTGTGGTAACAAAGATCATAACCATAGATTTTCTCTTTCATCCAAGCTTGTTACTGGCACTGTCAGAATGCAAACAGTAGCGGAGTTCAAAATGTAATTTAAATAATAACAACTATTTACTGGGTTTTGTTGATCAATTCTAGCAAATTTTATTGTCCACTGTCAGCTTTCTGCGTATATTATCAGATTATTTTCTTTCGAAATAAGCAAGTAAATTATACTAGGGCTGTTAACGATTAATTTAATTTTAATAGACAACTTTAAAAAAATTAACGATTAATTAATAGTTAATTCGATTAAATCACACAAGTGTGTTTAATTACATCTGTCAGACAAATAAATGACGTTTCAATTAAAATTCTCAGTTATAGAATTTAGTTACTTGCAGAAAATAACCCCAGCGGTTTTCTTGCTCATACTGAAGTGTTAGATCCATGGTATACAAACAATTTGTTGCACTGAATGCTATAAAAAATACCAGCATTTTCGATATTTCCGTCAGCCAATAATTTGAATCGAAAATGTTCATGTAATCGACCTGATATGTGTTTATATTTAATATCTCGATTATTATCCGCCGCCATATTACAATGTATCCGTTTTATGTTGTTTCTTTCAGACTCCCGGTACATGTTAGTGATAGGCGGAATAATCGAAACAAATAATCGTTAGAAACATTTTAACCGTTAAAATAAATCAACGATTAATCAATTAATTAATCGTTAATTTCCGCAGCTCTAAATTGTACTATTATATACGACAAGCAATGATGTCTTTAAACACCTTTTAAACAGCTTCAATCGACGCTATAATTGTATTAGGGCAGCCGCTGATATTTAAACATATCTTAAGTACTTGTATTAAGTGTGTCAACCTGGGCAGCCTATTAACAGCAAGGAAATATAAAGAGGAATTGCAATGGCGACGTGAGTTCTGGATCCAATGTAAAACAATACGGAGGTGCAAATCATAGGCATAGGCACAAAAGTGGTTATCATTTGATCCAGTGTGTTGAGTGTCTTGATGTACGACAGGGAAACGCGGAGAATCAGAAGAAAAGATAAAAATGGAAGATGATGTATTAGCAATCTAAAAAACATTTGTCCGTCTCTTTGACCGTCTCTTTGCCAGTGATACTTGTTATCACACGGTGTCGTTACACAACAGCAAATCGACCAAGGGAGATGATGTGTTCAATTGCTCTGAACAGTTCTCGCGTGGCATAGCCTATTGCAGCTCATCAACTGTAATATGTGACGGAAAAGATGAACTGTTGCTGGAAATCACGACCATAATTATGGTAGTTTCAGTTTAAGGATACCGTGTCATAACAAGGATCATTTTCGTTGCCCTCCTCCCGCAAAAAGGTTTGGGACTGGCACTGCCTGAGTGCACGCAGTGGTGGAGTTTAAATCACCAATGTTGGTGCTCATTCAATTGTGCTGTAATATGCCAAGCAGATTTCTGTCGACTGCAACGGCCATTGTTGTCATAAGCGGTCGTTAAACTCTTAGATCCATCCATCCATCATTCAACACCCTTAAAACGTAACATGCCAACTAATACATTGGAGTTTCGTATTATGAAATTTCAACATGATTTCAGCTGGGTCCTTATAATCGTTAGGCAGTGCAGGTTTTAAAGGTGTCCATTGATCGCATTTTACCAAGGTCGAAAACGAACAAGCACAGAGGAAAGAACGAAACACCTATCGCTGCCTGATAGATTTTAAGGAGGCATTTGACTCCATCAATCATGAGGTCACATGGGCGACACTATATAAGGTCGTATGTAGCAGACAGAAGAACTAACTCCGCCACTGTTCGTACTTTGACAGTGCCAGTCCCAAGCTTGGAGAAAGGAGGACGAAATCAAATCATCTTCGTTATGGAACGGAGTTGTTAAATAATCAACAACACACATGGACAAGAGGCTGATTGAGGTGACGAAAGACACAGAAGGCCAGGCGCATTCGGGGGTGCGGGACTTGGAGAATTTGGCCAGTGGCTATAGATATAAGACGGGAAACCCAATATCGCCAACAACGTCCATACTATAATTGTCTGGAGAGAATAATATATTCAGTAAAAGATATAATAGCAAATGAGTATTAGTAGCACAGAGTTTGTAGATCAACAGACACAAATTTTCAGCCTGGATAAAGGAGGAATTAAGACGCTAATGATCTTTGTTCTCACACAGTGTCATTAAACTACAACTAACAAACAAGGCGACGTGGACGGTGGATCGACTGAAGGAAGATCAGACCAGGAAAGTGCGAGCACAGCTGACGAAACAGGACAGGCAGCAGGATCTACTAAATAATGAAATAATCTACCATAACGAAAACGATGGCAGGGGCATCGGGCCAAAAAGGGTCAAGGTGGGAGAGGTCAAATAGGGGCCAAATGAATTTGTTTATCTAGGCATCCTATTAAAAGTAAGCAATGCTGTCGGTAGACACCTTTTAAACGGTTTCAAACGACTCTATGTATATAAACGACAAAGACGTTACCACGACATTGAATTGCAACAACGCCGTGAACTGTGGCTCTAGTTAAAGCAATAGGGAGGATGAAAAACCTAGGCATAAGAACGAAAGTGGATACCATCCGATGAAGTGTGTGTCGTCTGTGTCTTGATGTATGCAATTGAAACGTGGACGTTCAGAAGACGGGATAATGTAATGAAAATTATATAATATAATGTAATGTAATGGAGCACTTATATAGCGCCACTCAAATCAGAGGTACTCAAGACTCAAAAAACTTAAACAAACAATCAAAAAGTCTTCAAGCGCTTCCGGAGGGTAACAGGAGAGAGAGAGAGAGAGAAGCTTCTTCCGAAGAGGAAGGGCAGGCTGTTCCAGCTGGGGGGACCCACGTAGGCTATGCTCCTGGATTGGGTCGCGGCAGAGCGCATGTGGGGAACCACCAGAAGTCAGCAGGTAGAAGAACGAAGGGAAGCCCGGTGCGGAATAGAGGAGACCCTAGTGCAGAGGCTGGAAGACATGCGGGGCTGACCCGAGAAATCTCTATGACCAATAATAATCTAATGGTGGATGGATCTAGAGTCTAACGACCGATTTTGACCACAATGTCCGTTGCAATCGACAGAAATTTGCTTGGCATAATATTATTACAACACTTACAGCTTGCTGGTGGTTGTTGCAGTTTAACGACACTGTGTGGTATCAAAGACCAATAGCGTCGTCCTCCTACTTTATCCAGGCTTGGGACTGGCACTGGCCTAGTACTACCAGTGGCGGAGTTACAGCTTCCTCCTTGTGCACAGAGTACTTATACGGCCCTAACACAGCATTTAAAAGGTATTCAACAGAGCCTAACAATCTTAATATGTTCAAGCAGTTAGGGCACATCCATACATTACGCACGCAAAAAAATCGTGGCATTTTGTGGACCCATCCCCATGCGTACGTGCATCTCAGGTATGAGCATTTGACTCCTTTATAAAGATTAAATGGCTAAAGACATCTATAAGACATTGATATATTTTACCACAGGCTACTTTTTTTGGTTAGGCATCATACTTCAAAAATCAATTAAATTAAAATATGATGCTTAACAAAAAATAAATAGCTTAAATTTGTATACTGTCACGAAGAAGTAAAATATCAGCAACGACTGCATGTACATTTGAAAAAGGATAATTTGGACGGCATCATTAGACAGTTATATTTTGGCAAGTAGAACTAAGTACACACTTTTCGATTCACTTGTGTTATGTCCACCGTCATACGCACGTGTACGAAAAATCGCCGAAATTGGAAAACACACCTCCTCTTACTGCGTATATAATATGAGGACGGGCTCTTAATCGGACATGTCTATGATACATATGCCTATGTCGTGACAAAGGTATTTGATTAAAATAAAACCACATTGTTCTACAGCAATAACTGCACAATGTAAATGTCCGTTTCAAAGTAGCACAGAACTCGTACATGTGTCACACATAAAACTCAAATTCTGACTGTGACTGCAATTGCAATTTGAACTTGAAAGTGATTATTGATTATACATCATTGTAGTCTCAATGACTATCGTTATCAAACTTATCATAATGCACAAATCAACTTTAGGCTTGAAATAAGAATGAGCAACCTGCATTTATGTATAAAAATATGTAGCTTCGGGAGGAGGCATTTATAAGGTGTCTAAAGAACGACACTGTGTGAAAGCAAAGATCGTTAGTGTCGCCCTCCTCCTTATCCAAGCTTGGGGCTGGCACTGCCAGAGACCAGGCGGTGGGGGCTAAATAAAGAACTATTATTTGGGCCCTCTTAAAATACCCCTAGACGAAACGGTCGTGACTGGTGCCGAAGACCTCAATAATTGTGGGTGTTTCCGCATATTCTTTTCCCTGTACAGTTTCGTTAATATATATACATGGCTACCTAACGTGGTCATTGTTACTCCCGGGGTCTTCCGGCAGCACTTGGGTTGTTGGAGACCGTGGAAGTTCGGGTAGCCGTGATCGTTAACACTCGAGTGGCCGTGATAGATACAGACTGGGCAAGTCCCAGGATTAGCGACCGCATATAGTCAGAGAGGCCCCGGTGGCCGAGAATGGTACAGATAGTAACAGAGTTCGGGTGGCCGTTCGATAGAAATACCGGGAAATTCCCGAAGGATCCGCTGGAAATACACGTGGAGGGGGAACACGTTAGAAGAGCACGTGACAAACAAGAGAAAACACTGGTGCCGATTGATACCTTCAGGTTACAAGTCAAATAACTCTTCTTGATGGTTTTATGGTCTTTCGACAAGTACTCTTGTTTGTTACCTACGTTGGTCACAGTTACTCCTCCAGGTTTCCCGAAGTCTCAGAATATATTACGGTGTTGGCAGACAATTGCCAACGCAGAGGACAGTCAATCGTGTACATGATAACTTATGCGTGTGAGGCCGGTATGCCTCACACGGAAATAGATCAAGAGGCACGTGAAAGTCGGGGTTGTCCCTTGTCGTCCGATACCCAAGTATGAAGCAGATGAACGCAGACGTTAAAGTCTGGGCAGTCGGAAATGGACCAAGAGGCACGCGAAAGTCTGGGTAGTCGGAAACCCAGGTTTAAGATAACAAGTAGACCAGTAGACCAAGAATTGATCGATACATAAACATTACTGTTGGCTACCTACGTTGGTCATAGATACTCCTCCCGTTTTCCCGAAGTGTATCTACTTGCGTGTCTGATCGAAGTGATCGATACGAGTACGCTTGGGTGATCGAGTACCCAGGTGAATACATGGTTGCTTGTCGTCACACACAGTTCCGAGAAATGACTGAAGTGCGAGGTCGGGCCCCCTCGTGCGTAGGTCGGATCGAAGATGTGTGCAGATAGCGAAGGTTATAGACAGAAGACCTTCACTATCAGAGTCCGTGAATATCATGCCAGTGTCATTTTTATCGAAGCAGATCATATCAGTGTTGGTGGGTAACTGCTAACACAGAGGACGGGAACATAGTCCGTCAATTGTGGTGCATGATAAAATATACGTGTGGGGTCGTTATGCCATACACGGAAATAGACTGAGAGATACGTGTTGAGCAGAAGGCGTGATAGCTGTGTCTAGCATGATATGACGAAGAGCTGTGAGACTGGTAGTGTCTAGGACGACAGAGTTTAGAGAGTTGAGAATAGTAATGTCTAGGAGTACAAGACATTGAATTTAGCTACCGATAATTGTCTAAGCCGATATGACTTAGGGACTTGTTTCAACTAGGTCTGAACCTCGTAACTTAAGAGAACGTTTGGTGTCCCTTATTGGCGATAGTTTCAGAGTCACAAGATGTTGAATGGTACGACATCAGGTAGACAGGAAGAAAAGGCTAGTAGCTTGGAAGGTATGCAAGGCGAGGAAGACTCCTGCCGGTATGATTATGAACCCTGTTTTGAGTACGGCCATCCTCAGAACGTTGCCCATCCGGCGACCGCGGAATAGGCAGAGTCAGACCTCGTGACTAATTTGAACAGTGTTACCTTTCTTGGAGAAGAGACCCATCCTTAATCTAGCCTGGTGAGAGCGACCATCCTGGTAGATATAGAGAGCAGCCATTTGGCATTGAGATTTTACAAGAAAGTGACTCGGGCGACTCCAGGCGTGTCAGCGAGCTGGAGTCGACACCGTCCATTAGCGCTAGGCAGGCGCTCGGGCGGCAGAACGCCACATTTATATATGTAGGAATAAAATGTAATAATCATTTATATGTTATGAAATATCTACAACAACCATATGTCGAATATTGCTGTCTCAGCAACCAGTCATGCAGAAATGGAACAACACAAAAGGAAGAAAGAAAACAGAAAGACAAAAGAAAGAAAGACAACATAAAGATAAAGGATTAAAACTATATACGAAATTGAACTGAAATGGAACAACTTCTGAAGACGTCAACAGCCTGTGTTGCTATAAGACGTCGTTAAACTGTTGATTAATAATAGATGGTAGCAGTGATTCAAAGAACAAATTGCAAGGGCGACGTGAGTCATGGTTCGAATTTAAAACAACACGGATGCACAAAAATTATGAGCATATTTATGGACAAAAAGTGGATATCATTCGATCAAGCGTGTTGAGTGTCTTGATGTATGACAGGGAAACGTGAAGAATCAGGAGAAAATAGAAGATGTAGCAGGCTACAACAGTTGTCCGTCGCTTTGCTTGTCAAAATGTTCACCCGAAGGAGGTCAAACGAGGTCGGACGGACAGTGCCAGTTCCAAGCCTGGCTGAGAGAGGAGGGCGACTCCAATGACTTTTGTCATCACGCGTTGTCGTTAAAAAGCAACAAATCGACCAAACGAGATGTCGAATATTATTACTCTGAAGCGTTCTCATGGGGCATATCACATCAGTTGCAATATGTCAAGGAAAAAATGGTTATTGTTGTTAGAAATCACGGCCTTCGTATGGTAGTTTCAGTCTAACGACACCGTGTAATAACACGGAACATTAGCATCGCCCTCCTCTTTTACCTAGACATAGGACGTGCACGTATGATTATTCATCGAGTTTAGATCACCATTGTTGGTGTTCGTTAGACACCATTAAAGACTCTCAATATTTACTAATATAACTGAATCGAAGCACGTAAATGTGATGGCAAGGCATGTAGTGGCAGGTGCCTTAGTTTCGTGATTATCAGCGTTGCCCTTCTCCTTCATCTACATTTGAGACTGGCACTGTTTTCGTACGACCAGTGGGTGAGTTTTAACGATCGCTGTTGGTGCTCGATAGACCTAGACATACCTTAAAACTTAAACATAATCCTGATATATTATATTGAGTCAACGAAAAGCAGGTCATAAGAAAGCTCTATGAAGAAATCATTTCCTGAATTAAATCCATTAGGAAAGGCACAACCGCGAATCAGTCACCGTTCATAGACAGGGTACCGAGACCCAACCGAATTACTGCCGTTGCGTTGTGTTTGGAAGGAAATGCCAAACCGGCCTTTATAAAGTGTCGACATTTTTAATAAAAGATCGCGGAAACTTTTCTAACACTTTTATTAATCAATAAAAGACCAAAAATCTCTTTTGAGCACTTTTATTAAGAAAGATCCAACGTTTCGGCACTCGGCCTTCTTCAGGGATCATAAAGTGGCGACACCATAGATACACTTGATTAACATATGTTCTATATGTGGTTTCCATGATAATTTATAGTCAAAAATGACTCCAAGAAACTTAGCTGTTTTTTTTTCAATTTTTAAAGATCCACTCCCTACTGTTAAGAAATTTGCAGTTTTTCTGATTGTTTGAGTGCTCTTACTTCTATTAAACGTAACTATTCACGCTCTAGACCAATCCTTTTACAGGAAACAATGATAGCAATGATTCAAATTAAGATGGATAACATGTGTTTAATTTGGATTCCTAGTCATGTTAATATATTAGGTAATGAAAAAGCAGATGCCTTAGCAAAACAATCTCCTAATGTGCCTATTATAAATGCAACAAATTATTTAGACTTACAAGAAATCTTCTCCATTATAAAATCTCATGTGGTTAATGAATGGCAGATTGAATATGACGATGATTTTAAGGGCCAGCATTATAAACATATTTGTCCTGTGGTGGACACATGCTTAAAATTCACTGACCCAAAAAGAAGGAAAGAGGTTCAAATATTAAGATTAAGATTAGAAAAAGTAAATCTAAATGAAAGACTTCTTCTTATGAAGAAACATGAAACTGGACTTTGTAGTTTATGTAAAGTCCCAGAAAATATTAACCATTTATTATTAAATTGCAGAAAAGAGAATATCCCTAACATATTAAAAGATGCATGTGTTTTATATAGGATGGATTTTACTAAAAAAATTTACTGAGTGATGGCTGTATACAAAGTAAAGTTTATATGCTTATAAACCTTATTTATAATGGAAAAGTTGTGTAACTGTTGTCTTACATAAATTGAGTTGGGTTTTTTTAATGTTTGTAAAATTAGTCATAAAAATGTGTGATAGTTAGAAAGTCAAATATTATTTCTTATAGATTGATTTTATTGACAATTATATGTGTCAAATGAAAGAATGGAATAAGATGATCTTGGTGTAAAGATTATGAATATCTATAATCTCTAAACCTCTGGAAAACATTTTGCACTAGATTAAGAATTCTTAATTCTGAGTGAAGTTTGCTAAATGTCGTTCAACATGTACTCAGTTATTGGTGTGCTAAAGATGTTTTGTCTTCTTGCATTAAGTTTCTATTGTCATGTTGCAGCTTTGATGATAAGATGTCTTTGGAATTCTTTTTAGTTGCTTTAGATTGGCTAATGCTTTGGCTTTCAAGATTCTTTCTTTATTTCACCTGCTTCACATTGATTATGTTAATTAAGTGCTTATACAAACATGAGATAATTAATATTGACCTCATTTGAGTCATTTCATTCATATAATTGCATATATGACAAATGTTAATGGAGTTGTTTTAGAAAGTCAAAGTGAGTAATTTGAGACTTATGCAAAGCTGTAATTCACTGAATTACACCTTGGTATAATATGATAAATGAATGCTATAAACATATACTATATGAAAATATTTCTGTAATAATGTTTGATAGAATAAGAACATTATGAAAAAATTTCATGCTAATAAAATTCTTGAGGTGAGCATATCGTAGTTGCACTTTAAGGACACTGTGTGATAACAAAGATCATTAGCGCCACCTCCTCCTTCATTCAGATACGGGGCTGGCACTGTCAGAGCGTGACCATTGCTTCAATTGAAATAATCACTTTTGGTAGTCGTTAGACACCGTTAAGTCCGTTACAGACTTCCACTGACTGTTCGTTTGTTAGATATATTGCAACGATCTTTCGCTTGTGGAGCCCTATAATTGGTAAGCAGCACAGGTCTTAAGGATGTCTTATCGACCGCATATACCAAGGTGGCTAGCGTATAAGCAAGAAGGAAATACCAAAACATCTACCACTGCTTCATAGACCGACTTCAATAGGGCATTTTACTCCATCAATCATGAGGTCACCTGAGCGATACGTATAATGTGGTAGTCTGGGGCAGACATATCACTGACGACTTTGAAGTGACGCAGACCATATATACGGGAACATAGCTCGCCATTCACAAATACACGCCATAATAGAGCCAAAATCTAGCCCAAAAGCTGATTTAAATAGTACAAGTACAATACCTTATTTATGTAGCACAAGTTTAACAGCTGATTTATGTAGCTCACGTGCAGCAGCCGATGTATGTAGCACAAGTAATATAATTACAGCAGCTGATTTATGTAGCACAAATACAGCGGATGATTTCAAAGGAGTAGCACAAGTATAACAGCTGATTTATGTAGCACAAGTACAGCAGTGGATGCTGAAATGGGCGAGTGGTTTAGATACAAGACAGGGTGACCCAATATCGCCGACAACACCCATAATGTAATTATCTGGAAAGTATAATAAATTCAGTAAAAGGGATATAAAGCGTAGTAGAACATGGGCTATAAGAGATCAATAGCTGCATCTGTCTATGTGCAGACTATGGGGTAAAGTCAAGGCAACGGGAGCTGTTGCTCAATTTAAAACAATATGGAGGAGCATAATAAAAAAAGTGGATATCATCCGATCAAGTGTGTTGAATATCTTGATGTAGGCCAGTGAAACCTGATCGCTCAGAAGACGATATAAGGTTAGAAAATTGGTTTTTGAGATTAGCGTATCGCTACAGGCGAATTCTACGAATACGTTGGCTGCAGAAAATCAAAAACGAAAAGATCAGAATAGACAACAAAATGAAGACAGTAAACAACGTAACGGGGTCTATTCGGTCATATCTGCAGACTGGAAGACCAACGTCTGGTGAAGGATGTGGTATTTGGTTGGATGGAAAGAAGAGCAGTGGGGGACTAAACGGGCAGAGAATGGCTGGAAGACATCAAAGGTGGTGTAGTCACCCTATCAACGTTTTGAGCAGACAGACGAAGAATGGATGGAAACTCTCGGTTATAGGTTATATCGGACTGAACTAATTTCTGGATTCGCGGACGATTGCATTGTGTACCTGTGTGTTTCACTGCATGTGTGCATCCCTCTCTGTCCCTCTGGATCTGTGTGTTAGTTGGGTCTCTCTCTCTCTCGCTGTCTCTGTCTGTCTGTCTGTCTGTCTCTCTCTCTGTCTGTCTGTCTCTCTCTCTGTCTGTCTGTCTCTGTCTGTCTGTCTGTCTGTCTCTCTCTCTGTCTTTTGGTTCCTTGCCGTTGACTCTGATCCTCCTCCTCCTCTTCTTTCGACATTTGACTCTGTCAAAAAGAAGATAGCATCTATCTTAGAGCGACTAACAGACAAACATCTACACAAACAAACACTGAGACAAATGTAAACAGGTCAGACAGCAATAGAACAGAAAGAACATGCACTGGATGAAACAGACAGACACAGAGCATCACAAACAGACATAAAAAGACAAAGTGAAAGAAACAGGCAGACAACCACCGAGACAGACATAAATACAAACATACAGAGATGTACAGACAGAGCCAGTGAGACACACAGACAGACATATATACAGATAGATAGAGGCACAGACATACATAGAGACATACATAGAGACATACATAGAGACATACATAGAGACATACATAGAGACATATATAGAGACATACATAGAGACATACAGACAAGGACACACAGACGGCGTTGGGTTGCCAACTCAGAACAAACCCATTCCGGGACATTTCATAGTTCCCACTATGATGAATGACAAACCGCAAAAAGGCCATCCGCGAAGTTTTCCGCATTCCCACGGAATAATGAAGTCACGAATTTCGAACGATGTTCGAGACTTTTGAGTCTTTAGGGGCTTACTCGAAAGTCGCGATAAGCCGAAGCGCTTATGATTGTGAACATTGAGAATTAAGAAGTTGTATGACAGTATTGCTCAATCCATATTGCTTGCATTTGGACAGTGCCAGTGAATCGCATAACCTGTTGCAAACTTGCAAATACTTGGGCCAACCTTTTCCTGGATTCTGGGACAAAATGGGCATTGCCAGGGTCACGAAACGCTTGGGTCCATTCCGGGACGGTTGGCAACCCTAGCTACACCTACACAAACAAACTCCAACAGACACCGACAAACAGACATCGCTGCCCACATCGCTGTGGCATACAGAAGCAAACAAAGCTCTTGTGTCCAGGGTGGAACTCGATAAAACCGGATCAGACCGGTTCACGCGGAAGCCATAGGAACTTCCTCTCAAACATAAACATCGGTTTTCCAATCCGACGAGAGAATAAAAAGCAAAGAAAAATCATAAAACATAACAGAAAGACACGAAACCTTTCAGTCGATCATTCGTTTACTTAGAAAGCAGAGCAAAACTCGAAGAAAAAACACAAAGACAGATCAGATCGCTCTGCGTAGACAAATACACATCGATCGAAACGAGAAATTCATTTGGCGGCAAAAATTTACGTCTTCCGTTACAGTCAATATTTCTGATTAAAACCGATCTAGTCTTTGAGTGTTAGGAGTTTCGACCTTGTGATGAAAATACCAACTCAATCAATCAATCAACTTTTCATTTACTCGTTCTATCATTCATAGCATTTACACAATATTGCCCCTCTAAAATATCAATCAATGAATTAATCAACCGACCACTTAATCATTCATTCATATCAGAGATCGATAACTAATCGATCAGAATCCTAGCAAATTTGAGTAGCAATTTAAATATATTAGCAATTTCTCTAACCAACCGATTAATCAAACAGCTACACGCTTTTGCCAATCTTAATTGATGGTTAAATGTCAGTAGCCAATTCCAATTTTAATAAATTAACAATTGAATTAATCATTTCCATCTCTGGCAATTACATTAGCGCATCCATTTGATATCAATAAATTAATAAGAAACACTTAATAGACAGTGGTTAGTGCGCTGGGCCTTCAACCGAGAGCTCAGAGGTTCCGATTCACCCCTTGGGCCGCCCTCAGTAGAATCGACCCCCCCATGCCGTTGCTAGTGGCAAGAGATAGAGAGGGAAGGGTTATGATTCAATGGACTGCATTTCAGCTATCATATGTAAAGACATACACAGGAACAAAGAGGCATAGAAACACGCATAGACAGGAACATATAAGCATACGCAACTTATTTCTACCTTTAGCAGAAAACACAATATAAGCGTGCAAAGTGTAAGCGACTTCAATTTCACAGCCTTGGCACACAGGGCCTTACCGAGCTATAATTGCGCCCTGTGTCTAGCATCAATCTGGCGATCCCACATTTTGTCATAATTTTGAAAAGAGTGCATTTTATGAAATAATAAGTTATTCTATCCTGAAATTAGCGCCCTTCAACATTTGCGCCCTGGGCCACGGCCCCGCTGGCCCCTCCCTCGGTACGGCCCTTTTGGCACATGAAGGCGAGTGGCCAGCAACAAAACTTCACTGCCTCACACTCTCACCGACAGTGTACATGCCGTAATTGAACTGGCAACAGGGCAAGTGGCGGCGCTGCATGGAAGCAAAATACACAATTGAGTACCAAAAGAAATATTTGAAGTCCACGTTGCTGAAGTTTAGTGCTTTGGTTTATAGATATTAAAATAAGACATCGACAATGTCTGACGAAAGCGCTCAGTGATCTCTTCCTATCAGTTGAGAGAGAAAAATTTGATAAACTCTATCTATGGATGCTTGCAAATAAATATATCCAGGAACGCTTTTGGTTATAGACTTTCTGCTATAAAGTGATTGATGGTCCGTAAAGTTTTGCTAGTAATTGCTATAGTTTGGGGATATTACATATTGGTCTTAGTGGTCTATGCATTTAAAACATACTACAATCAAAAATTTCATTATGTTACATCTTTTGATATTTTTAAAATGAAAATTATGTGGAACAAGCGTATTGCGGCTATCGCATACCAAATTTTCAACGCCAGCGCCACTAAACAGGGCAGAAATCTTGATCCCAAATCTCTCCTATGACAGACCAGCACGCCAACCGCTACACTACCAAGCACACAAAAAAAAACAATCAAACAGCTGGTAAAACGATAATTTCCTGCATGAGATTCAAAGAACAATTGAGATTAAATACATGCACGATAAAGCAATGACAATAGAGTACTTTTGACCAAATTAATTTCAAGGTGCTACATAAATATTAAGTCAAACTACATTAAAACTATATTTCAGTAAAACAAACATGGGCCTACAAAGGGTGGTTAACTCAAATTCAGCACAATGACAGATATATTAGATTTCTATCTAAAAGATATCCATAGATATCTTGATATTACAATGATGATCTGATAAACTGCAGTTTAAACTCGGCTAACTTCAAAGAAAACAACTCCTACACATTGTGCTTTACACAATCTCAACTATGCATGGAAACTAATCTAACTTGACACATTCCTAATAACAATAATAACTACAATGTTTAATCAAGCATTGTCTCTGGACATTGTCTTAAGTACCAGACGGAACGTAGCTAGCTGCTAGCTTGGAGCATAAAAATAATAATATCAACAATGGCAATACCAGAATCATACAATAACTAATTATTGAAATAATGAAAGATCCTAATTTATGTCCCTCATGTAAAATAAATACGAACTGTTCTAAAAAGTAGCTGGACAACAGCAAATTGCAGCTGCATTGTCATGACAACAGTAAAGTTCCATTGTCATGACAACAATACATTTACATTGCCATGACAACAAGAAACTGCAGTTGATATTGTCATGACAACAGTACCATTACATTGCTATGACAACAGTAAAGTAAAGTTACATTGTCATGACCACATCAAACTACAGTCCATATTGTCACAACAACAGCAAAGTACAGCTACGTTGCCATGACCATCACGAAAAATTGAGCCAACATGCTAAAAATTCTCAGTTTGGAATTACCAGTTAGGAATCACCTGTCTGGTTATTTCCAAGTCGGAAAGCCCCAGAACGACATCTTATGTAAGTCACGATAAATAAGTCAACTCAGTAAAAATGCTCACCATTCACTAATGTACACATTGATACAAAATCAAAGATCAGCCACAGCAGATGAATTATGTAGCACAAGTGCTTAAAGCAGCAATTCCCAATGTGGGGCCCGCAGGCCAAAAGTGGCCTGCCATATCTCAAAAAGGCGCCCTCGACCTATCAAAGATATAAAAAAAATACATGTGCAAAATATGAATATTGACAAATTAATTAATTTATATTATTAATTACTCTATTTTATTGACGTTTATAACTAACATCAAATGTATTTGTCCATGTGTAACTTGATTCTATTCTAAAATAAAAATCTGTCAAAAATGAAACGCATAATTTTTTACCTTCTGGCCCATCATGTCTTCCAACTAAATAAAAGTGGCCCTAAGTCGATAAAGGTTGGGAACCACTGCCCTAGGGGTACACGTACCATCGGTTGGAAACCGCTGGTCTAAAGTGTAAAGCGTTAGCACATTACCGTAAAGTACCGGTACACAGCTTCCAGAACTAACAAGCATTGCAATACATAGTATAATCAGCAAACAAATCCTTCTAGGACCTTCTGTACTCCAGGACTTTCAACCAGTGGTCCTGAAGAACATATAATGTTCTGCTGTCGTTAGAAGGGGTTTCCAAGCAGGAAAATATAAAAATACCAACTCATTTTAAAAGGAACGAGCAATAAGCAGAATTGCTAAAATCTTTTGGTCAATCAATCCAAACATGATTCTGTTATAATAATATTTTTTAATGGGAAACACACTTGTATGAAGAACAATAGGAAGAAAGATCGATTCCCTATTTGTATGACTATTATATTTAAGTATTTATAGAGCTCCTTTAGTAGGGGTGAAAAGTTCAGAAGCGCTGCCAGTGCAAGGTCCCACGAGAAGAAGCAGGTTTTGAGAAAAACGAAGAAGGATGAGAAACTGCCAGATAGAAGTTTAGAGCAAATCGATGGAGAAAGCGCGTTCCATAGAGAGGAACCAATTGAAGCAAAAGATCGAGACTGAGCCATACCAGTTCTAGTACGAGGAACCAAGAGGTCAAGTCAATTGAAGGAAGCTGAATAAGGCCAAAGCATTACATCAGCCAAGAATCTCGGAGCAAGACTAGTCCTTCCATTCGCTAGGCGGTGGCATTGGTTAAATTGAATAAGAAGTGACTGTCACACTGCATGGCTGCCACACAGTTAAAATTCGACCTCTGTAATAACATGATCATCTGTTCATGCTATGACTTTCTAATACAGCAGCGTGTCCATTTGAAATTAATAAACAACGATTATTATTATTACATGATTATTCCAACATCATAAGTTATCCCAACATTGAAAACTGAAAGATCAACATTTCATGTTTATATAAAGTTACTCCAATAAGTTACAATTACATTTATTTCTTGAAACACTGGATGCGTGTGACGCAAATGATGTGCATATGGGTTCCATCTCCACAAACCGGTTGAAAACCACCGCAGTACTAGATAAAGCAGTTAAGAAACAATGTTGAATCTTCAAAGAAAACTAAACACACCCATAACCTCACACAAAATGATAAATTAATTAAATTGAAAAAAGATCAGCCGCTGATGATGTTCAAATTAACCTGATTCAAGAGAAAGAAACAAATAAGTCAACAACGAAATCAAGTCGTCGGGAAAGCAAAAATATAAATAACAAAATTGAACAGCTGGTGCCAGTCCAAAGCCTGGAGCAAGGAGGGACACTCTAATCATGACACAGCGTCGTTAAGCAGGAACTCACAAAACATGATCATAGGAAAATGGCCTCCAGGATCATCTGTATGTAGACAAGGTTAACCAGAGGATTTGCATGAAATGCAAAGCTGTTGATATTGTGATGCTATCAAATAAGCCGTTATATTGACTTCAAACCATTATAATACACTCGCTTAGAAACCATCGAACTCACACAATATCAAAATTTGGATGTAAAGTAAAACAGTGCTTCCCAATCTTTTCAGCGCAGGAGGGGACTTAGCAAAATTGGTTGCAATGAAAAAATCCAACATATAAACTCCCATTTTTCAATCACCTCAAATACACATACATTAAATTTACATAAAAGTATGCTTAGACAATTCAACGACTATATTGCCATCTAAAGTGATAGCCTTGTAAGTGTTGTGCTATAACTTATAAAAATTTCTGTCTTCTAATTTACTTTGTGGACCTGTAACCAAAGGACCATAAATTGGAAAGCGCTGGAGTTAAACAAGCAATCGGACGCTATTCTTCGTAAACTGGGCGACGGATACATTGAAATAAATCAAAACAATCTCTTGAAACGAACAGCGTCAAGTTGCTACCCACAGAAGAAGAAGCCAGAAACTTCCATTCATTTGGAAAGAAGGCACTAATAAAATCCAAATCATCGTCACTGTCACGCATTCTCCCATCGTCAGGCATTCTCACTCTCCTTAAGCAGCAGGATTTGTGGTCGGTTGATGTACTACAGCGTTCCACGTAGAGCTCTACCAATATCACTTTTTGCTGATCGATTATGCTGATACCGATTATTCATTTGCTGATACCCGATTATTTAGCTAATTATTTCTTTGTGTTTCCCAAGATGTCCGGTTCCAAAAGATAGACCTACTGCTGCTGCCTATTGTTGTGACACAAGCAAATACTTGTTCCATAGGAGACGTATGCATGTAGTTGGGGACTAATCCTAGGCAGGCAATACAGATTAGACACACCGCCCGTCGTTGAACTGTGCCCAGGGTAATTAAAGGCCAAGGAGCGGCTTGCCAATTATTCACAGCCACCATCTAGTCTCAGGCGACTGAAATGTTTCGGGGAGATCTGATTGGCAGCTAGCATGTATTCATTAGGCATGCCTCCACGATGTACATTCATCGGTTTCTCTGTTGAATTGGCCAGCTGTTCCTTGGCTTGAATTGGCCAGCCATTCCTTGGCCTATAAGCAGGCACTATGACTCACTCTGCACAAGACCTATGTTGACACATTCCCACGGTCTATACTAGCACAGTGGGTGGTCTCACCACTGGTCTGAAGAAGCCATTGGCTCGGCGACACGATCAGGGAACGGAACGAAATGCCGTCCTTCACAGACCCAGTGATGTTGCTGTCATTTATTTTGCTTTTATAGACTGAAAATAATATCATAAAATTTAAAAAATAATTTTTTGATATCGGCCCGATTAATTGGCCGACCGATTAATCGATACAGCTCCAGTTCCACGTTCTTCGGTCTCGTTTCCTAGACGACCGATGCCTTCTCTACGGTTGTTAGGCGTCGTCGGCATGGAAACATCCAGAGGTAGGCATGACTGCTTCCACAAAGTACTGAGTATGTATGACAACAGGATTGCGTCTGTTCTGGTCTAAGATAAACAATTAAAGAGCAACATATTATCACTATTATTTCTCTTATAATTATTAATTAGGAACTGCTATAGCACAAGTGTCTACTTCAAAAGGCATCGACCAATTGCACACGATAACCCAAAAGACCATTCAACAGGTATGGTAGAAAGTCAACACTGGACGAGCAATCCAATATTAAATGTTGATAGTCAATGTTTAATCAGTACTAAACAGAAGCATTGTATAAGACGAACTTTCATTAATTGAAGAACAATGATTGGTCGAAAGAGTAAGAATGTCTAATCATACGACTTCTGTAACTAATCTAATCGAATAACATACATGGCTAATCTGATGGTCACAGAGACTGAAATCGCAATATCAGACATCATCATCGTTAAACCCATCGTATCAAAGAGAAGCAAGCGTTCACTCACATATTCTCCGGAATAATTCCCGTCATGAAGATCTGCTGCTGCAGTTTCATCCACTCAACCGTTGTAGTGCCCTAAACACCCACCACAAACACACATATATATATAATATATATATATAATATATATATATATAAAACAAATATATATATATATATATATATAAATATATATAAGTATATATATATATATATATATATATATATACTTATAAATATATAACAAATATATATATATATAAAAATATATAACATATATATATATATATATGTAAATATATAACATATATATATATATATGTAAATATATATATATATATACACACATATGTTAACATCTACCCAAAGGCACAGAATGTATATGTGTATGCCTGTGTTTATCTCATGAAACACACAGAGGCACATACATACACATCGTCTTGTACCAGGAACAACATAATTCGCAGCTGTTGATGATCAAACAGAGGAACGCCCTTTACAAAATGGCAGTTGCGACCATTGAAAATAATATAACAGTTAAGATTACTTATAGTAAAGCAGAAGGCCCGTATGATTACTAGACTGGAGCTATATAAATTATCAAAAAATTAATTAAAAATGCGTACATGGGTGATGCTGATGTGCTGCGTGAGGCACAGACCGACCATGGAGACCAGCATGACAGTCGCCATGGCAACACAGATCAATATAATTGGAGTTCGATAGTAAATCACGAACGAATCCTGCAAGGACACAATTGATCAATCACTAAATCGATCACTAAATAAATAAATCAATAAATAAATAGATCAATGAAATCAATCAGTCAATCAAACAACAACCATAGTGTATGATTATCATTACAAAGCCTAAAATCCAAGCGACTGGCAGCAGAATTGGTCAGATACTACGAAACCAGAGAACCGGCATCAAATTTGACCTCAGCTTCAGCTACATGGGCGTTGAAATATTGCGGGTTTGTTAAGATTCCAAGAATTCCGATCAGTCAACCCCCTGCTTCTTTTATGACAAATCTGACTTTGTACAAACTTAGTGACACATTAATCAATTAATTATCTATGGATATAATCCAATCACTTCAGTAGTACCATCATGATAACGAACAAGGCATCAGCCAGATGATTGAGAACAGATTCCATCCTTTACTCAAGCGCATAAGTGTCCACAGGGAGGCAAGGGAAGCATCACCCATCACCCCCTGGAGTCTGTTCACATGCAAAAAAACTACTTATCATCTTAGTTTATAACAATGAATGGAATGATTTTGTCAATATTTTTATATTCATTCAATTTTTCATTATTTTTATATTTACTCAATTTTTCATATTTTTATATAAATACTAAATTTTTCATATTTTTATATTTACTCAATTTTTCATATTTTTATATTTACTCAATATTTCGTATTTTTATATTTACTCATGCTCTCCAAGAAAACCTAAAACATGAAAAATATATAAATGATAAAAACGGGCTGATCCAGCACAGGCAAAGCTTTTGGACTGATCCATAACAGTAGGCATAAGAGCCCACAAGCAGCCGTGGAATCCATAGGATTCCAAGACCTGGAGCAGAAATTCAGCAGTTCCTAGGGTATAACACAGACCAGAGTCAATAACACATTTAAAAGAAAGGGGAAGGACACAACCGTGAATATACACAGATTAAATAGGTTAGCGAAAAGTGTTGCCAACCTGGTCGCAGGTCTTGCAGCCTCCGAGCCAGAAGAAGTGCGCCGCCTGAAGTGCCAGAGTGTTGGCGCTGAGTAAACACGCATAGACGAGGAGCTGAATGAAGGCAAATTGGTTCTCTTCACCAACACAGTTGTTGATCCTTTAACACATACAAAAAACCAACTTAATTGCTGAGATTTGTAAAGAACAATGTCTTACCTCTTGCCCTATATGCCTGACATCTTGCCTCACCTTACCTCTAGCATGCCTAAAATCTAGCCTTATTAACGCTCTTAATACCTCTTATATAATACTACCTCATACCTAAACTCACCTCTTGCCTAACATTGCCTCTTGTCTTAACTCATCTCTTGCATAACAATATCTCCTGCCTAACATCACCTCTTGCACAAAAAAATTGAGTAAAAACCTTACCTCTTGCCTTAACTTACCTCTTGATAAACAATACTTCATGCCTTACCTTGAACTCTAACCTATTACCCGACCTAATCTATTGACTCGCCTAATCTGTTAATTACCATTTTCCAACCCACTCAGACTTGACACATGCTTCCTGGAACGAAATCATCTGACACAGCTAACGCACTATAGAAGCCATCAGTCAATGGATGACACTGTCAATGGTCGTTCTCACCAGGGACAGTGGTGGTCCATCTTTCGGACGCACTGACCACAGCGGCGACAGTGGTGGCAGAGTGGAGGTCGTTTCTGAAGACATGTTTTACAGTCAGTCCATGTTTCTAATAAACAATAAATTACACACAATGTATACATTACACAGCATACGTTACAACAACAAGAATACCTACATAATGTAATCATACACTCAGACAATGTAATTTACAACCTACAGTTCTAATCTAACGAATTAGAATGACATTGAAGACACATTTCATAGGCCTATATACATTAAATTAGAATGCCAAAAAACATAAGTTTCATAAATAACATCATATTTATACAGCAATAATTAGTATTCAAACATTATGTAAGCTACTGTGCGTTTGCTGGTAGTCTAGTAAAGAATATTCTTACTTACTTTCATATTTGAAAGACAAAAAAAGATAATTTCAACTATTACATCAAATCAGAAAGCCAAAAAATATAAGTTTCAAATATCACATCAAATTAAAGTACCAAAAAAGATAAGTCTATTAGATCACATCAAATTAAAATGCCAAAAAAGACAAGTTTAAAATATTACATGAAATATTATTACGTATTACAATGGCCCACGTAGTCCCATTACGCAAATCAAGTCTCCTCGGCAGCTGCAACCTACCTAACTCCATACACTTTGGTTCCTTGGCTGATACATCTCCTTATATATCTTTAGACAAGGGACTTTTTTCTTAGGTCATCCGAACTTATCACCATAGACTTATAGATTTGGTCTTGATTTAACTATCATCGCATTCAACTCGTACCTGCGCACAAAAGTGTGAACTGTTTATAACATGTTCCACAAAAAATGATTTCCTGCTCAAGTTATCTCCAAAAAATTAGAGGGAAAATTACTCGCCATATAATGTAGAGAACATGGATTCAAAGCTTAGATTTGATGCGACTAACCTTGTGGCGTCTGAGAGGTCTGGAGAGATCCAGGGCTCAATGTCGAAGCACGGAAGAAGCTGGCGATGCACATGACAGAGACGAAGGCATACGCTGAGAGAGAAAAACAAACACACATAGCAGATATGCAGGCATACACGGAGACATAACATTAAACACACATCATAGATAAAAACTGGTTAGCTCCGGTTCGTTGGTTGATGGATTTAGTACTAGCTTCAGCCAAGGACACTTTGTGAACTTTCAATTAACGCTTGATAATTATTGTTATTTCCAAGGGGAACAGCTTTGAGCAGTTATATGGGACAATGGATATATAAACAGACTGAATAAATAAATTATTACCATAACTATAATAATACTTACCATAACCATGATATTTACTGTTCCCATGACACAATATAACAAGAGAAAGACAATAACAAAGGGAACAAAGGAGAAGATAGACCTCAAGGGACAATAGTCCTGCTAGGAGGGTCACCCGTTTATGACAAAATTATGTACACAGACGGTTAGTTGAAAGCAATGCAAACTGTAAATTAATTAGAGACCTAACCATTGTTTACCCTAACTTTAACATCACTAATGTGTTGGCACAGGCAAGGCTTTAGTGAGGTACTTAGAGGGTAGTAAAGATACATATATGCATACATAGTACCACTCAAAAAATACTTAACATCACTTGAGACAATAACCTCCAACATGCAACGAAAAGCATCATATCTCAACTAAATCCAAAGTGGTTTACAAGCACCTGACTTTAAATATAATATATGTATCACATACAGAATACACACAAATGCACATAAAAGCAAGTAAGTAAGTACCTCACTGAACCACAATCCAGAGACAAAGACACACAAACACTTACACATACATAAATCAACATACATACAGGTACACATTGACACATAATTATACATTCATGCATTACCACACATACATGCATACACATATATACATATTTCCCTTTTGCCTTGAGCAAACTGTCTGCAATGGCTACAAATAAACCACATTGATTGAGTAATTGATTTATTAATTGATTGATTGGTGAGATTTTTCCAAACAGACAGTTCTTACTCAGAAGAAAGAAGAGATTCATCGTTCCATCATAATAATACGGCAGAAGGATAGCATTCCAGGTACTCCAGTTTCCATAAATCCAGTAGAGGACGACACACGACGCCATCACCCAGCCCTGTCCGTCCTTCACGACCCGTAGCCGCCCCAACACTGGGACATTGACCGACCAGAAATTGTCCCGCGCCGACAAATCTCTGGACGCCCCAAGGACTCCGACGTCGGCCGAGGCCGTCTCAGGCGAGGCCACTTTCGCCAGTACGTCCCACCCGTTTGGAGGGGTTGGGGGCTCGTGCCCATAACCGTAGAGAAAGGAGTTGAAGGACGTTTTAAGTGGGTCGGGTTCTAAGCTGTTGACGCTGGGTTTGTGGTTGTGACTGTGGCCCCGGCTCTGCATCTCCTGCATGCGGGCCTCGAGCTGCTGAAGCAGTTTTTGGCGCATCTCCTCGGACATGTCTTTTGGCGGTCCATGGCCCTGGCACTCAGCGCCATTGGCGTGGCTGTGACCGTGACCGCCGTGGCCGAAAAACATGCCAGCCATGAACTACCCTGTCATCAAATCCTAGAAGTTATTACATAATCTGATGAAACACAGGAGAAATAACAATAAGAATTTTCATTTAATTCAAAATTGACAAATCGCAGTTGGATTACAAATGCAGTATGAACGAATGATGACTAGTTTAACCGTCGGCCGTCATGCAAGGCGCCCGTTACGTTATACATCTAATTTGATCCACATCGCCATGCGGCGAATGAAGGACTTGTCAATCTTATGGGAATACGAGTATCAAACTCCGCTCCTCAGCTCTGTGCTCCAGCGTGTCATCCATTACACAACTGCCTCTAGGCTAAAGTATTTTCTACTGGCTAGGAACACTATATATACACATCCAGGCTATTCTCCTATGCAATGTCCAAGCTTATGCACATACATTTTAATGTAAAGAGACGCTAGATCAACAAACGAATGGATTAACACAGTCTCGCTAATAATGTTGCTTTATCTTACAATAATTAAAACTAGTGAATAAATAGTAATAGGCCAAATAAATAACGTAGAAATTGTCAATGCGCCACTCAAAAACAATCCATCATTTGTCCGCATACGCCGTTTATCTGCCTCTCTGCAAATAATTACAAATGGAAACTAGAAACCTGATTAAGATGAGTTGAAACGAACGAGATAGCGTGTAGTTGATAGAGTTATCCTCTTAAATTCCTCCAAAGTTCAATGGCATTTTAGTCGCGACGTTGCTAGCCGACCATGGCCACTTCGAGAAGCCGAGTGCGCATGCGCACAAGCACAAGTACTTTCGGTGTTAAGGCTACCGCACATGCTCGATTTCTATAAAAAATTATAACGCTTCCAATCATCTTTAAAAAGCAGCCACATCATCATGCACAATGGTTGCTGATATTCAAAATCCGTTAACAGATTACAGGTGAACAAAGGTTTAAGTATGATCGATATCAAAGAAGGAAATAATATTGATGGTCCGTATTCGCCTGAACACGATATAGGCGTTGATAGCGTGTCCCATCTCCCGGATTCACGCGGATTGATCCCAAATTCACGCACAATATAATATATGATGATGAATTTCGGTCATGCTGACCATTGGTGGTCAGGCCAATTAGCATGGGAAGTTACTGGAACGCAGGAGCGTCTGCGTTTTGTAGCGTAAGCCTTGAAGCAAATGTTCACTCCAAAAATAGAGCGGGGGGAGATATCTCGTCGAGATTATAGAGTGGGAAGGAAATTTTCTATATATTATTGCTATAATAATTACTGGCAACTTCTAAGTGTGTTCCATTAACTTTATTAATTCTACAATTCATCATAGAATAATATTTCTTCCGTCTGTTCGTCAAAATTGTTGAAAACTTACTTACTTTAAGAGAAACGACAGAACAGTAGGGTCTACTGCCAAAGTTATGACATCACCCACTTGCGTAATTGTTGATGTCAATAATAGGTGATAATAATATTCGTTTATTTAGAATGAAACCAATCTGACAATAAAGCTGACATGAGTGACAGGCGATAAATAAAAGTAGCCATATAATTAACAAACCAGTAAAAATTAGCATATTGTTTTATTATATAACAATATGGGGATAATTATTGAGAGTGGCTATATTACTAATCATACTAATGTTTACTACTTTGTTTTTAATTTTAGCTCAGCTACCGTCTGCAAATGCGTGCGTCGTCGTTAGAGTCGGCGGCCGGAAGCTGCAGCGCTTCTGCCGTGAGGTCAGCCAGTTCCGGTCTAGTGATTGACCGTGGTCAATTTCGAGAGTTGGGTGGACTGAAACGATAAAATGGCGTCATTGCCCTCCTTCTTTATGTGTGCTTGGGGCCTGGCACTGTTAATTTAAAGAGGGCAGTAGCAGAATTTATTTCTCTGCTCAATTGCAGTTACTAGCCCGGCATGGTCTTATGCCTATATATCATGGACTGAAATCGTTTCAAAGTTCAAAGGTGTGTAAGTTGGTTAATTGCAGTTTAATGATACTATATGTGAGAGCAAAGAATATTAGTGTCGCCTTCATCCTTTGTCCGGGTTTGGGACTGGCAATGTAAGATTGCAAACAATTCTGTAGTTGAACTACGCGTACTTTAGCGTGTCATGTACATATATCTGCATGGTCTCATGGTTATATATCATGGACTGAAATAGTTTTTAAGGTGTTTAAGTTGGCTCGTTGCAGCTTAATGATACCGTGTAATAGCAATGATTTTAAGCGTCACCATACTTCTTTATCCAGGCTTCGAACTGGCACTGGTCACCCCTGCTGGAACTGACACGATATTGAAAAACGCTATGCTGTAGATTATCAATTATAGATTGAAGCAACTTTCTTTTCATGTAGGCTTATGTTTTAACTGCCTGGGGATAGAGCTCACCATCACGAAGCACGTAAATGCCGTCTCTCGCAGCTGCTTCTACCAGCTGCGTCAACTACATGTACATGTGGTCTCTCGCTCTCTCACTAATAGTGCAGCAGCCACTGCAAGAAAGTGCACCTTAGTGCAAGAAAGAACGAAGTAGACAAGAATACAGGCACAAGAACACAGACAGACACACATACCCGCAGACCAGCACACAGACAGACAGACAGACACACAGACAGACAAAACTGGGGATTAGAGAAACATCATTTGACACGGAGACTCGTTATACACGATGCTTGATATCGATCATCGATATTTGTAACTCTCCGCCTGGTCTACTGCTCCTCCATAATTTTGGCATTCCTTGGAGCGGGATTGGGAAGTTGGAAAGCGTGTTGCTTTCATAGGAAACATCCAGAGGACGGATCGTGTGTATGCGTGATGTCCTGCGCTGATTACCTTTTCCGCAACGCATTGCATTCAGGGTCTCTGCCCTCGTTTGTCTTGACGTGAATGACGGCGCTGCACGAGTTTACCTCAAGGAGTTGTGTCGACCTGTTGAGGCCACTAGTGACCGACGCCAACTTCGTTCTGCTGCCAATGGGGAACTGATCGTTACTTTCACTCGTACCGCAACGATGCAAAATTGGGTATTTTCAGTGGTTGACCCGACCATCTGGAATGGGCTCCCACGAGAGCCACGCCTCTTGCCGAGAAATTCATCGCATTCATTTAGTCAAAAAACCTTAGTGTTTTAGACTTAGTGTTTTTAGAGGCTTGGAAATTTATGAGATTTACATTACCTTTACATGTGATTGTAGCAGGCGAATGGTGCCAATCCGAAACCAGGATCATGGTGGAGGGAGACCGTACGGCGGCGTAGAAATAATTGCCTTTTAATAAGTTACAAATTCGTCTCTTGTTTTAATTATTGCAAGGCAGGAAGTAATTCCCCAAGTTATAACTCCAGTCCCTATACAAGAATGGAGTTGTTAACAGCGAATAGGCTGATGCCCTGCGCTTGTCTTTCGAGGAGCTTTTTAGAAGTTTGAAGATTACAATTACGATTGTAAGGTACAAGATCTGGCAGATAACATAACTGGGAGAGGCTTCGTAAATTGTTCGGAGTCTAGAAAGGTGCGTAGACCTAAGTCTGATGATCGATATCAAGCATCGTGTATAACGAGTCTCCGTGTCAAATGATGTTTCTCTAATCCCCAGTTTTGTCTGTCTGTGTGTCTCTGTCTGTCTGTGTGCTGGTCTGCGGGTATGTGTGTCTGTCTGTGTTCTTGTGCCTGTATTCTTGTCTACTTCGTTCTTTTTTAGCACTGTCCACACATTTCCATCGGTCTGTAGGCTTGTATATTGATACTTTACCTCTTTATCATTTCTTTCTATTTCTTCAAAACATCTACATGCATCTTCGTATATATATATATATATATATATATATATATATATATATATTTGTCAATCCGTGTGTCTGTAACTCTAGATCTTGTCTCAGTTTCGTTTCTTATCATTCGGAATGTCTTGTTTGGTTTCTTCCTCTTACATCTTATCCACGAGGACGATTAATATAGCGCATCTCTAAGTATCTGTGTAAGTACCTTTACGTGTCTCTGCCTATCTGTATGTGTCAGCGTCCATCACTCCAAATAGTTTTCTTGCATCATATCAAACATCGGTCTTAACTTCTCTAGCGCAATCGTCCTATGAGAAGTATCTGTCGATGGCGCTGAGAACAGACCCCGGTTCCAACACAGTAACCGTCTGAGGACAATGGGGACAAATTCACACACTCTGCAAATGAATCCAACGCACAAACTGTGAGACAAGCGATCTCGGAGGATCGAGGCTTGTTGAACCACAAGGCGAGAGCCTGACCATGCATGTCCAACGGATAGCCTATAGCTGACCATTGCGTGGTGGACACATGGTCACGTGACTGAAACATGACGAACTTCCGGTTATCGAACTTCCGGTTTTGATGACGTGCGCATCGGATCGCCGTGAGCTGGCGTCATTTAGGACGGATCACGTGAGTTGGACGCTTCCGGCTAATTCGTCGCCGGGAGTAGAATCTGACCGCGAGCGATTTTTGGCTCGTAGCCAAGTACTTCCAAGATGGCGTCGACCGTCGTACAAAGGTCTTCCTCGAAGTTTCCCATTCGTCTGTTGCAAAAAGGAAAACGAGATCGCCATCTTGATTTATTTTCCGTTTTGTTAATGTGCTCTAATCCTAAGCTTAACCCTAAACCGTAACCATCATTTTAATCCTAACCAAAACCTTAATAAGGGCCCTTACACGCTCGCTCTACTTGAACGAGAAGCGTAACCTTAATTACTCCTAGCACAACCTTTATAGTAATTATTTTATCGACTCTAACCTTTACCTTTACCTTACTGCAACCTTAACCCATAGCCCCTATTTTAACCCTAACCCTTACCTTGAGCCTTGGCTATCGGTTGCCTATACTTCATAGAACCCAATAGGTTTACTTTAACACAGCCTAACCCTAAGTATAACCTAACCTTCCCGTTACTCCTGTATAATGTCGGTTTATTAATTTAAAAAAATCAACAGTTGAGAGTCACGTGACTCACGAGCACAAGGTCAGTGAATACGGCCAATTAACTTAACTTAATACACAGCATGCTACCATTTACTAATAATTGTCAGTTTACTCGCGAGTCCGCATTACGTCTTGTGCGCATTAAACCACGCGATGTTCACGCAAGGCATGTTTTAAATGGTAGGGGAAATCAAAATTAAAAGTCCGCTAAGTACATCGTCCTTACGCGTTGATGGTTCGTAGCCGATCGTCGATATCTGAGAGGTACTTGATGGAGCACATTCCTCCTCCTCGTTCGTATATTCGTGGATTCTCAGAGTCCAGATAGGAGTGAGTTGTAGAGAGGACACCCGTGCTGGGACTGGACTTCGGTGCGTAGGTCGTTGAACTGGTCCGAGATGCGATAGGCGACAATGTCCCTCCGTGGGTCTGCCCCCCAGCAGTCGACTCCTCGTCCACCGATGCTCCACTTCCGTCTGCGCATGCGTGCTTCGACGCCAGAGTCGGCGGCCGGAAACTAGGACGCTTCTGCCGTGAGGTCAACCAGTTCCGGTCAGGCGACTGACCGTGGTCAGTTTCGAGTATTGGGTGGACTGAAACGATAAATGAACGAAATTTAAGCTGTCGTTGCCCTTCTTCTTTAAGTGCTCTTGGGGCCTAGCACTGTTAATTTGAAAAAGGCAGCAGAATAAATATCAATTACTATGAGAGATTCCATTTATATGTACGTCTGCATGGCCTATATATCATGGACTAAAATCGCTTTATAGGTGTTTAAGTTGTTATAGTTGAAGTTTAATAACACTGTGATATCATAGATTGTTATCGTCGTCCTCCTCATTTATCCCGACTTGGTACTGCCACTGTTAGAGTGCAAACAGTTGCGCGGTTTAACTATATACATTTATGAAGTACAAAATTACGTACGTGCGTGCAGAGTTTCATGCTTATATATCATAGCATAAAATCGTTTTAAAGGTGTTTGGTTGTTTGGTGGTTGCAGTTTAACTACACTGTGTGACAACAAAAACCATTAGCGCCGCCCTCCTCCTTTATCTAGGCTTGGGACTGGCACTAGCAGAGTGCAATCATTGGAGGAGCTATCTAGGGCATGATTGGCATGTTTTAAAGGTGTTTAGAGTGGGCGCTCTAAACCATCTATGTTAATTTTTCAGTCGAAAATTTTCTATAGCGCTCTTTCAAGGTACAATATTTTAAGTGCTCCAAACTCTAACCCGAACAAATGAGTAAGTTTTTATATGACCATAGAAATGTAGTGTTCTGCTACTTATGGAACAAATGTAGCTCCAGAGAAAGGCCATTCCAAACCCCAGGGTCTACCACAGAGAATGCACAGTTTTCCATAACTGCTCTACTGTCAAATATAGGTTGGTTAGTTGCTGTTTAATGACGCTGTGTAAAAACACATATCTTTAGCATCGCCCTCCTCCGTTATCCAGCCTTGAGACCGGCACTGACTGATCACCAAGAATGTCAACTCAGTAAGTCGCAATTGCTTCTATCAGTCACGACTATCACGAATGATCTCCCGCTCGCTCTCCACTATGCTGCAGCCACTCTTATTCATGCTTTCGTCACTAGTTGTCTGGAGTACTGTTCCACCATATATGCGGCATTTTACGAGGCAGGATTGGGCACTGGAGCGGGTCCACCGGTCGGCCGGTTGATTAGTTCTAGTTTAACGGCACTGTGCTATGACAAGGGTCACTAGGGTCGACCTCCTCCTTTCTCCAAGCTTGGGACTGGCACTGTCAGAGTGCAGGCATTGTAAAAATTTTCGGTCGTCGTCAGTGCTATATTGCCCATATAGCATCTTGTGATAGCGTGTTATAGGTGTCTAAAGTGAGCTACAAACGTCATTAGAACATCCCTTCTTCTTTCTCTAGCTTGAGGCTGGTGCTGTGAGATTTCGAAATGTGGAAAATGGCTTAGACATTTGTTAGACGTCGTTTTGCCCATGTATATATAACATCGTGTTACAATGTTTCAAAGGTGTCTAAAGTGAGCGCTGATTTATGTCTGCAACTGGGCGATGTGTCGAAAGAATTAAGTTAGTTGCCGTTAAACGACACTGTGTAATAACAAAGATCATTGGTGTCGCCCTCCTCCTTTATCGGGGCTTGGGACTGACACTTCCTAAGTTTTTGTACTTCCGTCGACTAAATTTTCGACCGCTGTGCCTATCTATATATGGCATCGTTGGCACAGTTTTAAAGGTGTCCAAAGTGAGCGCCACAACGAATAAACTTGACCATTAGTTACTGTAAAACAAACAACACTGTGCATTTAGCAAATATTATCCGACTCCGAACCTGTGGCCTTCGTTCTCGCTGGGCGGCGGACCTTCAACTGGCGGAAGTAACCGTTTTCAGAGGAAGAGACGTTGATCGTGGCTCCCTCTGGCGAGAGTTCTACGATGGACGACGACTGCTCGTCATCGCCTGATATCTCGAACGAACTATTCGTACGATCGTGGACGGACGAAGACTGATGACGTAACGATGACGACGCATGACTCGCCTGCGCCAACGTCGCTTCAACGGAACATACACAGACGCTTATAAATATATATAATAAGACAGTAAAATAGACACACATATATAAAATACACACTTACACAGAAACACACAGACACCCACATTTAGACAAACACACCGATCTATATATATATCTAACAATCTAAGAATGACAGAACAATCACAATTATAAGCGATTACAAAAGAGTTGTCCTCGGAATATAGATAAATATTGTATAAAGAACCATAATATCATCGACCCTCGAATCGTACACCGTGTTGAACATCATACATGTATTTACTTCTAATTTATCTAGCGCAGCTATTTCAGAAGGCAACAGGCGCCGTTTTGAACGAGGCGTTGCTGAGCGTCATAGTTGGATAATGAGTTTACCTTTACGTGATGCACAGGTGTCGTCTGTGAGGTAAGACTTTCGTCGTCTCAGCTGCAAGAATCGCATCACTTCATCCGTTTCATGAAAAGGCGACGTATGAACATCCTGTCAAATATCATCCAACATAAAGTGGGTTACTACGGCAAATGGATGGTAAAATACGGTGGGTGAGTCAGTCAATGAGTCAGTTAGTGAGTCAGTGAGTCAGTGAGTCAGTGAGTCAGTGAGTCAGTGAGTCAGTGAGTCAGTGAGTCAGTGAGTCAGTGAGTCAGTGAGTCAGTGAGTCAGTGAGTCAGTGAGTCAGTGAGTCAGTGAGTCAGTGAGTCAGTGAGTCAGTGGGCAGTGAGTGAGTCAGTGAGTGAGTCAGTGGGTCAGTAAGTAGGTAAGTAAGTAAGTCAGTCAGTCAGTCAGTGAGTGAGTCAGTGAGTGAGTCAGTGAGTGAGTCAGTGGGTCAGTAAGTAGGTAAGTAAGTCAGTCAGTCAGTCAGTCAGTCAGTTAGTCAGTTAGTGAGTCGGTGAGTCGGTGAGTCAGTGGGCAGTGAGTGAGTCAGTGAGTGAGTCAGTGGGTCAGTAAGTAGGTAAGTAAGTAAGTAAGTAAGTAAGTAAGTCAGTCAGTCAGTGAGTCAGTGAGTCAGTGAGTCAGTGGGTCAGTAAGTAGGCAAGTAAGTCAGTCAGTCAGTCAGTCAGTTAGTCAGTCAGTCAGTCAGTCAGTCAGTCAGTCAGTCAGTCAGTCAGTCAGTCAGTCAGTCAGTCAGTCAGTCAGTCAGTCAGTCAGTCAGTCAGTCAGTCAGTCAGTCAGTCAGTCAGTCAGTCAGTCAGTAAGTCAGTCAGTCAGTCAGTCAGTCAGTAAGTCAGTCAGTCAGTCAGTCAGTCAGTCAGTCAGTCAGTCAGCCAGTCAGCCAGCCAGTCAAATTAAACTTAATATAGCGCCCCTTCAAGATATCTACACGAAGGCCCCAAAGAACTGCGGCTAAAGAAATCAGTTATCAGTAGGGTCTAATGAGTAGAATGCAGATGAGGAGGGTTTGGGTAAAAAATGGGTTGAAAAGAGTATCAGCCTTAAAGGTCATAAGTTCACCTCTCGAAGGTTAAAGGTGACTCCGAAGTTGTGAAGGAACTCTCCAACGAACTCCGGATATGACTCCATGATGGCCTGGAAATCATCGATAGAGATACGGTGCATATCGCTGTAGGAGATTGCTCTGACCGTGTAACGAGACTTCCCCGACTTACGACTCTCATCAAAATAGGACTTCTTGATATCCTCACCAAAGATATCATTTTTACCTGTTGAAGATGAAATATACGGCATTCAATGTGCGCCTATTTAGAGGTCACTCGTTCGCTAAAACGTTAATTCACTCATTCATTCATTCTCTTCGTTCGTTCTTTCGCTCGTTCATTCTTTCATTCAATCGTTCGTTCGTTCTTTCGTTCGTTCATGCCTTCGTTGAATGACTTGTTCGTTCTTTCATTTGTTGATTGACACACTGTTTTTTATTAATTCGCTACATCAATATTACCTGTCAATGTTATTCTAATTACTATCTTACATTAACTATTCCTAATCACTGAAGCGATGTCATTAATATTACGTATATTCAAGAACGAAGTAGGCCTAGTTGTCTTTCTAATTATAATTATCATCACCACCACGATCGTCGTCGTCGTTGTTGTCGTCGTCATCATCATCATCATCCATTCATTTTTGAATTTGCAAAAACAATAATTTATTGTTTTATTTTGTCTGTTGAAATAACTCTTATCGACATTATTGGATCTGCATATATTAAACACACATATAACTGATGGTGTTTGAGATAAACGAATAGGTATGTGTACATGTGTTCGACGTCATAAGTGTGCCTCTGTGTGCGTGTGCCTGTTCGTGTGTATGTGTGTGTGTTTGTGTGTGTATGTGTGTGTGTTTTGTGTGTGTGTTCATTGTTACCCAAAATAGCGGTGACGACATCGTCGTAAATAATCTCAATGGACCCTCGAGCTATGAAGTAGATGGAGTCGAGTATGTCACCAGGATGGATGAGAGTGTCGCCAGGTGGAGCATGCGTCGACTTAAACCTCAAAGATAATGACCGCAGACAACCTGCAATTTAGCGTAGCACATCACTTCATAGAATTGCAAAGCATAGGATGGCATTAATAGCATAGCATAGTAGAGTTTGGCCCTTTAAGAGTACTAAGAAGGTTCCAATGTGTGTCTTCATAAATGTAATTTAATCGAACATTTATATAGCGCCCCTTCAAGATGCCTACTCAGAAGCGCTCTCTGCGCTGGCATAAAATGTAAATGACGTTACAAATTATTTTATACCAATATTTTACCTCAGTTAGCAAAACAATGCACAGTAAGCTGAAAGAGTTGCCACTAGTGGGCCCACGCACAAGCGTGGAGCCAACCAACGGATTACCGTTAACAGCTGACAGATGGCATGGATGCCCAGTCTATATAGACTCTTTACATTCATACACAATACATGTGTATATGTATGTAAACACGAAGACAGTATTGATTAAATTGTTAGCGTTGTATTACACATGCTGTAATATATAACATTCAGAATTATGGTAAGGATTGTGAGCGCCTAATAAATCATGACAATTGCACTGAGCGCATTGCTTTCACTGAATATCAATGCGTGTATTGCAATAATGTTTGTCCATCGTTAATATCTGATGTAGCGCCCATTAAAGATATTTACTTAGAGACGCTCATTATAGTGTAATGTAATTCAGGTCTGTGTCCCATCGCATGTATCATACTGGGTAATTTGGTGTATCAAGACCCAACGTAAATAATCACGCGTTACACAGCTACACTTTCGTATAAGATACTTAGACACATTCAGGGCAGCGATACAGAATGGGCGTTGTTAAAAACGGCTGTAGCGGGTCGCTCTGCTGTTACACGCGTTTCTAAAAACTTTTCAGATGCGCCATCTGTTGTCTGGCAGAAGAAGACCGTCCTGAGTTTTAATAGCCGCGATTCAATCGGTAGAAAATTAAACCGTATTATCAGACAGAACATCCCGCGTCATTTCCTCTCTGTAGTCATGGCAACGATCTCCGTCTGCAGCTAATAAGCGAGGCTCTAATAAAGCGTGGCGCCAGTAATCTCTACGGGATGCAGTAAGATTTGCGTTCTCACGAGAAAGCAGAACTGACTTCTAGAGGTCGAAATATTATATTTTATATACACACAAATCCCAGCTTCCGATGACGATGGACACTCGTAAGCGTAACCGTAGACTTTACATTTGTAAATGTAATAGATGACCATGTAGGTTCTTCACCTAATACAAAAGCCTCGGCAATCACTGCCACTCAGAGGGTCAAGATCCAGAGGGTCAGGTCGCGGCCACCCTTATAATAGAACTATAATATGGCCGTGGTCAGGCCGGCAGATCGTCAGACGGCTAAGGTGGATAGTGCATAGAGTGGAATCAGCGAAAGAGGTAGCGTGGCATGGTGGCCGATCGGTTAGAGCGGTCTGCCCTTAACGTTCAGTGTGCGCTGCATGGGTGAGCGGACCATCATCCGAGGCATCAATGTGTTTTCACAGTGAAGGGACCTTGACCAAGTCCTTCGCGCACAATTTTTCTGCAGTACAACTGCAATTGCGCCGTCGAGGCGTGTGTTGCACTTCTGAGCAAAAAATTGTTGGAAGAAGGGCAAGATCAAATTTCAGTAATAATTAAATAAATAAAAGAGGAAGAATCTGGATAGGATATGTGAGAAAGCAATAAAAGTTATGGAGAAAAGATGGGAAGTAGAAGAAACCAGGCAAAAAGGATGAAATAAGGAAGAAGGAGGGACAAGAATAAGAAGAAGAAAGACAAAGATGGAAACCTTGGAACAAATGCTCCATCCAAGAAAAAAAGAGGGGGGAAGAAGATCTCATTGAGCAATTATGGAAAGTAAACTTTTAAATAATAATGCCATTAACATCTGTTTTTATTTGAAGTTGAGCCATTCTGTTCTCTTCTACAGTGTTAATGTGTGTGTGTGTGCGCTAGTGTGTGTGTGCGCGTGTGTACCATTCACTTGGTTTAATCCATTATACATCCTTGAATAATATTAGTCCGTCCAAATGTAGGGAAGGACATGCTCCAATGACTTAGGGGCGAGAGAGATAGATGCCCATCTATAGAAAAGAAAGAGGAAGGCAGAGAAGAAGTTGATGTATATAGACCTGCAATGTTTTCAGCTATGAGTGAAAAACCTGCGACGAGACTATAAAATAGCGAGATGTGACTGCGAGAAAAGAACTGGGCAGCGATGTAAAAAAAAATCTTGGATGAGTCGCAGAGATTTGGGTGAGTTCGTAGGGTAGATACTGTTCGGGTCTGGTGTATGGGTGCATATGGTCCCCAACCTCTTTCCTCCAGATCTCATCGATAGGCCAAATGTAATGTAATGCAAGCGAGCATTTATATAGCGCCCCGCCAAGATATCTACTCAGAGGCGTTCTCTGCATGATGTCTCTCTCTCTGCAAGGATGTCAAATGTCACCACTAACGAATAAATGTAGTTTACACTTCACATCAGTTTAGAATGCTTTACAACGACGATCGCATTTCCACAATTTAGCATTATACAGATTGTGCCCCTAACGCTCAAAACTTATCAGACCCCGTGCGATTATCCTTCCTCTTGAAATAGCAGTCAAACGGGACGGCGTATTTATACTAGTCTGGCGAAATTGATCAGACCACGTGACCGAATCGAAATTGGCCGCCGCCGTCGCCTCTGGCGACAACGGAAGCGGATGTGACGTCACCGAGGGGTGACTCACAATATTACCTGGGCTTGCGTGGGAGAAGGCGGGACAGGTGCTAAGTAGATTGCGATTCAGATGAAGGCAGATGTCGGCCTGGAGACAGTCCGGAAAGCTCTTCAATACCTGGAGAAGGGAACACAAAAGCAGGCGACATCGCATTATTTATGCGCTTCATAAGCATATGCAATATTATAATGCTGTACAGGTAGCACGGATGGCGTCCGAAATCACGCTATTGGCATGAATCATGAATATGCATGAACCATCTTTATTCATTAGTAACACATGGAACACTTATGCAAAAAACATATGAAGAACATAGTAATGAAACTTCAAATGTAAATGATGTGTAAAAGACCCTGCAGGGATTGAAAGATAACGATAGTTAGGGATTCCTACTTACAATTAAAAATACAAATACACCAAAACTTAGGTAGCAGAGTATTTATGGTCCTGAAAAAAATAAGGAAAAACCCAGCAGTAAAAGTAAGAATAAAGAAAGAATCAGAAAATCCAGATATTTGGGGCTAGCTAAATGCGCAAAAGATTGGTCAAGAGAAGTGCATGTGTACGGGTGGCCGTACTAAAATTATCGACGGCCAGCTTTACAGAGTCCGTAAGACGTAAAGACACTGAAATTATTACATTTCATTCATATAAGCTGGGATTAATATGGAAGGTGTATGAAGCCGCAACTTGTCAGTGATCGTCTTTTCTGGTTGAGGGTGATGTCTGTGGTCGGCTATGTAATCGCCGAAAAGTTCATCCAAATTTATGTTACTCTAATAACTCCAGTGCAAAAAATTTCCTTCGAACACATTTTATTTATAATGCAAGTTCTATATGCTACGCCGCTTTTATTTCGCTTATAAAAAAAATGCGACTGCCGAGCTATCATGCGAACATACCGGATGCAGTCACACATAATCTAGGTCAATTACCGAGTTTTCGTCGGCTTCATTATATCGTTTTCATATAAGTCCCAGGTACAAGATGATAAAATTGTTTGAAATAATGAAATTTTCGTTCCTTAATTTGGACTTGAAGTGCATCTGTTGTCATAAGCTGTCGTTAAACCCTGGAGCCACAAAAAACGCATGTGTTTTTTGTGGCTCCAGGGATTAACGACAGCTATGACAACATAGGCAGTTGCCGTCGACAGAAATTTGCTTGGCATATTACATCACTTACAACTTTTTATGTTTTTTTACGTCTTCTGTTTCATTTTATGGAAATTTTGTTACGATTTTTGGGTGTGCTTGTCAATGTAGTTGCTAGCGTGTTGGAGAGATATTTCTGTTCCTCCCAGGGCTACAAACATGTTGGTTTTTTTCGTCATTTGTTTCTTTTTCTTTAGAAACAAAAGATATGAAAACTGGCATTATTTGTTTATTGTTTTTTAAATATTTCATTCAATTTACTAATATTATTGTCATATCACTAATTGCGTGTTATTCAGTCGGAAGTGAAACTGAATTCATTATTAAAATGAGTTGGAACTCCTTATTTATGCTATGTTCTATGTTATGATTTTTTTAAACAAACTCTTGTAACAAAAGCCAAAGAAAAATTAAAATAAAAAAACCAATTAAAACCAAAAAACAACTTTTTATTTTTATTTTTTTGCGCTCCTGGCTTCTCCTTGGTCCCCTGGGCAACTTGCTCATAATATATTTTCAATATATACACAATCACTCTATCACTCTACTTTTTAGTTGTTATTTCTCACCTACTTTTATCCCCAGATAGTCTACAAGAGCAATTAGCAAAGCCCAGAGGCTAAAGATCATCGGCAAAACTTACAAGCGCGCATCAAAAACCCTCTGCTTCCACCTTTCACCCTCGGCAATCTATTCTTATCTCTAAAAATAGCACCATCTATTCGACTGTTTGCGTCAGTAAACGCTGCTTCATAAAGGTCAGCCCTCGTGGACAGTTTCAGCGGCAAGGGCTCGCAATTAATTGGGACATAAAATCGCTTCACGCTGACAGATTGGTGAAAGCAGTTGTTTGCCCGCCGGCCGTTAATAGATGGCGCAAACGTAGCGTCCCATCCTGCGACTATAATAACCGAGGCATGCCAGTTCAAACATGGCCGTTGGTGAAGTTTTTGGACGTCATTTGCAGACGGTAAACACCATTGCGGCACGAAATTAAGCCTTTTATGAAGGTTATTTAAGGTCTCTAGTGGTTCTGCAGTAAATGAATTGCGTTGAACTGATTTTCGTTGACACAACTAATATGATGACGTTCCGAACTGTATTGGAAACCACTTGGTGGGTTCAGCGGCGCAAGAAGTGTTTTTTTCATTAATTCATTATGAAGATTTATATAGCGCCCATTTAAGCCTACTACTAAGGAGCACTCAGGACCCCTTCACGGCTGAAAAGAACGAACAGTTTTAAGGCGAGTATTAAAGGAGGCAGTGTGGACCCTGGGAGACTAGCGCAACGCCTGCTCAAGAGCGAGGGGCCAACCACTGAGAAGGTCAAATCATCGCTATGGGACAATCAATTTTTAGTTTAAAAGTTTTAAAGTTAGCCTACAATCGTAAATAGTTCCAAATAAGGGTTTTCTCCTTGCTCTACGATATTCTTGGTAGATATAAAAATAATAAATCGAGGTTCGCTTTACGTTTTGGCTGATTAGATGAACAGAAACACAAGTAGGCCTATCACATCCGAAGATTCAGGTTATTATCGCTAATAGGCAACTGATAGCTAAAGGAGTCAACACCAGTGGGTAAATTCAGGATGATCTCAGATCCGGCACCCAAGATAAAAATACTAGACTTCAAATCCAGCCAACGCGTCAGCAAGTTAATTAGAGCCTACTGTTGGAAATTGGAATCAGCAAGTTCAGAGTCCTGACCGACGTAGCGTCGAAGGAAGGCGGACAACTACAGGCGACGAAGCTCGAAGCAAACGCGAGACCCACCGTCCATTGTCACTCCCTCACATGTGGTAAAGGACATCATCGTCAGATCTGTGAAGGAAGACATTATTCTGCAGCTGGCCATTTGTTCGTCGAGTCTCCATAGCTTCACGTTAAGTCCAACTCCGAGACCTAGCCTCACTTTCAATTAATCAATCGATCGATCAATCGATTGATCAATCAATCAATGAGACTTATTATAGCGCCCTTCTAGATATTTACTCACAGACGCTCCCCGTCCGACTACAGCTAAAAAGTGTTTTCAATCATGCTTGGAATGCGATCAATGAGGTTTTGAGCAGAAGGTGAAGCACTTGTGGTAGCCCATTCCATGTGGTTGGACCTACCACTGCAAAAGCCCGGTTCTGGGTGACAGAAGTGCGGACGAAGTTGACAGTCAAGTCCCCCCAAGCAGCGGATCGGAGAGACCGTCTATATAAAACATCTCTACCTCATTATGTCCAGAGAATCTACAGGCCTACAAAGGATTCGGTAACAGGCGTCCACAGTTCAAACTCCGTTCAAACGACACGAGAAGGCGGCGAGAGTCACCTATTCGTAGACACAGGATGGGCTGCCTTAAATGTCCGGTGGAACGGAAATTATCGAGCAAACAGCGCGTATGACGGTATGATCAACTAGAGTATTGATCAAATACGACAATACCGTATGATAGTGGACATGTCAATATCTGTAATCAATGAACCGGAATGCACTTGGAGTCTAGCAAACAAGCGTACAGCGCTGCGTTAGGTTATAATCTCGAAATACAAAGCGGTACTGTAAGGCTGATCGCTGGATACCAGCGCTGCGTCATATCAGAGGGGTTGTCCCAAGATTCTGATGATAAAAACACCAGCATACACAGGCTTAGAGTGCCTAGTTGTCTTACAGGCTGTCAGTGATGGGAAGTATTTCAAATAGTATCGTACTTTAGATACTATATATATATGTATTTTGTACTTGTATTTTAAATACAACAACACGACAGCGTTTATACTTTTAAATGAAATACTTTTCTTGAACATTGTGTATTTTGAAATTAATTAAGATGCTAAAATACTGGTGTAAAGCACACTTATTTCTAATTGATAACAATTATCAGAGCATCATTGCGTGCGGTTAACAATATTGTATTTATGCAGTTGCAAAGTGCTTCTATGCGGGGGAAACGTTCAGAAGCAATTCTCGATTCTGCAACTGTCGTAACATTATGTTAGAAATTTTAAATGTATATCAATTGATCTCGGCGAGTATTCTTTATCTAAATTCTTAATCGAGTCAGTCACGATATGATGTAGCTTCCGTTACACAAAATGGTTGTTTGCAGAAAGTAACTCATAGTTGCGTTTTGTAGATGAAAAGAGGTGTGTAAATATTATGGCATAACAATGATGGGACCAAAGGAGTGTTCTTTTATTTTTCATCTATGCATCTCTGGAGGAACACTTACTCGGCTAATTCTATCAGTTCAATCTATAATCTGCCAGTCCGAAGCTTGTTTATATGGGAGGGCGACGCTAATTATCTTTGGTACGATTACGAGTAATTAAACATAAACTATACAGACATAGTCATCGGTTAATTTATATCTACATACGAGACTGGTAACCATGTTAGATAAGTCTGAACCTTAAATTAATATTATCATAAGTAAAGAATGTACTATTGCATATCGTTTATCGACATCTTCATGAACACCTCTCTTAAGCGTGTACAATTAGCTATAATTTTATGTACGGTTGCCGCAACGAACTTGCTGCGATGTCTCTATTATCTAATCGAGTGAAGTTCGAAGCCCCGATGACTAACATAGTAGTGTCTGGGAGTATGTGGAAAACCAGTTTAGATACCGCGGGAGCAACAGAAGCAGAAGCCAAGGCAGTGTGGTGAAGAAAGGTTGGTAGCAGTGTCAGAGAACAAGAAGGTGGAGGGTCCGAGGCTGTAAGAGCTGTAGAAATGTCAACCAGTCATGCAGAAATGGAATCAATAACATCACAAAAACAAGAATTAAAACAGAAAGAAAGAAAAACAACATAAAGATAAAGGATTAAAACTATATACGAAATTGAACTGAAATGTAACAGTTTCTGAAGACGTCAACAGCCTTTGTTGCTATAAAATGTCGTTAAGCTGTTGATTAATAATAATAAATAACTTCCGAGATAGTAACATTTCTGTCGACTGCAACGACCTCTGTTGTCATAAGCTGTCGTTAAACCGTGGATCCTAACTTCGGAGATAGTTAATAATCCACAGTAATTGTTACTTCCAAAAGACAGAAAGGAAACTGAAGATTAACCAGATGTCTACATTATCCATAATAATCATAATCCAATTTAAATATAACATGAGGACAATGCGCTTAACTTTAATTGTATCGCTTCAAACAAACGCAGCAGTTATATACAAGGTGAACATAAAATAATACGATCTCTGAAGACGTCAGAGACCATTGTAGTCATTAGGTATAGTAAAACAGTGGAATAATTTAAAAAAAGAAACCCTGTGTAATTTTTTGGTATAAGAAGTTAATGTCATAGTTGCATGTAAATTTTAAACTTGTGTGCGAAGTGGTTTTAAAAGCTGCGCTGTTTGTTATGAATTCTGGCGAGATCAGGCTGAATTTATTCGCTGCATGCAGCTTAAGTATGTTAATAAAGAACGTTGATCCATTTGCAGAAGAGATATTACTTAATTTTCCTAAAATACCACATTATTACAGTACTTGTATCAATATACATTTTAATGGTATTGGTCGTTCAACAGTGAATATCAGTGACATTATAATTTCTATTTTGACACTCTAAATTATGTTCATCAGGTGCTGTATGGTTTATATATGAATACATCTATTTACACCGCCCTTACGTACGTGGCAGGGTAATAGCTTCATTTGGATAGAAACGGTGAGCATTTTTAAAAGCAATCGTTCGACACATTTTTATCGCTGACACGGGACCTTGAAAGTTGGAAGTTCTGCGTAATAGCCGCATTAGTTAGCCGAGGAAAATAATCGTACAGTTGTTCTAAACAATTAAACACCTTTCAAACGCGATTGGCGCATTGGTTAAATTGTGGTGGTCTAAAACTCATGCAATGCCTAACATTTATGAGATGTAAGTGCTGTAATATGCCAAGCAAATTTCTGTCGTCTGCAACGGCCTTTGATGTCGAAAGCGGTCGTTAAACTCCATCATACACTGCCAGCACTCAGACAGTGCCAGTCCCAAGACTGGATGAAGGAGAAGGGCGACGCCATTGATCTTTGTTATCACGCAGCGTCGTTAAACTGATATACTAAAACAATATCAGCATCCTTTGTTGCCACAAGATGTCGTTAAACTCTGTATAAATCCTATCACTATTATAGGGTTAACTCGGATTCTGGCAGTGCCAGCTCGAAGTCTAGAGAAAGGAGGAGGCGACGCTAACCATGTCTGTTACGAAAGCATCGTTAAATATAAAGCCAGTCACCGAACTCACGCTGTTCATGTCGACTCCATTCGTGAATGACCGTGTGTGTTGATAGGACTCTACCAATCGGTTGGCCAACTGTTTCGGAATGTAGTGGAACTTGACGAACTCCTTGATGCTTGTCAACATCTCGTGGTACTCCTGCGTTCCGCGATAGAGGCGCAACATAATTGAAGAAACGTTTCCAAAGATGGCGGCACTCATCAGCGCTAAAACGTTGGAGAATGATGCATCCTTGCGAAACTTTACAACATTGTATGTCAAAGCGAACATCCTAGCATTACTTTTTCATGCGAACATTGGATTATGACATGTATGTTTCTAAAACGTGAACATTGGTCATGCGGGGGTCATTTGCTTTCAGACACTAATGGCTGCTGGCCACAATAATGTCTGCAATAAAAAAATGCTCAATGGACCACGCTAGTTTTACAACATGGGAGACGCAAATACAATAATAAAAGTTTTGAATAAAATTCAAAACTTTGCAATAGTGATCGACAAGGGATGGTATTATTATCGTTAAGATTCAAAAGAGTATTAATGTACAATTGTTCTGCATGAATTCGAGTCAGTCTAAAATGAGTGCAAGAAGAAGAACAACGAGAAGAAGAAGAACAATGAGAAGTAGAAGAACAATGAGAAGAAGAAGAACAATGAGAAGTAGAAGAACAATGAGAAGTAGAAGAACAATGAGAAGTAGAAGAACAATCGGAAGAAGAAGAACAATGAGAAATAGAAGAACAATGAGAAAAAGAAGAACAACGAGAAGAAGAAGAACAATGAGAAGAAGAAGAACAATGAGTAGAAGAAGAACAATGAGAAGAAGAAGAAGAACAATCGGAAGAAGAAGAACAATGAGAAGAAGAAGAACAATGAGAAGAAGAAGAACAATCGGAAGAATAATGACAAATACATGACAATAATATTACATATATGTATATATACACGTATATTGTTATATATAGCAACAATAATATAAATAATAATAATAATAATAGTAATAATAATAATAATAATAATGATAATGATAATAATAAATAATAATAATAAATAATTACAACACAAATAATGACAATGTTGATATGAGTAATAATAATAGTACATTGTACGTAGTGCACTTACATCCAACCATCATAGCAAATATCGTAAAGATCTTCTCGCAATTCGTGACTGGAGCGACATTTCCGAACCCAACACTCGTCAGAATCGTAAACGTGAAGTACAGTGACGTAATATACTTTGACCGGATATCCGGTCCACCGGCCGGCAGCGAATCGTTGAACGAATACGGCATGTTTGAATCGTTGGCCAGTTTATTGAGCCAGCCAATTCGGCCGTCAATCTCGACGTGGGTCATCGCGTAGAAGAGACAGGCCAGCCAGTGGGCGATCAGAGTGAACGTTGCCATTAGGAGAAGAAGTACTGCTGCCCCGTACTCCGAGTATTGGTCGATACGGCGAGCCACCCGTAGCAACCGGAGAAGCCGGGCTGTCTTCAGGACACCCGTTACGGTCATTGTCTAAGAGGAGACAAGGTTATAAGAATATGTTAAGCATCGTACTGCGTGATGCGATATTCGACTGAGTTACTAGTGCGATGTAAAGTACTGTGATATAAAGAGACGTAATGTACTGTGATGTAAAGTAACGTAATGTACTGTGATGTCAAGAAACGTAGGGTACTCTTAAGGTAAGGTCTCGTAAGGTATTTAGCGCAGAGAGCGCCTCTGAGTAGATTTCTTGAAGAGGAGCTATATCAAGTTTAATTAATCACGCGATTAAACTCCAAAGTAAAATACTGCAATGTAAAGTAATGTAAGGTATTGCAGTGTAGTTTACTGCAAAATAATATGTATGATATACCACAGTGTAATGAACTGCAATGGTATGCTGAGTTAAGTGGTATGATAATATTACAATCCAACAATAATGTAACGTCAAGTAAAGTAATGTTCTGCAAAGTATTATACGGTAATGTAAGATAAATATTCTAACATACTGTAATGTTTGTTCAGTTATTGATTTATTCAGTAACGATTCCGCAAGAAATCTCAAAAACAAACAGAAAATATGCATCTGGTAAATTTCTATTCCAAAACAAGTTTGACCATCTACCGAAATTGAGCTACAAAACATCGAACACAGTTTTCAGAACACCGAAAAGATTTTCTAAGTGAGAAACTAGAAAAACTGACCAAGAAAAAAACCAGAACATTGACACACAATATCAATCTATAAAGACTTGAAACATTTCCCTTGCGACGTACCACGGCAACGGATTTCAAACTGTATTTCCATCATAAATTGGTAACTGCATAATCAATTAATTATTAGGAAAGTTCGTAGGACAATCGGGGAAGGGCAATTGTTCGGGGGTGAATTTTCCAGAGGAGGCAACTATCCGGGGGCAATTGTCCGGGAGGGGCAAATGTCCTACACTTTGGTAGTTATTATTGTAATTAGTGACTTCTATGGTGGACGAATACATTGTTCAACCGATGTCGAACTAATCATATCCGTATCCAATGAACATCTAGATCACCTAAACTGGTCAAGACTATTATACTAAATTCAGATTCCCTGTATTCTGATAATTATGTTACTCATACGAGGCCATCCGATTATCCTTATCTGGTCAATGAACTTATTCGATAGGAGGAAATAGGCTTTGGAGCTCTCTCCTTTTATCTGTCCGCTCTGCCAATTCTCTCAATGTGTCTGCTCGTTCTGCTTGCTCTCTCTCTCTCTCTCTCTCTCTCTCTCTCTCTCTCTCTCTCTCTCTTTATCTCTCTCTGTCTCTGTCTCTCTCTATCTGTCTGTCTGTCTCTCTCTCTGGGTCTCTTTGTCTGTCTCTGTCTCTCTGTCTCTCTCTGTCTGTCTGTCTGCCTGTCTGTCTCTCTCTGGGTCTCTCTGTCTGTCTCTGTCTTTCTGTCTCTCTCTGTCTTTCTCTCTGTCTTTCTCTCTGTCTTTCTCTCTGTCTTTCTGTCTGTCTGCCTGTCTGTCTGTCTCTCTGGGTCTCTCTGTCTAACTCTGTCTGTCTGTCTCTCTCTGTCTTTCTCTCTGTCTTTCTCTCTGTCTTTCTCTCTGTCTTTCTCTCTGTCTTTCTCTCTGTCTTTCTGTCTGTCTGTCTGTCTGTCTGTCCGTTGTACCAACTCTCGTCCTGTGTCTACCTGTACCTGTTCTGCTAACCCTCTCTTAGTTTCTACCCGATCTCCTCATTCGCATATAATATCATTGTGTTCTAAATTAAAGTCTTTTGTTGGCCAGTGTCTGTCTGTCGACGCTGTAACGGCACAGACGATTGTCCCTCCCAATTTCTGCAGGCTTAGAACTAGCACTGCCATAGTACAAGCAGTGACAAAGTTAACGAAGTAAAAACTTTAGACTTGGCTCTCTAAAATTGCCTCTCTTTGTCTTACGAACTAATTAATCTCTGGACATTTACCTGATAAAGTTTTGGGTTTTGGAGCATCATCAGTTAATACATTGTGCATTATTAAACTGCGCTATAAAAATTATTAACTACAGTTGCAACTACAATAGTCGTAGAAGTTATTGAATACATTAATTGCAATGATACAAGGGCATCGCATTGCAGCACGTGGGATAATGCACCCGTGCTTCTCATCCCAATGGTAGGTTCCACGTATGTGCGTGGGCCCACCACTGATGCCTCTTTTCAGCTAGTTTTGCTATTAGGTGTTATTTTTACTTGTTCACTGTGACATTTAACATAGCTATGGTCAGTGCAGAGAACGTCTCTGAGTAGAAATTATTAAGGGGCGCTCTATGAATGTATGTATGCATATGAACATTAATGTAGCGCCCTACGAGAATCTCATGAGGGCGCTTACCGAAGCAACCTAACAGTTCTGAAATAAATGCATCTTCAATTGTCCAGAAAATGTTTCCTGTGCTACACACAACGGGAGACTCCGAATTGGTAACGGCAAGGAGTTCCAACGTAACAGTCCAGCGCACGAAAAGGCGCGGCCTGCCCGCATGGCGGTACGAGAGCGCGGAACCACCAGGTCCCCACGAGACGCAGAACGAATGTTTGAATAGATTTCAATGCATCGCGTTCACCATTTCAACGTACAGCGATTCTATTGCGCGATGGGACGCGATTTGTGGGAACTCTAATCGGACTCGTCCGCGTGTCATTTCTTTCCTTCGCTCCGTCCTCCGTCAAGCTGGAAGGGGAACAGACGCTTAAATATTGGGAATCGATTGGAACGAGACCGACTGATCGATGAATGACCCTAGAGGGGGTGATGACCCGAGGGGGAAAATATGTTGGACATAGCGTGAATGATTTATTTGGACGCGATTGTGCGAAGGAGGTTGACAGAGGTTGCAACAGGAGTTGAAAGGTTAACGAAACTTGGATCGATGCAAATCATTGCCTTCGTTATTCCTCTGTATAAAGAGAGAAAGCATTGCTACCTGATACTCTGATAGTGCCAGTCCCAAGCATGGATGAAACAAGAGGGCAACGCTAATGATCGTTGCAATCACACAGCGTTGTTAAACTGAAACCATTACCTCTGCTTCATGATATTCTGGGTGTGGACCTGACAGTCCTCAGCTATATTAGAATTTTCATCATTATATAATTTTAACTATAACTATAATTATTGTTTTGGTCATATTTATAATTATTTCTACAATTATGACTTAGATAAATATAAAAATAATTAATTTAACTAAGATAATAGTTTCAATTGAAGTAATAGTAGTACTGATAGTAATGGAAGGGGAAGTAGCCGAAGTAGCGAAAGTACACACATATATTAGTAGTAATAGTAGTAGTGGTAGCGGAAGTAGTGGAAGTAGTGGGGAAGTAGTGGAAGTAGTGGAAGTATTGGAAGTAGTGGGGAAGTAGTGGAAGTAGTGGAAGTATTGGAAGTAGTGGGGAAGTAGTGGAAGTAGTGGAAGTATTGGAAGTAGTGGAAGTAGTGGGGAAGTAGTGGAAGTAGTGGAAGTATTGGAAGTAGTGGGGAAGTAGTGGAAGTAGTGGAAGTATTGGAAGTAGTGGAAGTAGTGGGGAAGTAGTGGAAGTAGTGGAAGTAGTGGAAGTAGTGGGGAAGTAGTGGAAGTTGTTGTTGGTTATATTTAGGCTGTAGAATATGTTTATAATTGGTTACAAAGAACATGAATGTATTTTGTGCCGAGTCCTGCTTAATTTCACATATTGATCGATAGAGTCGCCCTCCTTTGTTCTTTTGTATTTGAAGCCATGCAAATAGCAGCAGCTCCAGTATAATGACACTGTGCGTTATGAAGAATCATTGGCGTCGCCCTCCTCCTTTATCCAGACTTGGGACTGACACTGCTTGAGAGCTGGCAGTTCAGGAGTTTAGCATATATTTAGATTTGGAATCCGGAGCTGATTAAATTGCAATAGCAATCAGAATTTGGGTTTTATGGTGTAATGCAAATGCATAACTAAGGATGGATTTTCTGCTACTTTAAAACATACATTTATTCATTCATTCATGTCGATAATTTATATAGCGCCTCTTCAAGGGAAACTAGTCAGAGGTGCTCCCAGCCCAGCCACGGCCAATAAGAAATGACTTTAGCAGCTTACGAAAGGTAGGTAGATCATTGTAAGGGGGAAGACGGAGGGCAACCGGGAGCCCATTCCAGGTGGACCAACCACAATTAATTGCTATATAACCTTATTTTAATCAGATACCTTTGTTACGGTATTTGTATTATGGACATATCCAGATTAACTACGTTAAGTTGCTAAACAAATTAATTGCAGTAAGATTGTATATAAAGCTCTGTTCCACACCTTTTAAGTGGTGTTGTTCGGATGCTATAAATGTTATGTACATTGCAAACTTAGCTTTTTTTTACATTGTCGTCAACGTCCTTTGTATCATAGATCGACTTTAAACGATGGTCTATAGGCATCACTGATTTTTCAGTTCGAGGTAACTTTTGCATTTTTTAGTAATAGTAGTACTGATTAATCAAATTTTACAGGTGTCTAAGCAATAGCGAGTTTCATATACAAAACGTACGTTTGGATGTTTGTTTTTACTATAATTACTAATTTATAATAATAATAATAATAATAATAAGAGTAATAATAACAACAACGTCACTTCCGTTACACGGACGACCGTAACGTATGCTCGTCGGACAGTTCCGGTGCGTCTTGTGTCATGGTCTTTGAAGAAAACGTCGATGTATATATGGCAAGTGCATCTGAGGATGTTTCTGCTTCGAAGGAGTTTCCTTTGAATATAAATAATCTCTGAGTTCACAGAGAGTTTGCTTCGAAAGGATTGGACCACCAGCAGCAGAGGCACGTTGAATAAATAGGGCATTCTGGCCCAGAGGTCCTCATTCGAACGCCACTCCAAAATCTACGCGCATGAAGACACGACGACGCCACTGCTAGGCCCACTCCACTTAGAGTAATATAACCTGACATGACCTGACCTGACCTGACCTGACGTGACTTGGCCTGATTCAATCGCATGCGATCTCAAGACCTCTGTAATGCCGTTGTCGTACTGCACAAACCGTCAAACGATATTATTCATTGTCAAAATTAGGATTCGTTCTAGAAGCTCCGTCGAAGTCCCTCTAGATAATGTGGGGCTTCGGTATCTAAACCGCTATATAAATTTACAACTACATAACGACATGCAGGAATGGTATGAAATGTCTAGCTGTCTACACAGACAAGATGTCGGCAGAAAGAGATCATACTTACTATCTGAATCGAGCAGCAAAGAAAACATTCACAAATGCAAAATGTACGACGATGACGTCGCCGTTGACGACGACGACGGTGACGTAACGCGGGCTATTATGCGATGACGTAACCGATGACGACGTCGACGGATAGTGTTTGTGACGTAAGTGACGATGAAGAATGAAGCAAAGAGAAATAGAAAAACCTTACTTCCTCCTTTTGCTTCCTTTCCTCCTTCCTTCATTCCTCTCTATGATTCTTTATTCTTAGCTTTCGTACTTCCTAAATCCATTCTTTCTTTCTTTCTACCCCTCTTTCCTTCATTCCTTCCAGCATTCCTACCTTCCTTTCTTTCCTTCTCCCATCCTAACTTCTTTTCTTTCCTCTCATCTAAATTCCTTCTATGCCTCCGTCCCATCGTCCTTAATTCATCATGAACAATCGACGCTTACGTCACCTAACAATCGAAAACATAACGACACGATGCTCACGTCACTTAACAATCAATAGCATAATGACACATTCTTACGTCGCTTGATAATCGGGAGTACTGTAAACCGATACTCACGTCACTCAATATCCAGAAGTGTAATGACGCGATTTTGAGTCACTTTACAATTGGACGCGAAATGACGTATGCCTATGTACCTTGACAATCAAAAGTGTAAGGACGCGAAGCTTTTACGTCCATTAGCAATCGCAGATCTGATGACGTATGCTTACGTCACTCAACATTCAGAAGCATAATGACGCGATGCTTAACAACCGGAAGTATAATGGCGTGATGCTTACGTCACTGCTTCCTGTTCCGTAGAGAAAGAGATCAAATGGAATGGCTGCCACAGCATCGATGAGGAACCAGGACCTCATGTAGTTGAACGCGATCTTCTTCGGACTGATCACAACCTCTCCGTTGTGAAGGTACGTCGTCCGAAAGTTTATCAGGATGTCGGCGATGAACATGATATCGACTGTCATGTCCACTACGGACAGAGGGTCTACTTCCGCCGCAGCCGCCTCAGGGTCTCCCTCCGTGATGTTGTTGTCCAACCTAGTTGACGTGAGGTTCTCTGGGTTCTCGTCGGAGTCCCTGCCGAGCATGAAGGCGGCCACGTAGGGCGTGAAGACAGCCGTGTAGAGGACGAGCAGGAGGGTGATCCAGTCCCAGACGGCCTTGAAGGGAGAGTAGTGAAGAATGATGAGACGGGGGAGTACGAGCGGAGGCTGGGTGTTCGAGGGCTCCCCAGTCAACAGGTGCCCGTTCTCCTCTTCATCAGTGCGATCCTTTGGAGAATCCGCGGAAAACTAACATAAACCCATTTAATTGATTATTTGCTAATTTGCTCTTTAGTTTATTTGTTTAGGGACAAATTTTGTATTGTGTGTGATACTCACGCTTGGGACTGGCACTGCCTGAGTGTCAGCGGTAACTGTGAAATGTGTATAATTACATCTGTCAAACAAATTAATGACATTTCTATTAAAATTCTAAGTTACTGGATTTAGTTACATACAGAAATAACACCAGCGGTTTTCTTGCTCATACTGAAGTGTTAGATCCATGGTATGCAAACGATTTGCTGCACTGAATGCTATAAACAATATCAGCATTTTCGATATTTCCGTCAGCCAATTATTTAAATGCAAAATGTTCATGTAATCGACCTGATATGTGTTTATATTTAATATCTCGATTATTATCCGTCGCCATATTACAATGTATCCGTTTTATGTTGTTTCTTTCAGACTCCCGGTACATGTTAGTGATGGGCGGAATAATCGAAACGATTTATCGTTAACAAAATTTTAATCGTTAAAATTAATTAAAGATTAATCGTCAATTTCCGCATCCATAATTTATTTATTCATTCAGCTTTAATTTACTTAACTATTTCCCACTTACTTATTTACTTGCCTCTCATATAACTAATTTTGTTACCTTTCTACCTTGTAATTCATATTTATAGATTTATTTAATACATATGACCATCTGACCTGGGTTGACCTGCGTCCGCCTCGGAAAAGGAGGTCGTTGTCATTGGCGAATTGGTGAATGTCCGTGGCTCCCTTACTTCCCGTCAACTCCTTCAACAATTTCAGCATCAGGATCTTGTTTTTAGCCTTAACAGAAATTATTAACAGTCACATTAGTAACTATATAACACATGAATAAATCAATTAATTATATATATAATTAACAAAATATGCAAATAGACGAGTTAACCTAACAAAGCTGAAGATGGATAGTCGCTTAAACACCTTTTACAGCATTGTTGCATTCACACTAGGGTGGTTACGCATCCGCTGCAAGAACTCAAACAGCGTCAGTTCCAAGTCTGTATAAAGGAGGAGGGGGACGCTAATGGTATTTGTTACCACACAGTGTCGCTAAACTGCAACTACCAGCATATACGCTTATTCTGCTGTTACCCGTACACTGGAAGTGCTAGTCCCAAGAATGCATAAAGAAAGAGGGCGAATCTAGACCATCCAGATGATAGATATAATTCCACTATAGAGTCAACAACTGAAGACGCTCATAAAGTCATTTTATTAAACACCTTTTTCTAGCCTCTAATTCGTCATATATATACGAGAAGAAAATGGGATTAATAGAAACCCTAAAACCGTCACAGCTCGCTCTCTGACATGTAACGTAATGTGATGTAATGCACTTACATAGCGCCGCTCATTATCAGAGGCGCTTACGACTCACCACATAACAGGAGAACATGAAAGTCTTCAGGCGCCTCCGGGAGGCAACAGGGAGGTGAGGGACCAGCTCCTCCCGAACAGGAAGGAGAGGCTTCTGGATTGGGCCGTGGCAGAGCGCATTCAGAAAGTCCGAAGGCAGAGGAACGAAGGGAAACGTTAAACCTCGGAATCTATATATATATATATATATATATATATATATATATATATATATATATATAAGATTGTGTGTGTGTGTCTGCCTGCCCGTTTATGCATTTGCACACTTTTACACCTATTCACTCGAAACCCTCGCCGTTCGCTTGGGGAACACTTGGGACACCCTGTAGAGGGGTTGGTGAACCCCGTGGCCACCTTCTTCCTGCTCTCCAGGGCCAAAAACCTGTCACAATGCGGGCAACGCTGGGTCCCCCAGTTAGTAATAAACAATATTGAAACTTCGCCACGGTTCGCACTCTGACAGTGCCAGTCCCAAGCCCTTATAAAGTGGAGGGTGACGCTAATGATATGTGTTATGACGCAGTGTTGTTAAACTGTAATTACTACTACAATTAAACACCAGAGATGAAACAAAAATGAGAAATCCGCCACAGATTAAATACGGAAGGCGTCTATAAATTTATTCCCTTAAACACCTTTATTTAGCCATACACTGGCCTTATATATATATATATATAAAAGTCAGTATCATCACTCGAGTTGAGCCCATGTATAGTATGCATGGGAACGTAATTAACTAAGTAAGTACACCTAAATAAGAATATTCTTAATTAGACTACCAGCAAGTGCACAGTAGCTTATAAAAGGTATATATTATAGCATCAGTTTTAAACAAGGTCATATATAATTCGCATATAAGGAAGGTAAGCCTACTCTCGGAAAATATACCAACTCTAGCCACCAAAGCGCTAACAATAGCTGCAAACAAGCCAAATTTGTCAGAAATAGGACTGTAACAAATCAGTCTTTTAGACTCGCATGCAAACGAATAAGGCCCAAAGCTGTACAATGTGTAGCTAAAAAACAATATCATGTCTATAATGTAATGCAATTTAAGTAAGTAAGCAGGACTGTTCTATATTGAACTACAAGCAAACGGAAAATAGTTTACAATTTTAAGCGAAATTATATAAAATTCGCAAAAGATATAAGATCTCTTTCCAAAGGCATCAACTCTAGGTCGAATGAGGTCATGTGGCTTAGATCGACAGCGCCGTTGATTTAAGTGTCTCTCCGTTTGGTGGGGATTTGTCAATATAGAGGAGTGAAATCGCATTAATGGTCTCCTAAGAAAGTTAACTCGCTCTGGCTTCCTTCCTGTTGACTTTCCTTCTCTTGAAGAGCACTGCTCTAAAGCTGACTTCGCACTCTTCCGCTAAGCCCTGTTGAATCCCCTTGTCATTTCCTTCACGAGACCTATTCCCTTCTCGTGAGATCACCCTTTACAACATGAGACTCAGGCCACATGACCTCATTCGACCTCGAGTTGATGCCTTTGAAAAGAGATCTTATATCTTATGCGAATTTTATATAATTTCGCTTAAATGTCAAGAAGGGAGCAGACAGTGGCTGACGATAATTTCTGGACGTGAAGAATTCCTCACAATATCAACACCCTCGTACAGTTGAAACCGAGGCGTCTAACCCATCTGAGCCCCTCCTCATTAGGTAAACAATCTTCACGCATCCACCCAGGAACCAGGAACCCCGAATCAGTTCTGGAAAAAATTGCAATTATTGCAGCACCTCTGGCAACCCAACATTTGAGCTGAAATTGAACAGTTCTGCAAAGCATCCCAGACCGACAATGTCACGATAAATCGTCGTCATTTCAATTACAACTGGCGCTCGTGAATAAGGTGGTGCCCTGGCGCCTACGTTTCGAGTGGCGCTTTAGACGCTTGGTGATTGCGATTACGATGACGACTAACAGATAAAATATGAATAAGCAAATAATCGATGAATGAGGAGCAAGGGAAGGAGGAGAAGGAAGAGGAGGAGAAAGAGGATGAGGAAGAGGAGGAGAAAGATGACGAGGAAGAGGAGGAGAAAGATGACGAGGAAGAGGAGGAGAAAGATGACAAGGAAGAGGAGGAGAAAGATGACGAAGAAGAGGAGGAGAAAGATGACGAGGAAGAGGGAAGTTATGTGTACGATATTGACGTTGATGGAAATGGTTTTATAACGTATGTCTGCGCGGACGTTTCTATAGTCGGTCAATCTGCCTATTAATTCTAACTGTCTGTCTGTCTGTCTGTCTGTCTCTGCATCTCTCTCTCTCTCTTTCTATCTGTCTTTCTCTCTTTCTCTCTCGCTCTATCTCTGTATATATATATATATATATGCATATCTCTCTGCATACCACATGTCGTCCTTTTAACCTTCCTTCAATTTCAAACGTTATTTCCCGAGGGAAGATGATGCGAAAAGGTCAATGCAGAAGGTCAACCGTGTCAGAGAAAGAGGGAGAGAGGGGAGAAGGAATGAGGGAAGGGAGGGAAGAGAGAGGAAGAGAAAGAGGGAGGTAGGAAGAGAAGGAATGAGGGGAGGGAGGAAAGAGGTAGGAAGAAAGAGGGAGGAAGAGTGGCAGAAAGGGAGGTATGAATCGAGGAAGGTGGACATTGATGGAGGAGGTATAGAGGAAAGATGAAAATGGGAAGAAGGGAGAATGATCGGAAGAATATAGGCAGGAAGAATGATATCAAAAGGGTAGAGTGAGATGGAGGAAGAGTGAGATGGAGGAAGAGTGAGATGGAGGAAGAGTGAGATGGAGGAAGAGTGAGATGGAGGAAGAGTGAGATGGAGGAAGAGTGAGATGGAGGAAGAGAGGGAGAAAAGAAGGGAGAAAAGTCAGACGACATGAATTTATGGATACGGAGAGACACACTCACAGTGATACAGGCATGCGCAGAGACAGATAATGATGGACACAGATTGACTGAGAGAGTGGTCTAACGGAAGAAAGAGGAAGCCAGAGAGAAACATGGAGACGGACAAGTGGCAAGAACGAGGGAAAAGTGAGATAGACAAAGAGAGTGACTAACTGAAACGCAGAGACAGAGAGACAGACAGATAGACACAGAGAGACATAGACAGAGAGCAGAACAGAGTCAGTGACAAACACAGCAGAATGAAAAAGACACTGACATAGAGAAAAACACTGACAAAGACAAAGACAGGCAGACAGAGACAGAGACAGAGACAGAGACAGAGACAGAGACAGAGACAGAGACAGAGACAGAGACAGAGACAGAGACAGAGACAGAGACAGAGACAGAGACAGAGACAGAGACAGAGACAGAGACAGAGACAGAGACAGAGACAGAGACAGAGACAGAGACAGAGACAGAGACAGAGACAGAGACAGAGACAGAGACAGAGACAGAGACAGAGACAGAGACAGAGACAGAGACAGAGACAGAGACAGAGACAGAGACAGAGACAGAGACAGAGACAGAGACAGAGACAGAGGTGAGTGGTGAAAAAGAGAGCAATTGTCGATCTTTGACATTAAACCTTGGACGAGAAGGCAAACTATAACGCAAAAAAAAGTATATACACAAGCATACATATATATATATATATATATATATATATGACTCTATATAACAATTATATGCATGTATATATATATATATACACCTAATGCACATAAAGCTATAACGACCTATATATTATCTAAGTTGTCTATATATAATAATATATGACAGCATAGGTGTTATATATATATAAATATATATAAACATATATATCTATATATATATATAATTATATTATATTGAAATATATATGTGATTTTTCGTTCACTTTCATGAATTGAAGGATGATTGATACTTTTTAGACGAAAAGGTTGAAGCTCATAATTTTCTGGCAGATGATTTAGAACTGGCTCTGCATAAATCCTGTAATTACATAGCAGATAAACCGATGGAGGGAGTTATTAATGCATTGATAGATAGATAAATGAATGAATGAATAATGAATGAATGGACGAAAAAATGAATGGATGGATGAATGAATATATATGAATGAATGAATGAAATATATACATAATGGTCATTATCATAATTGCCGTCATAATAAAAGGGTCGTCATTATCATAATGGTCGTCATCATCATAATCGTTTCGCCGCGGTCGTTGCGTGTTAGGAGAATTCTGATTGTGCCTGCTGTGCTGCTGATGCAAATGGTACGGAGGCTGCGTGGTGCCTCCCTTTGTCTTCGACAAGCATCCTCGACATTTCATGGCTGACGGCCATTATGAACACAGAGGCAGCTGATGACGGATGGTGACTCTCTCTACGTGTCTGTCAGTCTCTCTGTCTCTGTCTCTCTATATCTGTCTGTCTCACTCATTCTATTTTTGCTTGTCTCCCTCTATTCCTCTCTCTGTATCTTCGCCTCTCTCTTTGTCTGTCTATCTGTCTCCTAGACTGCCTCAAATTATCTCCGTACCTGTCTCCGTTTCTGTATCCCTCCTTTCTCTATATCTCTCTCTTCCTCTGTCTCTCTGTCTGCGTGCGTGTCTCTTTCTATCTCTCTGTAAATACCTATATCTATCTCCCTCTATTTCTCCGTCTTTCTCTGTCTTTCATCCTTTCAATGCCTCCTTCCTTTCAATATCTGTTGTCTGTCTCTCTGTGTATCATTCCTTGTCTTAGTCCATCTGTCTATCTGTCTCTCCGTTTGTCAGGTAGCGCTCGATTGTCTGTCAGTTCTTTTGTCTGTCTTCCATTTTTCTTACTTGCCATTATTAAACGAATAAAAAATCAGATGACGATGAAAACACTCAACTATCATGCAATTTGAATGTTCTTTTAATTATTAGCAAATTCAGGATTAAACTGAATTTCTAAAGTTGGGAGCTTCTGCGGCCGAGGTTTCTGCCCCTCAATGCACTGAAAAATAACTTCTGCGGCCGATCGTTCTTCGCACTTGTCTAAAAACGACACTAAATCTAACACTGACCCTTAACTACCTGCACGACGCCTAACCTGAACCTAACCGCATATTACAAATCGTAGGTGTTTTCAATAGTGTGCATGAGCCAAAGATTGCGCATTCGAAGAGGTCTTTACTCGCAAAATTTGTAACGTGTTCGGACGTAGAAGTAAAACTTTAGTGTATATCGCGGCCGAATTATCGGCCGCAGAAGACTTATCCATTACTTCGAAATTTACCACAATGCTCCTCAGACTGTAAATATATCCCAGTCATCCACTTAACTACGGTCGCAAAACGTAAAAACTGTTGTTTTCTTTCCATTGTGCGTGGAACCAATGAAGATTAATATCCGAGGTAATGGATAAATGACAAAAACATCTATTCATCACAAACCAGAATTAATTTGTTAAGTGTTACTGAATTACTAATCATGTTAGTACAAGTGTAGACACCTGAAATTGCTTTCAAAGCACGCTATATGTATTTTAGATTTAGACTGGTGGCATTAAATGGTAACAACCTTCATTGCAATAGTGGCGATCTTTTGGCCACCTAACGACCAAACTCAACTCTAAGCACCTCCACCATCTTCGCACACACTACCAGAATATCACAAACAACGACGGATCGAAGCCAATCTCTCTACCCACAACGTTCCAATCAGCCGAAAAAGTATCGTTAATTTATATTGCTTAACATTTTTGTGATGATGATGATGATGATGACGATGATGATGATGACGGTGGCCGTGACGGTGACGATGACGATAAAAAGAATAATAACAATAATAATGCATTAGTGGTAGTAATAATAATTATTAAAATAATCATATTAATAGCAGTAGTAATTGTTATTGTTGTGATAGTACTGGAATTAGGTGTAGTAGTAATTGCAATAATAATAATAATTAATAATAATAATAATTAATAATAATAATAATTATTATAATTATAATTATTATTATTATATTAATAATAACAATAATAATACTAATTATTATTATTATTATTCTTATTATAATTATTATATTAATAATAATAATTATAATAAAAATAATAATAATTATTATTATTATTATGTTTAAGAAACTAATTATAATAATACTAATTATTATTATTATTATTAGTAGTAGTAGTATAATTATTACTATATTAATAGTAATAAGACTGCAGACTGTGATATTACTATATTAATAGTAATAATATAAATTAAATTATAATAATAATAAGTTAAAAATTACAATAACAATAATAATAATAATAATAATAACACTAACGATGATAATAACAATAACAATGATTCTTTCAGTGTCAAAATTAATAGCACTAACAATGATGATGGCACGGTCATACTACCGCTTGTCTGTAGTTATACCTGCAGACTGTGATATTCCCCTTACGTATCTGCCTTCGTCTGTCTCATTCTGTTTGCCTCTGTCTCCCCGTGAATAGGGAATCAATAAGACCCAATGAGGAGGAACGCCAGCACCAACTGACCGACCTATCAACGAACACCAGCATCCTCTGCAGCAGCAGCAGCAGCAGCAGCATCTCACGCAATTCATCGCTAGCAGCCCAACACGACGCCGCATCCACAGACCATCAGCACCACATACACACACACACACACACACACACACACACACACACACACACACACACACACACACACACATACACATATATATATATATATATATATATATAATAATATTATATATATATATATATGTGTGTGTGTGTGTGTCGTTGTGTGTATATGTTGAGTTTATGTATATCTGTGTGTTTGTTTGCCTATGTGTCTGTGTATGTGTGTGTGTGTGTGCTGTGTGTTCAAGCATTTTATATTAAATCAATCACTTAATTATTGGAGCAGAAATAATTGAATCGCATATATATATATAAATATATATATATATGAAAATCTAAATATAGTCCATATATGTTTGGAAATTTCTCTGACAAGTTCTATTATGAATCTACAGACTGTTGTTCATTGTTGGAGTCTGGATCTGTTCTGAGTATAGTTCCTATAATGTGAGACGGCGCTTTCTATGAACAAATGAGTCAGTAAATAAGGTCCCTCTGGTACGTCCGCATATCATATGTACGTCTGTGCTGCGCATATAACTAACACAATTTGTATTTTGCCATTAAACACCCACTTTAGTACTCTCTTGATAGTGCGTATATATATATATACACACAAAGTGATGTTCCATTGCATAGGGAATAATACATGTATATTAACATCATACATGATTACGATACAGATCTTTGTTCTGTCGTGACTGTGTGTATTCAATATATAATTATACAAACAAATGCATGTTATATATATATATATCAATGTTGCTTGCATTGACGAAAGAAATTGGTTTTATATGGGCGTTAGTACAAGCCATCAGATGACATCTTATATTCTAGTCAGGTCATGCATATTTCAAATATATATATATATATATATATGCAATATATACATAATATTTATATATGACCATAGATTCAATTGATAATGCACATATATATAATATAAATATATTATATATATATATATATATATATATATTCTGCATGTGTGATCATTTCAGTCCAAATGTAATAATGCGTAGACGTGTGAAGCGATTCGAGGAAATTGAATCTAAAGCTGGACTCTGTTGGGTTCTTTGGGCGACTCCGCTGACCAGTGAGGCGGAAATGGCGCTACATGAGCACTCCCATGGCACATGGCGCTACATCGGAAGGTGTGGTGGGAGGAAGAGAAGCAGGAAGAATAAGAAGTAGAAGGAGAAGAACGAGGATATAAGGAGAAGAAGCAGAGAAGGAAGAGTATAGGAAAAAGAGAATGAAGAACGCGCGGAATGTGAAGTTTATTTGTTTCAGTTTATTTCAGCGACGCTGCATGTGTGGTAACAAATGTCATTAGCATCGTCCTCCTCATTTATCCAGGCCTGGGACTGGCACTGTCAGACTACACAGAACAGCGGTAGAGTTCTAAGGCAAAGAGTTGGTTGGCTATAGGAGCTATTGACGACACCACGCCACGGCAAAGGTGATTAGCGTCGCCCCGGTTCTTTATCCATGCTTAAGTCTGGCACCACCTTAGTAGACCTGCATGCAGTAACGGTATTTGATGCGTTTGACTACAAATAGGTAATTATTATTATTCAACAGTTTAACGACATCCTATAGCAACACAGGCCGTTGACGTCTTTAAAATTTGTTACATATCAGTTCAATTTCGTATATAGTTTTAATCATTTATCTTTCTGTTTTCTTTCTTTCTTTAGTCTTTCTGTTTCTTTCTTTCTTTAGTCTTTCTGTTTTCTTTCTTTAGTCTATTTGTCTTCTTTCTTCCTTATGTGTTGTTATTGATTCCATTATTATTTAACAATGTAATTTAATTATAACATAATTATAAGATATTATGAATTATAATATTAAACCTACAATTATTATTTTTATACATCTATAAACCACTATAATCTGTATGCATGCTACTGAGATCCCATGAGTTAATTGATATGCGTCATCCTGATAAACACGTGATATGTCTAGTCCATCTATATACACATACAATAAATTATATAGTAATATAAATGAAAGAGATTTAATTAGAGTATAATCCCTTTATTTATTGTTTTAATAAGTCTATAAATGACACTTTGTATACATCCTACATCAAGTAAATTTTTCACATTAAATTCCAATTTATAAATGCTACATTGATCCTTCAACAGAGAGGCTTTATTTTCTTTCTTACACTCCATTAGTAGATGTGCGATACTGTCTGTAGTCTTACATAAGTCACACAATCCATTGGGATGCCTTCTCATTAGAAATAATCTTTTATTAGTAAGGGCAACTCCTAATCTTAAACGACTAATTTGAACCTCTTTTTGTCTACATGGATCTATTAACTTAATATCAGTGGAAACAATTGGGCATATATTTTTATAAAAATTTCCTTTATCATCATTAGTATATTGCAATTGCCATTTATTGATTATATATGTTTTAATCAATGGGTATATTTCCTCCTGTTCTATATAATCTGTAGAAGTTATAGAATCAATATGTAATGCTTGTTTGGCCATTTTATCAGCCATTTCATTACCTTTTAGACCTACATGACCAGGTATCCATGCCAATTTTACTCTATGTAAAGTTAATTTATTTAATTCAATTAATAATTCATTAAATAAAGTTGGTCTAGAATTACACCTGTTCCTCTGAATAGAAGACAGTACACTTAAAGAATCCGAGAAAATGACAAAATTACAATTATTATAATCCTTATCATTAATAATCCACAAAATTGCTTCTTTTACTGCAGTTAGTTCAGCAGCAAAAATACTAGAATAATCACATAATTTGAATTTTCTTATAATATCCAAACTTGGAATTATAAATGCAGCAGCTACTAAATCATCTATCTTTGAACCATCTGTATAAATATGAATGTCATTATTATATTTCAATACTATTTCCTGAGCAGCTAATTTCATGAATTCTGGATTAGTAGTCTTTTTATTAATCTGATCATTGAGACTCATATCTATTTCAATTTGCTGATTATTCCAAGGAGGACATGAAGGGAAGGTAGGACCAATAAATGATGTATTTATAATAGATGAAATGAATTCTTGAGTACGAATAAAAATAGAATTATTTTTATTCTGAGGTGTTTTATAGATGTCTGTCCAATGTAATTTAGAAGTGGATGTACATGGATGATTTTTAATACCAATTATTTTAATTTCCATTTTAATAGAGTTATTTAATCTTCTTAGATTTAAAGGTAATTCCCCACATTCATTTTGCAAGGCTGCAGCAGAGGAGCACTTTGGTACACCACAACATAATCTTAAAGCCTCATTTTGAATTGTATTAAGTTTATTTAATATTGATTTTGAAGCTGATGAATATGCTACATCCCCATAATCTAAAATTGATCTAATTAGAGCTCTATATATAGCTAATAAAGATTTCTTTGAAGCACCCCAATGATATCCTGAGAGTGCTCTCATAAGGTTTAATCTTTTTTTACACTTCTCTATGATATAATCTATATGAGGTCTCCAACTTAATGTCTTATCAAAAATTACACCTAAGAATTTAGCTTTATTTTCCATTTTAATGTTTTGTTGATCAACTTTGATACTTATATTGGGTGTACTTATACTATTAGTGAATAAAACTGCAACTGTTTTATTTATTGAAATTTTGAAGCCATTTTCATTACACCAGTTAATTATTGAATTAATTGATTGTTGTATTTTAGTTTCCAGTATTTTTACATTCCTATGTCCTAAATAAACAGCACTGTCATCTGCAAAAAGGGACATATCAACTCCCTTTGGTCCTGATGGAATGTCATTAATCATAATCAGAAATAATAAAGGAGAAATTATTGAACCTTGAGGTGTGCCATTTTGTTGCTTAAATTTAGTGGACATTTCAGCACCAACCTTTACTTGAAATGTTCTTTCAGATAGAAATTTCTCTATCCACAAATAGGTAATAGTACCCTTATGTTTATATATAGCATCTGCTGATCACGTTTGAAGGGTGTTTAATTATAATTCAAAATTTTTGACGTCGTCTAATTAACAACAATGGCCGTTGACGTCTTCAAAGACGTTGATTGCAGTATTCGCTTAAGTTTATGAAAAGTTTCTTCTATAGATTTTCTATTCGTAAATCGTCGTTTTATTAGTGCATAGTAGTATCCTTGACCGAACAAGAACAATCTTATTGATTTCCCATCTCAAATCGTAGTAATAGTTTGAAAGTTCAACATCCAGAACAAGAAAACTGCATCGAATAGGAAAATAATCCGATTATTTCCGCAGTTTGACCGCGATAATCAATCCCAAAACAAACTCACGTATTTCTTCCGTCGATTAAAAAGAAAGATTGTGTGAAAAAATGACATCAAAGTCAAGCGCAGTATTTTTATGATGCGGAACTTCGGATTTGAGATCAACCTCAACTATTCCCTTCTCGTTGGTCTTCCAAAGGTTCGTCTCTCCCCTCTTCAGCCAGTACTTAGACAGCTGCTAGATTGATAGTTCGCTTTCCTCGTTTCTCTCGCATCTCTACCTTTATGTTTTATGAACTTCACTGGTTCCCTCTATTTGCTCGCATACACTTTAAAATTCTCATTCTAACTTTCAAGGCTCAGCGGGGTCTTGCCCCTAGATACCTGGCTGATGTAATATTTTGGCTTCATTCAGCTTCCTCCCTCTGTCCTCTTCGCTCATCCATTAGACTTGACGTATTGGCTCCTCGAACTAGAACAGCTATGGATAAGTATCGATCTTTTGCTTCAATAGATCCCTCTCTGTGGGATGCACTTTCGCCATCTGTTCGCTCTAAAATTTTCTCTGGCAGTCTTTCATCCTCTTTTGCTTTTCTCAAGACCTACTTCTTCTCACGGGGCCTTTCGCACTGGTAGCGCTTCTAAACGGTTCACCCTTCTAAAGGCGCTTCATCAATGCTCAAATAAGTACAATAAAAAGCACAATGAGATCCTCCACCGAGCAGATGAAATCCGCCACCAAAATAATGTGTCTTCTTTCAAAACTCAACCATGCGCACCTTGTTTAAGACATTTTATGCTTGTCATACTAGCAAATATCGACTATATCTGTTATAGATTCGCCACTTACAGCCTAGCTTAGTCTTAAGTTTCCAATTTTTTTATATGTGGAGAAACGGTATCCTCTCTGGATGAGAAATTTAACCGCTGCAAGTTATGCTGTACTCATGTTTACTTGGAAAATGATTATTTCGGAAAATATATACATTAATTCTTCTTCAGTTTTCTTTCTGTCTTTCAGAAGTAATTAGTTAAAACTCATTTAATGTCGAGTTCGTACAAGCAATAATTATTTATCAATACCAGGAGTCATTCAATGATTATTATATCTAAAATATTTCTCTGCCAAAATGACTTTCATGGTGACTAAATAAATGATTCTTCTGTGGCCTCTCCTCCCTGTTGCCTTCCGGAGTCACCTGAAGACTTTCATGTTCTACGTATAGCCAGCATGTGTAGAGTCGTGAACGCCTCTGATACCGAGTCATTCGAGTGGCGCTCTATAGGTGTTCCATTACAATTACAACTGTATTCACTTTGGCATCAACGCTCTTAAAGAATCGTGGCCATTATGGGCACATTTTCCTATTAGTATTTAAGATGGATGGATCCAGAGTATAACGACCGCTTTTGACAACAGAGGCCGTTGCAGTCGCCAGAAATTTGCTTGGCGTATTACGTCACTTACAGCTTTGTTGCCATTGGTATAAACGATGGTAATTAATGGATGGATGCAAATATTTTATAACAGTAGTTGGAAGCGTTTCAAAGGTGTTTAAGGAGACATTCGTACATTTCTAATTTCGATTGCGATTTCGCATAAAGCGCGTTATTAAATCGGCGCCATATAAGCCAATATATCAGATCACATTGCATCACATTGGATCATCACATTTGAAAAACCTACATCTTATGAATTTCACTGAACATGGCTGAATGAGAAAACATAATTATTCGATCGTTAAAAAACTCACGCAGTTCGGATGGCTACTCAATATCTCGCTTCTTCTTCTTCTTCTCCCGTTGCATCAGGTCACGTGTTCAACTGCATCCGGTCGGGAAAGCGTTTGACTGACAGGCAGTACTTCCGTCTCGCAATACACGTGACGACAGAGAACGTCGGATGACCGCCACAACCCCTAGCGACAAAATCCTCACGAAGGCGGAATCCACTTCCGGCTGACCTAACCGGGTTAAAGTTCAAAGTTCAACGCCAGACGAAAGAATAATCTCGCACAGGCGCATCCCAGAATGCACTCGGAAGGACGCAACCATTCATTTAGCGCCCGAATCTCAAACGAATACTAACTCGTCGCTAGAGGACCCTACGGACTGCAGCGTGTTGACAGTCGACACATATTTATGTTGTGCCGGTTGTAAAACGCTTTGGAATGACCATCGCTATTTCCGCTTTGCCCATACTGACCAGACATGGCTGACGCGTCCGGCAGGATTGTCCAGTACACGGTCAGCGAAGACACTGACCATAATACTGGTCATCGGAGCCGAATACGGGCGCAGCCGACGCCGCCTTTGTTCGCAGCCGCTTTTAGAAGACTCTCTCTCTCTCTCTCATCTGCGCTGATATCGACGACCTATGTAGATAGATGCAGGCGTCCATCCGTTCGTCTGTTTGGATCTGTCTTTGTCTGTTTCGCTCTGCGTCCATCCGTCTCCTTGTGTCCCAATTTGTATGCTTCGATTTGTGTCTGTCAGTCCGTCTCTTTGTATCCTTCCTTGGATCTCTCTTTGTCTGCTTCGCTCTGTGTCAATGCGTCCGTCTCGTTGTGTCTCAGTTTGTATGCTTCGATTTGTGTCTGTCAATCCGTCTCTTTGTATCCTTCCATGGATCTCTCTTTGTCTGCTTCGCTCTGTGTCAATGCGTCCGTCTCGTTGTGTCTCAGTTTGTATGCTTCGATTTGTGTCCGTCTTTCCGGCTCTTTGTACCCTCCTTTGGATCTCTCTTTGTAGGCTTCGCTCTGTATCAATCTGTCCTTGCATATCTTTGTATCTATCTTTGTCCGCTTCCATTTGCGCACATTCGTCTGTCTGTCTCTTTGTGCCTATCTTTTTGTGCTTCGCCATGCGTCCACTCGTCTGTCCGTCAGACTCTTTGTGTATATCTCTTTGAACGCTTCCATTTGCGTCCATCCGTCTGTCTGTTCTTCCCTCTGTCCTCTTCGAAGTGCGTCATTCCCACTATTTTTGTTTCAATGCGTATTATTACATGCGAGTTGATCATTTGAACAATACAGGGCTGAGGAAAACGAAGAGGCCAATGCAGAGGTCAAGGCAAATGCCAAGGTAGGCCAAGGAAGAAAATATATAAGAGGTAAAGATAGAGGCCAATGAATAATGTTTAAATGGCAGACGCAAAGGAAGAGGCCAAAGAAGAGCGCAATGCAGAGACCAAAGAAACGAAGAGGCCAAGCAAGGTCAGAGTGAAGACTAACGCATGGACCGTGAAAGGGATATGGACGAGGACAAAGAAACGGACAACCAGAAGTACAAACGGAACAGAGAGCTGAGAGGATGGAAACGAAGAAATTCCACGAAATCAACCATGACTGAAAAGGATTGATTGATGTGAGCGAATCGCCGTACAAGAGCGCGGGGCCAAGAGATCCCCACGTGCCGAAGAGCGAAACGCACGTCGGCCTGGCTGGCTCGATGAAAGAGTAGTAGTACAATGATAGTAGTACTTTCTGGTTACCGACCGTCGTGAAATAACAAAGATCATTAGCGTCGTCTACTAATTTATGCGGGCTTGGGACTGACACTGTCAGAGTGCGAACAGAGATGGAGTTTCGCTGCAGGAACAAACACTGCTCTCTGTTATATCCCGTGGCCGAACCACTCATCGATGCCAAGCCATGTCATGTGTTCGTTGACATCATGAATGTTTAATGAGATCATAGACTACGTAATGCAGACATCACATAAGAAGACGCGAGGGGTATACACACCATAGGTATTAGAGAATTTAGATGAGTACAGATGTCAATTAGAATAGAGACGAGACAGGACAGACGAGACAAGGGCGACCTCGCACGGTCCCTAAGTGATCTATTATTCTATAAAATAGAGTAGTTGCAATAGCAAGTAGGGGAAGTAGTAGTAGTAGTAGTAGTAGTAGGTGGAGGAGGTGGGGTAGTGGTCTTGGATCAATAAAAATGCAGGAATATGAGAATAATAATTGAGAAATACTACTACTACTACTACTACCCCACCTACTACTACTACTACTACTACTACTACTACTACTACTACTACTACTACTACTACTACTACTACTACTACTACTACTACTACTACTACTACTACTACTACTACTACTACTACTACTAATAATAATAATAATAATAATAATAATAATACTACTACTAATAATACTAATACTAATAATAATAATAGTAGTAATAATAATAATACTAATAACAACAACAATAATAATAATAATAATAATAATAATAATAATAATAATAATAATAATAATAATAATAATAATAATAATAATAATAACTTGAATTCCTCATTAGCTGTTTGATCGATTTGAGACGTTTTAAAGCACGCTGAAATGATATTAATAGCAATGATGATCATAATCGTCATCATCGTCATTTTCATGATTATTATCGTAATAGTTGCAGGATGTAACAATGTTCCTCTAACACTCAGTTTTATTGTTCTAATAATTATGTGCAGTCTATGTTTTCTATTAACATCATCTATAGTACATGTCATGTGATATCTCATGCAAATTTAACAATATTTGCATCAATATTTGGATCAAGAAATATTTCAAAATAACACAAATCGTATATGACCAATGACTAAGTACATTTGTCTAATCATCATACCTTCAAAGAATTTTTGGCTTGGAATTTTGCCATAATGTTCTTATTCTATTAAACATTATTACATAAATATTTTCTAATAATGTAAGTCTATAATATTTATTTATCATGTTATACCAAGTGATAATATACAGTGAACTACATCATTGCACAGATTTTAACTTACTCACTGTAACTTTCTAATACAATTCAATTAACATTTGTCATATATGCATGTATATGTATGAAATTACTCAAATGAGGTCAATATTAATTATCACGTGTTTGTATAAGTAGTTAATTAAGACAATCGATGCAAGGTATTTGAAATAAAGATTTTTTTAAATCAAAAGCGTTAGCCAGTCTACAGCATCTATTACTAAGTCTTGAGATGACTTCTCATCACAAATGCAATAGATACTTGATGCAAGAAGACAACACTCCCCTCAGCGCACTAGTACCTGAGTACGTGTTGAATTACGTTTAGCAAATTTCAATCTGAATAAAGATTTCTTGATCTAGTTGAAAATGTTTTCGAGATATTTACAGACTGTAGCTATGCATAATGTTTACCAAGATCACCCCACTCAATTCCGTCACCTAACATACACAATCGTCAATAAAATCAACCGATACGTAGCAGACCAGCACATGATGATATGATACTAAATTTGCACTTTTATAGCAAATTTATGTACGATTTAAAGGTGTGCAGTGAGCAACTTGCGAGGCTGAATGCCGCTGTTTTTATTTTTGGTGATGCCACCTAGCGAATGACTTGACGTCTCAAAGCCAACAACAAGACTGACACAGATAGACACGAAGAAACTGATAATAAAAATAGTAGTAGTAGTAGGCTTACTACTACACATGGGCGATAACAGCATAATGTGAAACCTATATGTATAATAATAATGATAATAATAATAATAATAATAATAATAATAATAATTTCGATGACCGATGACCAATGGAGTCAGGCCACTCTCCCGATCAGGATGGGAGGACTGGGAATTAGGAGGGTGTCCTCGCTGGCACTTCCCGCCTTTTTGGCTTCAGCCGCGGGCACTCTCCAGATCCAGTCCCTCATCTTAGAATCAGCAGCGGTGAAATCGGACTCAGCATGCGACTCGGCGATGTCTACCTGGCTTCAACTTACCGAAGCTTCTGCCCCGACGACGACAGGCCATAAACAAGCCCACTTTGACAGACCGCTGTTAAACGCCGTTCTGTCTGCACTAGAAGAAAAGCTACAGGATCCCTACGACCAGGCGAGACTAAGGGCCTCGCAGTCACCACACGCCTCGGACTGGCTATACGCTCTCCCGCTCGTTTCTCGCGATCTCAGACTGGAGGACGATACCGTGAGGGTGGCGGTCGGCCTACGTTTAGGGGTGGCCATCTGTGAGCCGCACACCTGCGCATGCGGCGCCTTCGTCTCAGCCAGAGGCGCACATGGCCTGTCCTGTTCATTGGGTTTTGGCCGTCAAGTAAGACACTGTAATATCAACGACCTAATCCATCGCAGCCTCAACAGAGCCGGTATTCCAGCAGTCAAGGAACCGTCAGGTCTTTCCAGATTAGATGGAAAGAGACCGGACGGGCAGACCCTGATACCGTGGAGTGGGGGCGGACCTTACTTTGGGACGCAACTGTGGTGGACACAGTGGCCGCTTCCTATATCCCCGAAACAGCTTCCACAGCTGGAGGAGCGGCGGAGATAGCAGCCACAAGGAAACACACAAAATATTCTGAGCTAGAGAAGAAATACACTTTTGTTCCAATCGCTATAGAAACCTTCGGTCCCCTCAATAGTGAGGGCCTCGCCTTTCTGTCTGAGACTGGACGCCGACTTTCGACAACTACCCGTGACACCCGAGAGACAAACTTCCTTTTCCAGAACTTGTCGGCATTGATCCAACGTTTCAATGCGGTGGCTTTTCAGGGCACTAAGTCAAGATTACAATCCACTAATAAGCGACGACCCAGATAGCATGATGACAGATCCGTTGGCAATGCCAATGAATAATAATAATAATAATAATAATAATAATAATAATAATAACAATAATAATAATAATAATAATAATAATAATAATAATAATAATAATAATAATAGTAGTAATAATAATAAAAATAATAATAATAATAATAGTAATAATAATAATAATAATAATAATAATAACAATAATAAAAATAATAATAATAATAATAAAAATAATAATAATAATAATAATAATGACGATGATGATAATGATAATAATAACAACCACAACAACAATATTTATGATAATAATAGCCGCGGTCAGTTTGTTATTGTCTATACCATGGTGATCGTTATTGATCATGGTCAGTTTGTCCAATCGGAGGATGAACCGAATCCCCGTTTTAGTCTAAACTCGATTCGTTAAGGATTAACCAGATATGCAATCAAAATGATTTACGCAACGATCGTTTAGAGATAAATAGATCGATCCATAGCGACAGACAAAACACAGACAGACATATAGACAGACTCATAGGCAGACACACAGACAGACGCAGACAAACTAGGGCAGCGGACAAAGCGGAGTACATAGTGAAAAAGGAGAAACAGAGACACTTATCCAGAGGCACGACGGAGACAGAGAGAAAGAGAGACAGACAGACAGACAGAGACAGAGACACACAGAGAGAGCGAGAGACAGAGCCAGAGACAGAGACAGAGACATAGACAACGACAGAGAGAGAGACAGAGACAGATAAATAGACAAGAACAGAGAGTGGCACAAGGCAGGAAAATAATAGAGATAAAGATGGAGAGCGTAACAGAGAAAGAGCGAGATAGCTTCATTGATCCCATGATACAAATGGCACGTATTACAACTATCTTCCAATGAAAGGGAATGCGAGGAAGACATAGAAAACAACACAGAGGCGACCAAAGCATACAATGGCAAATGTCAGCAAACCTCTTGAAGTAAGAAGAAATCGAACCAGAGGACTATTGAAACAGAATAATTATATATCGACACAAGAAATATATATATATATTTTATTCATATATATATATATAATATATATATAATATATATATAATATATATGAATCTGTCTGTATGCAAATGAATAAATATAAATATATATATATGGTTTTAAATATTATACAACTGCATAGATAATAATAGATGTTCAAACTGTGCAATGATTTATTTTATGAAATTATCGACGAATATCCGTTGCCTATAGGCTACACGCGCATGCGTGTGCCGGCGCATGGGGCTCATTTCAGTTTCAAACGCGTTGTATTGCTAAGTGATGAAACTTCAATTATTGAAGTCATAGTAATAGGCTCGCACTCGCTAGTTTGCTTTTTAAAACTCAATTAAAAATTACAAGGTAGGCATTATCCAGAATCGAATTTGATGACGATGACGACAATAACCTCGCGTTCTCAAACAAACATTAACAAAGCAACGTATGACATTTATATTTTGTAATCTAGGGACCAGTAAATCATACATCCTTCCTTCTATCACACGCTCCATCTTCTCCACATTCTCATCTCCTCCTCATCTCCCTCTTTCTCCTACTTCTCCTCCTCCTTCTCCTCCTTCACATCCTCCCTTCCTTCTCCCTCTACTCATTTCCCTCCTTCTGCTCCTCCTTCACTTCCTCATCAACCAACTCTTCCTCCCTCTACTCGTTCTCCACCTTCTGCTGCTCTTTCATCTCTTCTTCTTCCTCCTCCTCCTCTTCTTCTTCCTCCTCTTCCTCCTTCTCTGTCACGTACCACAAAGCTGCGTCCATTCATCAAGCTCTCTAAAAGGAAATCCTTTCCATAAATCCTCCCAACTGACAAATGCGATATAATTTTATTAGCAACCGTCTCCAAATTGCCCATAATGCACAGCGACTGCCTCATTCCCAATTAGACGCACAATGCGCCGGATTGCATCTGACCGAACGCTATTAACTTACAGATACAAGTACATCGGGTCGGGTAAGAATAGTCAAGAAAATCAATCCTCCACTGGGTCTACAAGAGAATGGAAAGTTAATGTTCGATGGGTCCTGAAACCGAGCAGACACGAATTATAAAGATACAGCCTGAGCAAAGTCCTATTATATTACCTAGCGTGTGCGATCGAGGCCTTTTTGAGTTCTAGAGGAAACAAGACGAGATCGTGGATCTCAGGTATGAGGGAAATGTTCTGAGTGGATATGGCACACGAACAATGTTCTCTCTAAGCTGTTCACGTGTGCGAACGCTCACGAGTCGTGGAACCAGTGCACACACGGGTTTAGTGTGAGCACACAAATGATGATGAAATTATGTAGATTTTCGAAAGCTGTCGTTTGACACCTTTAAAATTTTATGAAAAGCCCCACAATCATAGGCCCTAATCATATAGAGTGAATTAGGCCAAATTGTCTGTGGCTTCAAATCAAATCCTTTCATGATTAATTAATTCAATAATTAACAAATTAAAGAACGAACGAAAGATTGAAATCGTCTGTTTGGTTTTATTTGGTTTTTGGGTTTTAGTTTTCCTTTGAATTTTGTCGCAACAGTTTTGTTATTAAAAAGCATTAAACAGTAAGCAAATAGTTTCTTTTCAGTTCAACTGCTCTCGTTGCCACCAGATATGATAATTGGCTCATATATCCTATGCAGGACAGAGAGTTTTCTGGCGTTCTCTTTCGACACCCTTAAAATGTCATCATTTGATTCTATAATAATTTGAGTTATTTGATGCGTTTATTGATGATGCTAGGTAAGACTATTTTCTCGCGTCGATGGAAATACGCTGTGTGCTGCGGTCGGTGTAATCCTACGCACGATGGTTTTCGGTTGCTGTGACTTTTCGTTGAAGAAAATGTCCTAAATAGAATGTCATTATCGGACTGCGCTAGGTTCCCATGGTGGCACGGTGTTGAAATGGCGAAGAATAAAAATTGACATTTATTTGACATCATGAAAGGATTTGATACGAAGCCACAGACAATTTGGCCTAATTCACTCTATATGATTAGGGCCTATGATTGTGGGGCTTTAGAAGCTACAATAGCAGTTACTGCTCTATTGTAATTTGCAGCCTCTTTACTCTGTTTGACTGCAAACTGAACATGATTCACACATCCAATCTGTATATCATGTATTTTTCATAACATTTTAAAGGTGTCAAACGACAGCTTTCGAAAATCTACATAATTTCATCATCATTTGTGTGCTCACACTAAACCCGTGTGTGCACTGGTTCCACGACTCGTGAGCGTTCGCACACGTGAACAGCTTAGAGAGAACATTGTTCGTGTGCCATATCCACTCAGAACATTTCCCTCATACCTGAGATCCACGGTCTCGTCTTGTTTCCTCTAGAACTCAAAAAGGCCTCGATCGCACACGCTAGGTAATATAATAGGACTTTGCTCAGGCTGTATCTTTATAATTCGTGTCTGCTCGGTTTCAGGACCCATCGAACATTAATTTTCCATTCTCTTGTAGACCCAGTGGAGGATTGGTTTTCTTGACTATTCTTACCCGACCCGATGTACTTGTATCTGTAAGTTAATAGCGCTCGGTCAGATGCAATCCGGTGTAAAAATCTCATATCACGTACATTGTGAAACAGTACTGAAATAGCTACAACAGTAACCATATCTCCACTTCTGTTCAACAATTGGTGTTTGCTAATTAGTTGAATGTGATATATATATATATATATATACATTTATTTATATACTATATTGATCTATTACATATTTAAACACTTCAGACTAGGAGACCGACCAGAAATGACGCCACGTGACTAGGGAAGGAGTTAAACATTTGTGACGATGTGTGACGAGGAAGAACGATCGGCGAAATATGACGTCACACCATCACATCAAACACCAAAATGCGTTTCTTTGCTAAAACTTTCACTCTATTAAGCAAATTCTATATTACTAACAGTAATTGTTACCATAATTAATTTAATAACACTAATTATGATTAATGCGTCAATAATTTTTGGATAGTTTGCTTTACACTCGTTGTCAATTTTGTGGTTTTGAAAGAGAGGCAGGCCTTTTATAACACACAAGCAGGAATCAATTATCTCGCTCAAAGCCAAAGCTCCAAACGCACAGACCACAGAAGTTCGCTGCACCTTTGCAACGTGAACTGATTAAAGGTCTTAATAGAAAACGAAGAAAATGGAGTGTAAATTGGATATTGTTTATTCCACGAAGGAGCATTTTGCTTCACCGTGGAAGAATGTAGAGGCATAAAGTTTGTTTAAAAAAATCATTTTAGATATTTTTTATGATTCTGCCTCTGCCTTTCATCTTGAGCAATGCATAAAATTATATATAATAATATTATCAAATATTATAGTAAAATAATAATTATATTATCAATCTAATATTACGCTCTCTCCATATTCCTTCGTTCTATTATATATATATATATATATATATATATATATATAGTTTCAATTGTTTTTAGCGTTCTATTTACGTTTTTGATAATTATAAGAACATTTTCATCACATTCTGTACATCTGTGTTTTTCGTGGGTCGGAGGTCGGGGCTTTGTGACGTCATATTTGAGAAGGAGTCATGACATGTGTGATGACTTGTGACGAAGGGGGCGAAGGGGTAAAAAATCGTCCGAAATGGCGGGGCGTCATTTATGGACGGCCCATAACCAGCAGCCAGGTACAAAACCGATGAAGTAATTCTTTTGAATTGAATTGAAACGATGATGTAATTCTTTTGAATTACACACCTGCTAAACAAGTTCAGCCAACGCTATATAAACAGGCGAGGCCCAATGTTAAATAATGACATTAGAAAATTTGTGTCGAATGCGACGGCCTTTGTTGTCAAAGCGGTCGTTAAACTCCCGGATCCACGTTATAGTATCTTAGAAAAAGTTACTCAACCCAACAATATTCTTACGTTAAATCTTGCAATAAACAATCTTGACCACAATTCGAAGCATTTACAGTACAGTGAAATTGAATTCTTATCATCCGAAAGAAACCATTTAAAACTGTCTTAACTTTAAAGTGTCATTAGTGTTCATTGTTTTAAAACATAAATAATAATAGAGTTAACAACATCAATAATACATGTCATGTGGTATCTCATGCAAATGTAACAATATGTGCATCACGAAATGTTCAAAATAAAACAAATTGTGTATGACCAATTTCTATGTACAATTATTTAATCATCAAACTTTCAAAGAACGTTAGCATGAAGTTTTTCCTGAGTGGCTTACAAGGGGTATTAATATTAAAGATAGTCATTGATTTTTATATAATATCGATCCATCAAATATTATAAAAACTTTGCACCGACCATCTACCAGGTACATTTTATTGGTGTTCACTACGACCGTTTTAAAAATGTTTTAATATTAAAGATGACCTGGGTTGTCGACTGGTAAATGACTTACAGAGGATAGAATAATGTAAAACATGCTTTTCCCGTCACTATTTTTGTAGATTCCATTGATAACATTATAATGGTGTGGAAAAAGAGCGCTTGAAAACCCTTGTTTGAAGCTGTACGAATAAATTACTTTAATATTAATCAGACTTATGCTATTCAAGTGACTATTCCTGTTGCTTGTTTTTCCTTTGCTTTCTCAATGCATCGAAAACCTCTGTTCATGATTTTGTGAATGATTGCACAGTAGACACATTTCATTTGCTCATATCTTGTCTTCTCAGTGCGTTTTAAAGCGGTTCAAGCAAGCAACTGCTCTCTTACTTACTTTTAGCAATAATCGCAGCCGCAGGATATCGCTAAGGAACGGAATACAAAATGCGATTATTGGATGCGATCCTGGCCACATGACCTCACCCTACCTGCTGTTGATACCTATTAAAAAAGATCTTTTGTTATTTCAGAAGTTTATGCCATAATTGATTATAAGCTTTTGAGCATTTACTGATGGTCTAATAAAAATATCCTTACTTAATATTTTACTAATTCATTAATAATAGCTGGGTTTCTCTTGGATATTCAATTGCCCTCGTTACCACAAGACGTCGTTGATCAGTGGTTCATATTCTATGAAGGACAGATATTTATCCAGCGCTTTTTTCGACACATTTAAAATGTTATCAATCAATTTTATAATTCATTTAACGCGATTTGTGCTATTTAATGGTAAAAATGTAGCTCTAATTAGACGATGTTTTAAACACCTTCTTAACAAGTTCAGCCGATGCTATATAGTGAGCCGCATTGCCAGAGCGTCTGAACTCAAAACTGCGCAGACATCTAAGGGACTGCAATAATGACACCACAAATGGAACAAGCTTTGAATATGATGTCGCTAGGATAGGGAAAGCTTGTGAATAGGGAGTAATTAGTAACGATATAAATGCGTGATATATATATATATATATATATATTTAGCATGCATTCATCATTAATTAATAATGCATATATATATATATTTCTAGCATTCATCATTAATTAATAATCTATTATTTGTTGAAAGTACGTGGAGACTACGAGAACCATTTATATGTATATATATTGTATATATATATTTGTATACATATATTGTATCTATATAGATAAGGAGACTAAACTGATAGATGAAAGTTATATGAAGACTATACACTTACAGACGTGAGCAATCGTTCTGTTATGTTAGCCTGCAGTCCAACAGGTCAGAGAGGTTGCAAATCATAATAGAGCATAATAGTGAGCTTCTAGAAATCCTCGCAACAATAATCAAGATATACTAATTGCCAATAGTTTCAAATCAGGCTCCTTGTATAATCTAAAATAATTGTAAATTTATTTGGAGCCACTTACATACTGGTTCACTGTGGGTACTTGGCGCAAACCAATAATCTCAATCCATCTAGCATGTCTTCCCCAACGGCAACCCATTTTAGTCGCAATGATCGAAAACTGCCGCGCGTTGAACGGAGGCGGAAGTGGACTGTGAGTGCTGGAAAGAAGGTTACAATTGAGAACAGCTTGTGAAAGTAAGATGGATGACGAGAGATAAGCAAGTGGAGCGGACTTATCGCTGCCAGCAAAGTATTAATAGATTTATAAATGAATTATAGAAAGGACGAATGAATGATTCTTGGAGGACTTTAGACCAAAGACACGCTGGTGTCGGCTAATGAAATAATTATGCCTAGACAGGCATAAATATTTGAAGGACGATCTTTAAGAGAACGCAATGCAAAGCAAAATTATGCTGAATAAACCAGTAGTAAAATATTTCCCAGTCCAGAGAATTTTAGTCTGCTCTTTTTCGACACCTTTAAACAGCTATAAAATATGACGCGTAACTATTAATTAATACGCTTCAAAAACTCAGGCAGCGCCAGTCCAAAGACTGGATAAAGGAGGAGGACGACGCTAATGATCTTTGTTATCACAGTGTCGTTAAACTGCAACTACTGAATAATCAAAACGCAAATCTAAGACACCTTCAGATTGATTTCAGTCGACGCTATAATAACAAAGTTGCAGTTTCGGGTCATTATTTTTTGACGTCGACAAACTGTGTTGCTATAAGATGTCGTTAAACTGTTGAATAATAATAATAATAATAGTATCATCATTTACGTCAACGGCCATTGTTGTCACACAACGTCATTAAACCTCTGCGAAACTAAACTAACGTATCATCATCTCATCTACGTAAGCAAGTGTGCCAATTAGTGGTAGCATGGCTACGTTAGCGATTAAACATTGCAGTAAAAATCATGACACCTATACCTATGACACCGCAAAATCGTACCAATAAACTTTATAAGACGTGAGCGAAGTATAGGCCACCCATTCTACACAATTTCATTATACTCAAGGATTGGCAGAGGCGGTGACTTGGCGGATAAGCCTTCTGAACAGCAGCCAACCGACGCTGCGGCCCTTGTCGTATCGTGTCGTATAACTTTAGACGATTGTAGCAAGTGTATATATTTATTATATACTAATGATGGATCCTCCCTTCTTGCCCCGAGATGAATTTTCTATGGATACTGGATATATGCACAATAATTAAGATTATCGCATCGTGGTCCTCCACTATTCGCTCATGTCTGCAGATTGCCCATGGACAAATCAGCCAACCCTCTGTCCTGTATGGCTTATATAGTGGACAATTTCTGTCGCTCTCTATCTCTCTCTTTGGAGTCAGTGTTGGGCACGAGACCAAAACCTCGAGACCAAGACCGAGACCAAGACCGAGAGGTCCAAGACCAAGACCGGGTGGTCCGAGATCAAGACCAAGACCGAGGGTCCGAGATCAAGACCAAGACCGATATACTCTTTTTCAAAAACAATTCAATTTATTAGGAAGCTAAACAGAATAACACGCTTAAAACATTAATAGAGAACAATATTGCTGAAGAATACTAATCCTAATAATGGTCCAGAAACAGTTTTACCGACCAGCCTGAACTTTTGTGGGTTCAACCTTTGGCTTCGGCCTGAGAAACTACAAATTACTTAGAGTATAAGATAGGTTCTAAATAAAACATCTGAACAAGTAGATTAACGTTCCGTTTGAATGGTGTTTAGGCCTACTTGTACTCGGAATAGTAGGTTATGTTTGGTGGTGGATGGATCCAGGGTTTAACGACAGCTTATGACAACAGAGACCGTTGCCGTCGACAGAAATTTGCTTGGCATATTCTCAGCCTTTTGGCTAAGATTGGAGTGTAGTTATGTTTGGTCCATCACGTCGCGAGTTTTATAAAACCGTTGGTAACACTATAAAGGTGTCGCAAACAAGCGCTTGAAAAATCTGTCAGAAGCTAAGGTTGTAAGTGGTTTACTATTAATCACCAGTATTATATACAAGTGACTTCTTCTGTTGCGTGGTTTCGCTTTACTTCTTCGCATCATTGAAATTCTCTGTGGTGTAATTATACTGTTTGCTCACTGTGATGTTTAGTGATTGCAGGACCTACAATATTTGATTGTTCATAACTATATCATGTCACTGCAGTGCGTTTGCAAGCGGTTTTATCAAGCATATACTTACATACTTACTTCTAAAAGTCATTACAGCCGCAAGATTTTGTTAAACAATGAATTGAAATTACCGTTATGAGATTTGATCTAAGTTACATGACCTCATCCTTACTAGAATTGATGCCTTTGAAAAGCGATCTTTTATTATGCGAATGGCAAATGACTGTCTTTGAAATTGATGCGATCTTTAATACCCCTTATAGGCTATTGTGCTTTTGGCGGTAGTTTGATAAAAATATTCTTACTTACTAACTTATTTATTCATTGTCAGAGCTGCTTTGTGCGTATGAACGGTGAAAAATTTCAAAAATAATTTCTTTTGAGATCAATTGCCCTCGTTTCCACAAAAATGTCGTTGAGTAGGTCATATCCTATAGAGGACAGAAGTAAATTTTATCGAGCGTTTTATTTCGACACCTTTAAAATGTAATCAACCGAATTTATAATACTTGTTATGCAACTCGTCTTATTTAATCTCCAAAACATCTGCCTTTCAATCAAATGTTGTTTTAGGCGTTATTTTTATCCTCCGTGAAGATCTAAATAGAGTAAGATGAAATCTTTTAAAAGTTGTCTGAAAGGTTATAATGCGGCATATTGAGATCGTTCATTGTTTGTAGTAGTAGTTGTAATAGTAGTTGGAGTTAACGACACTGTGTGTTAACAAAGACCATTAGCTTTGCCCTCCTTATTTATCTAGGGTTGGGACTGGCACTGCCACTGGCAGAGTACGACCAGCGTAGGAGAGTTTATTGTTTTTCTCTCCTTCGTATAGTTATTATACAGTCGATAATGACCATTTTAAAGGTGTCTTACGGAGCAAATCTACTACGGCACTTAGTGGGATATTGACTTGAGTCTAACGTGGTAGTAGGTCAAGTGGCCGTTTAACAAAATGCTCGAACGAACGAACGAATGATTGAAGGAATAAATGCCTGAATGAATGAACGAACGAATTATCGAGTGAACTAGTGAACTGACGAATGAAGTAATGAATGACTGAACGAATAAATGAAAGAAGAATGAATGAAACGAGCGAACTAATAAATAATAGACTATTGACGGACTTAACACTGGCGGACCACATGACATGTATATGCCAGTGTCCATTAGAGAAGTATATCAGCCTGTTTGAATGGCGCTCTCCGTAAGAGAATGAAATGCCAACCAACGTAGGCCTATTACTAAACATAACAGAGGGCGACAACCCAATAATTCACCTTAAATTAAATCACGAATTCCTCGCATGTTATTTCATACGAACGATGCGAACTGTTCCATATAATTTCCTTTACATTCAACGTGGGTCAAATCCTATGCAGGTCAGAGATTCTCGAACCCTCTCTTTCGATACCTTCAAATGTCGTCAATCGATCCGATAAAAGATGTGACGCGGTTGGGGTTCGTTAACATTATAGAATTGAAAATATAACGCTCTCATTGGACACCTTCAAAACGATATCAGCCGCTAATATGACCATGGTACATGTATTTGATTGAGCCTGTAAAGAAAATGGCTGCAATATGCCAAGCAAATTTTTGTCTACGGCAACGGCCTCTGTTGTCATAAGCTGTCGTTGAACCCTGGATCCACCCACACCAGCCTGTTAATACATAACTCCGCTACTGGTAGTACTCTACCAGTGCCACTCCCAACTTGGATAAAGTGTCGTTAAACTGCAACAACCTGCCTGTTGATACTATAATGATGATGACGTTAAACTTTTGAAATATAGTCAAATGTATGACCCCGCAAATAAGATTGCTAATGCTACTGTAAAGGGAACCATTAGTATGGTACATATTCGAGATGATGGCATCGAGCCATCATGCGATCAGTATCATACATCAAAATTGTCCAAGCGATCATTTGCAGCCGCATTGATTACTGCAACTCACCATATCCATGTCATCCAAAAGTTCGTCTGTCGATCCTTCATTCGGTCATGAAATCCGCTTCCATCCTTTCTCTCGTTTGTCGACCTTCATTGGCCAATTATTCACGCTTACACGTACATCCAATTTAAGTTCCCCATTACGATCTCCAAGGCTCATCAATGCTCTAAAGTGATTTCGTGATCTTCGTGAAAGGTCTCTTGTCTATCTCTCCCTATGACTCTCTCGGTCACCTCTTCCTGTTCGTGTCTGCTTATTTCCGGTTGGTCTCTCTCCCGCAGATACATTCGCTAACATTTTACATCTTTATCCTGGGCCAGGAATACGTTGCTCAAGGTCATCTCTTTGCAATTCTTGGTCCTAATTTGTGGAATAAATGCCCAAGAGCAATACTACCGAGTTATTCTCCTAGAGGCGCGCCATGTAAATCTCAAGATCCAAAAAATAATGACTGGCATCATGTGAAAATTATTTATTATCATTATTTCATATGAATAGGGCGTTTTTGGTATATGAATATTATTTAAAAATCTAGCGTTGCTGGACACGGAATTTCTTCTATTGCTCTATTTGGACACCTTGAAAATGCTATCGAATAATTTTAGATAAATAAATAATGGCAAATAAATAATTATCTTTGTCCGCTGTGAAACCCGTCACTGTTCGCATTCTGTCAGTGCAAATCCCAAGCATGGATAAAAGAGGAGGGCGACGCCATTGGTCTTTGTTATCACAGTGTCGTTAAACTGAAGCAACTACTTCTACACATCTCTGTTAACAGTTGGGGACCAGGACCTTTAAATAGACGAGCAGCACTGAGATTCTTCGATAACTCTCCTTCAACACCTTTATAATGCAACCAGCAGATTCTATATAAATAATTCTATTTATACATATATAATTATAGAAATCAATTCGTGTTCGGTGACCATTCGTTTTACCAACCTTAACCTGACGAGCAGTAGGGCTACTGAGATTATGCGATAATAATTCTATAAGAGCTGTAAGTGCTGTAATATGCCCAGCAAATTTCTGTCGACGGCTACGGCCTCTGTTGTCATAAGGGGCCGTCCATAAATGACGTCACGCGAAATTGGCTGATTTTTGACCCCTCCCCCCTTGTCACACTTCGTCACAAAAAGTCTGACCCCCTCAAATATGACGTCACAATGCTCTGACCCCCCCGTAGAAAAAACCACTTCATTTAATTTCAAATAAAACATAAAAATTAATAATTAACTTTTTTAAACATTGCTGAACTTAGCATAAAAAATCATTTTAAAATAATCGTAGACTCATCGTCTATTAATGCTAAAAAAATGCAATGTTCAGAATAATTTTTATTCTTTTATTTTCTTATAAAAAGAAGTAACCTATAGAATTAATAGTAGTAATTATGTATAGCAATATTGAAACTTTGCGGTAGAACGACTTATAGTTTTTTTCCACAGCAGGATCAAAAGTTCTGAAGTTCTGGTTGAATCATAACAAATTATTATTTTGATAAAATACAAAAATAAAAATATCTTCGGAAGAACTGAACCGATTTTGACCTTGTTCATCTCGTTGGAAAGTGCACTGAAAGCCACTCAAAAATTCCTAATTGCAAAATTTCATAAAATGACGCTTTTTTACAATTTGTAAAAAACGAATTTTTTAGTCGATTGATAATCATAGAAAAATCAAAGTATCTTCAGAAGGGCTTAACCGATTTTCATTGGGTTAGTGTCGTTTGAAGGACCATAAAAAGCCGCTCAAAAGACTAAATTAAAAATCACCGTTTTTTTACAATTCTTGAAAAACGGATTTTCAAACGTATTGTGTCATTGTTCTGTGGTGCATTTCTGTACTGCTGCATTTCTCTCTGTTGCATTGTTCTTGCTATATTGCATTCTGCTGCATTTCTCCCTGATGCATTGCTCTCTGTTCCACTCACACTGCGAAGGCTCGCACTCTGTGCGTTTATTTTACATTGCATAATGCCAGTTATTTTTACCACCATAATTATTAACTGCTAGAGTAACGCTTTATACAGTAAGGATTCTTCATAAGCAGAATAAGATACAAACGATCATCTGGAATTATACTGTTCAATGTCAATCAGAACGACCGTTAACGACCGTAATTTTTTATAGAGCAAAGTAACACTCAACGTATTATTAACTTTATGTAGATATATTTTTACTAATTTCGCGCCGATTATGCAAATTTGAAATAACGCATTACGCTGGTATGACGTTACATTATGCAAAACTTTAACATCGATTTTCTCGAAATTTAATGGCAAATTTTGAGATACGCCAGAATAGTTCTCGGGCAACGTAATAGTGACAGCAATTACAATACTTACGTTTTATAATATTATTAATTCGAAAATAATGCGTTTTTTAATATAGTAGCCTACATTGAACGACTGCATAAAAGAATCATTGCAATTTCCTCTTCTGGCAGAGTAATAATAAACGTCGAAAGTGAACATAAATTTAGAACCAAAATTTTGTCAGAAATCCTATGCTATTGACATCTAGTGAATAAAAGAAAAAATTTATATTGCTTTATAAAATATTAAAGGACGTTTTTATAAATTTATCAACAATTTTTTTTAATGTGACGTCACATTACTCATACCTCCTCCCCCCTCGTCACACATCGTCACAAATGTCAGACCCCCTCCACCCCCTAAGTGCGTGACGTCATTTATGGACGGCCCCTAAGTTGTCGTTAAACCCTGGATCCATCCATCCATTCCGTGTTCAATGACAGTTCCTGGTTCCAACGTAGATAACGTTAAAACATGACAACATTAATTCTGTCGACGGCAAAAGACATTGTTGTAGTTGCAGCTCAATTAGGATGGCGACGTTCAATGACAGTGCCAGTCCCAACTCTGGATAAAGGAGCAGGCGACGCTAATGACCTTTGTCATTACATAGTGTTGTCAAATTGCAACTAGTTAGCAGTCGATCACAACAGAGAGGTTGCAAATCATTATAGAGCAGTCAGCTTTTATAAAGTTCCGCTATAACAATGAAAACATAATAAATTCCTTTGGTTTCAAATCAAGCTCCGTGCATATTATAAACTAATTATTAGTTACCACACTTTGGGCTACCATGGGAACTTTGCGTAATCCATAATCTCAGTCTATCTAGCTTATTTTACCCAACGATCGCACGAATTAGTCGTAGCGACCGTAACACGCCGCGCGTAAGACTGCACCGACCGCAGCATTCGGCGAATTTCCATCCGGCAGCAGAAATAGTTCCACATACGAAGTCTGACTTCGAACGCAAAGATTAACTTTAGGATGAGCGAATTCTGAACAATGGGAGAAACGGAGGTGGAAGTAGACTGTGAGTCCCGGAAGGGAAGGTACGTAGGAGAAAGTTCAGTTTGGCTATTAAACCTACCTCTAACAATGAAGCCTCTAATAACGATAACCATAACCATCGTTTTTTATTAATCCTTTCAGACAAACAACAGACTATTACAGAGTTCAATTTTGAAAAGTAGAATGATAAGGAATAATAGGGAAAAGATAATACCCCTAAGGGACCGTAGGTCCCGCTGGCAGGGTAACCCTTTCATATTAAAGTTTACAGCAGCTGGTTATGATGACATACATAGTGACACAGGGGAACGAAGTAGCCAAATGCTTAATTAGTTAATTAGTGAATTGACAGTCATATACGATAAACGTAAAACATAAACACAACGGTCAAAAGCAAGTAACTATGAAAACAATAGCAAACTCAGATGATAGTTTAAAAAAAATTATTAAGTAAATAACGGGTTTAATAATGAACGGTAATATGAAATAGGAAACAGCAAAAACAAAACAAAACACAGTAGATACAATTCAGAACGTTCATTAGCAAATGCATGGACAACAATAAAACTAAGATTCTTATCAACCTTGTACGAAATTAATTAGGTTGTAGCAGAAGATGAAGTCTTAATTTTCGCTTAAATAGACATAATTGTGGTGAAAGACGCAGATCGCCAGGTAAGTTATTCCATATTTTAGGACCAGCACATTTAATTGAGAACTCACGCGTATTGGTTCTTGAATGAACAGAATGAATTGTCAGAAGACCTAAGGCTGTAGGTACCCATTTGAGATACAGAAATGAAGTAGTTTTTAAATACATGCGATAAGAGATTTCTTGGATATTCATACATGAACTCGCCTATTTGAAATGAGTTGATTTTATGAATGTTTAGTATATGCATGTGTTTATAGATAGAGTCCGTCGACGGGTAACGTGTTCGGTCGGCAACTAGTCGAATGACTCTGTTCTGTAGGATTAAAAGTCCCTTTAGCCTTGAGTGATAGTTAGAAGCCCATATTAAGTTACAGTACGATAAATAGGGATGGATCATGGTAAAAATAAAGTAGTACGAACATTAATGGGTAAGAGATACGATGCTCTTGATAATACTCCTATGTTTTTAGCAACTTTTGTAGATATACTTTGGAGATGTGCGTTCCATGTAAGAAATTGGTCCACATGAACGCCAAGGAACTTGGTTGATGCTACTGTAGGTATGGGGTCACCATTTAGGCTAAGTACACCAGTTACTGGAGGGGGTCGTTTACGGTGCGAAGTAAATAGGATGTAATTTGTCTTCTTCAAGTTAAAAGATAATTTATTCATGTTGAACCATTTGTTGACAAGATCAAGTTCTCGGTTCATCATGCTAAATAATATCTCGTAAGATTTGTGAGAGGCAAGGATATTTGTGTCGTCAGCAAATAACAGAAAATGTATCAGATTAGAGACATTGGGTAGGTCATTGATGAAAAGTACGAAAGGCAGTGGTCCGAGGATTGAGCCCTGAGAGACGCTGTATTTGATAAGTTTAAGTTCAGACGAGAATCTATTACAAAACACATATTGGGGTCTATTAAGTAAAATCGCTCTGCTAAGACACCTTCAAAATGATATCAGTCGATGATATAATAACAAGTGAGCCGATTCTTAATATCAACTTTCTCTAAAAAATGGCAAAAATGTATCAAAAAACTTTAGTGACGTCAACAAAATTTGGGCCAACCGTACTAAACGAATGGGGAGGCGACATGGCGGATAAGCCTTCGATAACCACCCAACGCTCTTGGCTTTTTTTATTACCGTTGGATCCTCCATTGCTACCCATTGATGGACAATCTGTGCTTAGGCCTACTGAACACACATAAACCATAATCAAAATTAACGCATCGCTGGCCTTAACTATTAGCTCACGCATGCATGCAGACTAATCAGCCGACCTTCTGATCTGTTTTATCTTTGACGCAGGTCAATTTATATCACTCTCAAGTCCTCTCAAGTCATGCTACGCACCGTCTATAACCGAGCGTTCTTGTGGAAGGTGACCGACGCGACCATTGGAGTTACCTCGACCGACAGTCACGGTTGGCTATTCAATCAACTGACCAACACGCGACGAATGCCTCTTCTTTTGAACCTCTTCCACCAGTGAGGGACTACTCGTTGACAACGTCCACGTGTTTGCGAATCGATCTCGGCAGTCGTCGTTCTACCCATTCGGCGCAACTGGGCCAAAACACCCTGAACATCCATACCATCTGTCAGCTTCTGATGGGAACCGTTGGTTTGTGAATGGGCCTGTCATTGGTGACTTCTTTAGCTTACTGTGCACTTTGTTGCATACTGCAACTCCTGCAGCTAACGAATCAATGTGCAGCTCACGTGGTATTGTATCATAGGTTGAATTCGTTTTGAAGGTGTCTTAAAGAATGTTTAGTCATGCATCAGATTGAGTTACATTTTTATAGAATCCGTTAACAGTATTATAAATGCTGAAAGAGAGCTCTCAAGAAATCTCCTTCAGAAGCTAAGCAAGTAAGAGATTTAATTATCTGGATGCTATACAGGTGAATCTATTATTGTTGTTGACTTTCTCTTTACTTTCTCACAGCACCGAAGCCTATATTTTAAATTTGCTCAATTTGTTTTTCAGTGAATGTACAGTATTTAGTTATTCATATATTACGTAACCATGGTTTATCTTCAAACAGTTCAGCCAGGCATATACATACTTACTTATAATAGACATTGTAGCCGCAGAGGGATTTTAAATTTAATAGTTTACAATTACAATCGTCAGATGTGATTCAAGCCACATGACCTCAATCTATCTAGATTTCATGCATTTTAATTGAATCTTTTTATTATGCGAATGTTGCATGATTCTGCTTGAAATTGATGCCATTATTTTAAATGTTATCAACCGATTCTATAATTAATGTGACCTCAAAGTTGGAGATCCAGTTAAGCAAACACCTAAATAACTTCAAACCAGCAGTGACACCTACCCTGGTTGCATTCTACCAGTCCCAGTCCCAAGCTTGGTTAAAGGAGGAGGGCGACGCTAAAGTTCTTCGTTGCCACACAGTGTCGCTAAACTACAACTACCGCCACCGCTCTACATAGCAATTTCCTCCACTTCCTGCAACCCAGAAGTGCCAGTCCCAAGCCTGGATAAAGGAGGAGGGCGACGCTAATGATTTTTGCTGTCACACGGTGTCGTTTAACCGCAACTTACCAATCAACCAACCAGTATTTATATGGCCACATATATTGTCCCACCATGCTTGGCGTTACAATCTATTCAATACAGAATACTCCTAATTACTTTGGTAATTTTAGCAGTCATTGTAGCTGCAGCTAGATTATAAGTTTTATAGCTTACAATTACAATCAGCCGAGGCGATTCTGGCCACATGACTTCGGTCAACCAATTGAGTTGACACTTTTGAATAGATACCGCTCTCTTTAGACACCTTTAAAATGTCTGCATTCGATTTTATAATAAATTCGACGCGATTTATGTTTTTAATTTATCGGTAAGCTGTAACTGTCTCTGCTCTAACTGTAACTGCTGCGTGGATTTGAACCCCTCCATTGTTTGAACTCTGACAATGCCAGTCCAAAGCCTAGATGAAGTTGAAGGGGTCTCTAATGATTTTGCTTACCACAATGTTGTTAAACCGAAACTTCTACTCCAATTTTCACTAACTCGGATAAGGATCACACTAGACGAGCAGCACTATCGTGATTCTTCAAGCGCTCTTCTTCGACACCTTTATAATGATATCAGCTGATTTGATATAAGTGATTATGCGACTGAAACCTTGCATGATGAGTTGTTCGATACGACGTAGATCGTGCTATAAGATACAGCACAAACTCAAATCGAAAGCAAAAGCCATTGTTGCCGTAAGCCATCGTTGAACAGTTGACACATTCATAGTGATTTTAGATACTGTAATATCGATGTCCAAAAGCATAAAAATCATCTCATAATAGTAATAATTATCGTAAAAATATCCCATCTGACAGTCAATACTAACATGGTTCCCACAGCAGCCATGTCACCAAACATTGTCAACAACTGGTGATTATTTATTAACTTTCAATGAGTGAAACATCTACAGTTATTTAGATATTATATTGATCCAATTTATTATAAACGCTTTACACAAACCAACTGCCAGGTACAAAAACAACCACGAGAGTAACAGGCTAAACAGAAGGACGAAAATTATATGAAAATGAAGTGAATGAGACAATGAACTTATCGACGTAGACAAAAGCTTTCTTTCGACACCTTTTAAATGTTAACAGCGTATTCTATAAAATATGTGTTTCAACGTGTGAAATTTACCTCGAGTTTCTTGTCAGCGTATAATTGTGAGGCGTGGACAGTAAAGAAAGAAGAAGAGAAACGCATACAAGCATTTGAGAGCAAGTGCATGAGGAAACTGCTCAGAATTCCATGGACAGCAATGGTGACCACCGAACAGGTGCATCAAATGGCGAATGTTAACTGCAAACTGTTGGGTCACATCAAATTCAGCAAACTGCGGTACTTCGGGCACATCGTGAGACAGCCTAAAGACAGGATTGAGAACAGTGTATTGTTAGGTATAGTAAGTAAGTAAAAGTAAGTATGCACTTTATTGAACCGCTTGCACACGCACTGCGGGCACATCATAATATGAACGTTCAAAATGATGTACACTCTCAAAACAAACACAGTCAAACCACGGTTTACTCGTCATTATTTTATAGAAACCATTGGTGATGTTATAAAGGTGTTAAAAGAGAGCGCTCGAGAGACCTCTATCAGAAGCTAATGAGTAAGTGGTTTAATCACCCAGATGCTATACAAGTTACACGGTTCCGTTCTTTTTACCTTCTCATAGGCTCTAATAAAATTATGTCTGTTATGCAATTGCTTGTTGTCGTTGTTTTGTGATTGCACAATATTTGATTGCTAATTAATTATCATGGAGTGTCATATATCTAAGTTTATTTATATATTATATAGGTGCAGTGTTTTTTAAAATTATATTATCAAAACTTGCCATTAACCAGCTGCCAGGAATAAAAACAACCACGTGAGAGGTAGACTAAACTGATGGAAGAAAGTAATATAAAAATAAACTGAAAAAAATCAATAAACTTTGAATCTTTAACGCATTACTGTTTATGTCTTTTGTTTTATTATTCTATTGTCGTTAAAGGGTTAAAGACGTCAACAATCTCTATGTTCTGTAAAAATTCAAACTAAACATTGCACTATGCGAAGTCATGATTTTAGTTTGCAGTCCAACGGGTCACAGAGGTTGTGAATCATTATAGAGCAGTCAGCTTCTATAAAGCCCCGCTATAATAACATCAAAATATGCAAATTGCCTCTGCTTTCAAATCGAATTCCTTGCATATTGTAAAACGATTGCAGATCGATTTGCTCCCATATCCCGCCACCATGGGAGCTTAGCACAGTTCAATAATCTCAATTTATGTAGCGTATTTTCCTCCAATGATAACTCGGTTTAGTCGTTAGAAATGAAAGTGTGGCGCGTAAGACTACACCGATCGCAGTACTCTGCGTATTTCCATCCGCCGCAGAAGTAGTGCCTCCTGCAATGTCGGACTCTGAACGCAGCTCTCGCGCACGCGCGAAGTAATCTCCAGGATGTGGAATGATGGACGATGGAAGAAATGGAGGCGGAAGTGGACTGTGCGTTTCGGAAGGGAAGGTACGACTGAGGACGGATTGCGAAATTAAGACTAAGAGCGGGAGATAAGCATGTGGGGAAGACTTATCGCCGCCAGTAAAGTAATAATCGATTTATACAGCCCTGCGGTTTGATGCTTTCATTCGGAGCTCCGTGGATTATGTTCCGGCCGCATATCTCTAAGAAAATGCGCTATATAAATGCTCTGAACGAACGAATGAACGAAAGAACTATTGAACGAATGAATGAACTCATGAACAAACAAAAGAACGAGCGAACGAATGAATAGGAATGAATGAAACCAAAGATTATGCTAGCAGCGATTGGAGAAATGCGTCAACTTGTTAGAAGTACGCTCTCTGTAAGAGAAAGAGATGCAAAAGAGCACAATAGAAAACGAAACAGAGGCTTACAAATCAACCGTTCTGCTTAATTCAAGAATTCATCGTGTGTTATAATCACACAAACGGTCTGAACTGTTCAAAATAATGTCTGTTGTAGTCGATGTGAGTGAAGCCCTTTGACAAGCACAGATTTTCGAACGCACTCTGTTGACACCTTTAAATCACTATCAACCTAGTTTATATAAACGGTGACACAATGTATATTGAAGCTGAATAAGAGCTTCAATTACTATTGCTTGCAGTCTCTTCGCTTCATCAGAGAGGTGATAGCTTCGTAAACGTGAGATCAAATTACAACGATGATTATTTACTTCCTTTTAAGTTTTAATGTGATGAAAACTGAGATTATTTCAAAGGCTGAAACTGAACGGAAACCAAGCAAATGGAAAGAAAATCAGAATAAAATGACGAAAACTAATTTCCAAACGGAAATTACTTAACTTTTGAAATATTGTCGTCCTACTTTTTGCAGCCCAGTTTCAAGAAGAGCGTAGTCCTTGATGTAGAGTGACTCGCATGTACTCTACCACTCTTGCTTCTAGATACAGTTTGTTAGAATAACTTGATTTAACTTATTTATAAGCTTAAAAGTGAAGCGACAATATATTACTTATCGTAGCTGCATGTATTAAACACGTTTTGCAGACATATTTTAGTTCTTTGTTCAACCTGCTTGATGAACGAAAGAAGGAAAAGCTCAAAATGGGAGTTTTTAAATAGGCCTACTACAAAGAATAAGATAAGTAGGTATGAGACGTTCTGAACGACAAACGTACAGAAGACGCTGAGTTTCGCTTTCTAGTAAAAAAATTCCTGCTATCTGATTTTTCGCATCTACAACGACTTCATACAGAAAACTACGTACGGTAAATTTATGAGGATAAGTGCATGTATATGGGGTGGTACTTGCGGCTTAACGACACTGTGTGATATCAAAGACCATTAGCGTCGCCCTCCTCGTTTATCCAGGCTTAGGACTGGCACTGGCCGAGTACTACCAGTGACGGGGTTTAAGAATGAAGTAAGTATATTTCATAGCGTCACATCTTTTATGGAATTTGTTTATTGTATTAAAAGGGTGTCGAAAGAGCGTGATCGAAAAGTCTCTGTAAAAAGCTAAGTCTGCCGATGATATAATAACAAGTGAGCCGTATCGTAATATCGTCTTCTTCGACTCACCGCGTTAAACACTGCAATGAAAATCTTGAAACCTATGATACAACAAAATGAATCAATGAACCTTAAGGAGGTCAGCAGAGATTCGGCCACCTATACTACACGACGACATTATAATCAGGAACTGACAGAGGCGGCGACTTGGCGTATAAGCCTTCTGTAGACACACAACGCTCCGGTTCTTTGTACAAACGCTGAAACCTCCTTTGCAACCCCCTACGTCTATGGAAACTGGATAAATGCCTTTAATCAATGTTACTGCATTGCATGTCTTTACTATTCGCCCATGCCTCCACATTGCCTACAAACCAATCAGCCGGCCTTCTGATTTCTCAAGCTTAGAATTTTGACAACTTTTCTCTCTTCTCTGAGTCCTCTCGAGTCAAGCTCCCAGCTATACACTTTATGCCAAGTGATTGAGCAAATTATGAACAACTAATGTATTATTATATTAATCGTTTTGAAGGTGTCTAAATGAGCACTATTTATAGTCATACATCGTAACATTGTGTCAGAACAAACACGGCTATACTTAATCTATAGATATCTTGAATGGGCTCTGAATAAATTTTCGAATCAAATTGTTTCCCAAACTTTTTGGTCGTGGGACCCATTTCAAAGAATCTTCGAATGTCCGCGACCCATCTCACAAAGGCGAACAATAATTAGTGTGTTAAAATTTAATTAGTTTTTCAACGTCAATTTGCAATGCATCATGCATTGAATATGTTCGATACAATGAAGAGACTAGATTAGACTCTACTCATTGGAGTATACTATAGTGACAGTACAACAAAGAAGGTCAAGAGAACAGCTTAATTTTGTAAGCATGGCGACCCAATTGGCACGACCCCGCGACCAACTTCTGGGTCGCTATCTATAGTTTGGGAAACACTGGATTAAATCTCATTACGCTCATTGACTGGCATGGACAATGACTTGGCGGATTATCCTTCTGTAGCCACCTAACGTTCCGGGTCTTTGTAATAAGTCTGGATCCTACCCTATTACACCTCGAAATGAAGTATCTATGGATGCTAAATATATTATGTACAACAATCTCCAGCACAGATTTGCTGGCCATAGCTATCCCACAATGCTTACATAGCAATTAGCTGACCTCTGACCTCTCTAGCACCGACGTTGGACAATTTATGTCTCTCTTTCCAGTCAAACACCCTTATCATATTCGCCGCTGCTTCAGTTGCTCCCAATTCAGGATTTCCTTGGTTTGGAGCTTCCTGTTCAGTCCGTCGGTCATTTTGCCCGCTCTGGTTTTATCACCTTACTCTTTGCCTTCTCACAGCATCAAACACATTTAGTAATTTACTAAATTAATTACGAAGCACGTTTAGTAATTGCTTATTGTGGTTGAATTGTGAATTTATACAGAATTGATTGTATAACTTACCTTTGTACTTATTCTTTCGTCAGCGCTGTTTCATATTATATAGGGTGACTCGATAGGTCGAGAACGATTTTGAATGCAGACAAATATATGTTATACACAATATAATATGGAAAGTTGTATACTGGAGGATAGGTTGTTCAAATGAGAATGTTAGGGGAAAAAATTAGATCACTAGCTCACTTATTAAAATTGTAACGCCAATATCCGTGACGTCATCAAATTCGTGCCAAGCAAACGTCCAGTTACGCCGAAAACAATATTATACGGCCATCATTGTTAATCCACACATAATTAATTAATACAAATTATCATTTAGTATTTAATAATGTTTCCTTTACTCTTTATTACAGCCTCAAGTCGATTAGGCATCGAGCTGATTAGATTTTTCAGAGTTGTCAGAGGTATCGATGTCCATGCCTTACGAAGCCGACGTTTTAAGGTGTTCAATGTCTGGGGTTCGGGATCGGCATAAACAGTTGCCGCCATAATACTCCAAACATTTTCTATCGGTGACAAATCCGGCGAATTAGGTGGCCAGTCCCCCGGTTAGATGTATCTAGTGATATTTTTGTTCAACCATTCGACTGAGGCTTTTGATGTGTGTGCACGTGCGCCGTCTTGTTGAAATAATCCTTCGCCGTTATTATGAAACATTTTGTGGCTGTTAACTGAGCGCAGACTACAGTTCGCTGGAATGCGGGTTTGAACTCTTTCTCCAGTATCTCATTAATGTAATAACTCGAAGTGACTGAAGTTTTATTTGGAATGATATGAAGTTTTGTTAATCCAAGAGAAGTCATGCCTCCCCACACCAGAACTGAGGGACTGAACTTCACCTGTGGAGCGCACGGAACAGAACTTTCTTGTGATCCTCACACAACGTCGTTCTTACTGTTAGGTACGTGGTAGAGTTTGAAGGGCGATTCATCACTAAACATAACACGCGACCAATCAATATCCTTAAACTTCTTCGCGAAGTTTACTCGGCGAACTTTGTAAGCATCAGTTAACTTTGGGACTTTTTGTCTCTTGAAACTTTTCCATTTCAGCGTCGTCTGCATATAACGCCTGATTGTCTCTTTGCTTCCAGCAAGGCGTTTGTCTTTTAACCGACGTTCTAATTTTCGCAAACTCTGTCCTCGCCTATATTTAGACTGTTTGGTGAGTTTTTGAGCGGCAGCAGTCAGCACGGACTTTCTACCACCGTGATATCGATTCCGCAGCGTCTCATTTGGACTCTGCTTGTAGCGTTTGGCCCACTTGCTAATCCACGATTTAGAACGACCCAATTTCTTTCCTATAACACTGTAACTGTACTTTTCTTCCAATAATGTAATAGCTTGAGCCCTAATTTGCGATTCATTTAAGGCCGCCATTGCCTAATCGACGTATTCACTAGTCAATGGTAATGCTGCTTGTTTACGTTTGCTTGGCACGAATTTGATGACGTCACGGATATTGGCGTTACAATTTTAATAAGTGAGCTAGTGATCTAACATTCTCATTTGAACAACCTATCCTCCAGTATACAACTTTCCATATTATATTGTGTATAACATATATTTGTCTGCATTCAAAATCGTACTCGACCTATCGAGTCACCCTATAAAATACGAACGGTGAGAAATGTTCAAAATAATCTCTGTCGAATTCAATTGCCCTCGTTGCCAGAAGATTTCTCTCATCGGTAAATCTTTTCCCATACAGGAAAAGGATTTATTCGAGCGCTATCTTTCGACACCTTTGAAAAGATTTTAACCGATTCTCTAATTTATGCGACGCGATTACGGTAATTGGTTACTCTATTCGCATTCAACGCTCATTAGACACCTTCAAAACAAGTTCAGTCGATTATATAACAGTTACGAAACCACAAAACTGTGATACTGCTGCTTCATGGTACGATCAAGCGACCCGTGTAATAACTGTCTTACCAACTTAGAAACAGATCATCGCCTTAAAATATGGTGACGCCAAACCTTGTAAAAATAATCTAGAAACAAATGACGCTCCAATTAAAACAACACATGTATAAAAAACTTATGAATAAGATGTCGTTAGTATGGTACATAATATTCGAGCTTGCTAAGATCAACCAGGTGAACAGAATCATCGCCTGTCTATATCACCATTGTTCTAGCGATCGTCTGAAGCCGCATTGATTAGTGTAATTCATCATAGGTACATATTTCAAAAGTTCGTCTGTCTTAAAATCCGCTTCCTCCTTTCTCTTATTGATCGACCTTCGTGATCATCGAATTGTGTCTTGTATCTATAGGCTACGTATTGAGCCTTATATAATATTTAAGGTCCTCTACATAATGTAACCTCAGCAACCACCGTGAACCGGCCACCTCTCTGTCTGTGTGTCTGGCTATCTGTCTTTCTATCTGTTTTTCTGTCTATCACTCTGTCTGTCTCTCTTGCTAAGGTGCCTTCTGTCTCCAGCTAGATTTGGCACCTTTGTCTCCATGGACAGCCATTGCTCAACGCCACTCCTTGCAGTAGTGGGTTACATTTCGTGGAATAACTTTTCCCATATCGTGAGTCGTAGTCAACACATAGGGACCGCATCACCTTCAAACTAGAGTAAGTCCTCCACTGTAGAGAAAACTTAAGAATATGACAAATTACATCGATTTCTGTTTCTGACTCACTTAGTATTTACTAACGGTAGTAGAAGTTGATAAATCCATGTCTTAATGTTACTGTACTCTTTAATCGCAATTACTCAAAGTCAGTATTTTAGGGCTGCTGTAATTACCATTCTCCATAATAACCAGACATGTGCTGGATAATATGGAGAATACTATTTCTCTTCCATTATGAATATTTTAAAAATGCCAGTTACTACATGCCGACATCTGGTTTAAATACACTTACAAACTCATTTGACGCCGAATTGTCCGTCGCCGAACTGTCCGTCGCCGAACTGTCCGTCGCCGAATTGTCCGTCGCCGAATTGTCCGTCGCCGAATTGTCCGTCGCCGAATTGTCCGTCGCCGAATTGTCCGCGCCGAATTGTCCGGGAACCTTGCAACGGCCAAATGTAAATCTAAGAATTGATCTTCTTCATTTTGATAGAGTTAGTGGTTTGCGAGCATTTATAACTGCGCTTAACTGCATGCAGCCTAAGTAAGCTCAAAACGTGAATAATTCTCAATCATTTTTATTGGCTACCAGTTATTCAATCGTTTAAAGAAGTTCAAAATCAATTATTTTGAATTTGACTGAACTAGTTGCCACAAGATGTTGATTAGCACTTGATTCATATTTTATGATGACGCTATACAAATGTCGTCCTATAAAATGATGCTAATCGCATCGCATTGCGTTACACCCTTAGATTTATATAGCGCCTATAGTACCATTCACATAGTGCCATTGTTGTTCCTCATATGCACCTGCTGGTCTTCCTCTTCTGGTTCTGGGACGATGGATCAGGCTCTGCTCTCGGCTGCTCGGCTTATTGGGTGGTTTCCTAATTATTATTCCCTGTATCTGCATAGACGTACAAGCGCAATGTTTTGTATTGGCTGCCAACGTCACTGCGAATCTCATACCGCATTGCTGCCCTTGTTTCATTCTTGGTTGTGCTTCATCTTATTTGCGTGATCTTTGCTGGCCAGTGTCTGACGGGTGTACTTCTAGTTCCACGTGCTCAACTGGCTAATAGGCAGCGCCGTGCATTTTCGGTTGAGGGTAAGACTGTCAAAAAATTCTGAAATCACGGCCCAGGTACCCGTCGACTCACGGAGTGGGTACCCGGGCACCCGAATGCGAGGACATTTTGTTTGGAAATGTAGGAAGTTGCGCACTTTTACGGAGCTTCAGGCACCCTAGAACCGATTTCATTACCCTGGCATTCAGCCTCGGGCTGGCAGCCGGGTACCCGTTGACAGTCTTAGTTGTGGGCCTTTCACTCTGGAATTATCCCACATTTGAGCTCCAATTATTATTGCTGTAGACCTAACCATCAAGTTTTTGCACGTCCTTAACTGCCGTCGTTAGATACCTTATCAGCGTAGCTACTCATTATTTCCATTGTATAATGCTACTTGATCTGCGTGGTCAAAAATCAAGTTATATTATATTATTAACTGAACTCATTCTGAAGGTGTCTCAAAGCATTCTTAACGTATGCCTTTTAATGCTCCCTGCTGGGGTTTGGATTTGTCTTTGGATTGTGGAGTCCGCTGGACTCTTTTCCTGGTGTCGTTTCATCGATAAAGCCTAGACTGACTTACTTACTAATAACTTACTTACTTATTCGTTCGTCAGAGGCAGCTCTGAGCCATCAGGAGATCAGAGGCAGCTCTGAGCCATCAAGAGATCAGAGGTAGCTCTGAGCCATCAGGAGATCAGAGGCAGCTCTGAGCCATCAAGAGATCAGAGGCAGCTCTGAGCCATCAGGAGATCAGAGGCAGCTCTGAGCCATCAGGAGATCAGAGGCAGCTCTGAGCCATCAGGAGATCAGAGGCAGCTCTGAGCCATCAGGAGATCAGTGGCAGCTCTGAGCCATCAAGAGATCAGAGGTAGCTCTGAGCCATCAGGAGATCAGAGGCAGCTCTGAGCCATCAAGAGATCAGAGGCAGCTCTGAGCCATCAAGAGATCAGAGGCAGCTCTGAGCCATCAGGAGATCAGAGGCAGCTCTGAGCCATCAGGAGATCAGAGGCTGCTCTGAGCCATCAAGAGATCAGAGGTAGCTCTGAGCCATCAGGAGATCAGAGGCAGCTCTGAGCCATCAAGAGATCAGAGGTAGCTCTGAGCCATCAAGAGATCAGAGGTAGCTCTGAGCCATCAAGAGATCAGAGGTAGCTCTGAGCCATCAAGAGATCAGCATACTCCGCTGTCTACATCACTATTGCTGACGCGTTCACCTGCGGTCGCATTGATTACTTCAATTCCTCATATGAACGTTTTCCTCTAGTCGACCCTCGACCCTCCAACCGGTCTTAAGCTCTGGACCCAGAGTGACGCCACGTATTCCTCCATTTCCTCATTTATCGACTTTGGTGATCAAAGAATTGCATTGGCTAACGATTTAAAAATTATAAAGGCTCGCATCCAATTTAAGGTTCTACATTATAGTCTCAAAAGCTCACAACAGAACCAAGCCACCTTTCTGATCTCTATGAACCGGCCTCTTCTCTCTGTCTATGTGTCTCTTTCTCTTGCACCTCTTCCTGTCTGTCCGTCCTTTATAAGTGCCCAGCAGCAACATTACAAAACATAATTAGCATGCAATTTTGGATTCTGAATTTCTTCGATTGCGCTCTTTCGACACCTTTATAATGATATTAGCCGGCTGTATATAATAAGCCATGTGATCGAGCATTGTACATAGTCACTGTCTGCACTCTAACAGTGCCAGTTCCAAGCCTGGATAAAGGAGGAGGGCGCCGTTAATGATTCGTTGAATAGCAACAACGACAACCAGGATATTGTACTGACGCAGATCATCCTTGTTATGAATTCGTCGCTAAATGAACTTATATCAGACATCATATTGTACCTCAACTGCTCCACTGCTTGCAGTCCAACAGTGCCAGTTCAAAGCCTGGACAAAGAAGGAAGGCAACGTTAATGATCTTCGCTATCAAACACTGTTGTTAAACTGCAACTAATCAACCTGTTTGCACTCTGACGGTACCAGTACCGAGCCTATATAAAGGAGGGAGCCACTCTAATGTGTTCTGACAGTGCCAGTCCCAAGCCTGGAGAAAGGAGAAGGGCGACATCAAATCATCTTTGTAATGGAACGGTGTCGTTACAAATATCAAGAACACGGTTCTAATGATCTTTGCTATCATACAGTGTTGTAAAGCTGAACCTGCTACAATTGCTAAAGCACCCTAAACGGTATTTAAACTCAAGATTATATTATGGTGACGGCAAACCTTGGTATGTAATAAATCTTGAAACCTACATTTACATGATACTGCAGTTAAAATCATTAATGAATTGAATTCAACGCCTTTGGAAGGTTACCAACCGGTTCTATAAGAGATATGACGCGATACGTGTAATTTAGCCTGAAGCTAATCGAACAAAAAAACGCTCATTTAGACACCTTAGAAACGAGTTCAGGCGAGGATTATAACACAGAATGAATTGAAACGCAACAATGATCGTCACAAGTTATACGATGTAGGACAGAGATTTCTCAGACGCCCTCTGTTGACACCATTTGCATTGTTATCAACAGATTCTATAATGTGATGCGTTTCGTGTAATTTGGGCTAACTCTACACTGCTTGCAGTCCAGTAGTGCCAGTCCCAAATCTGGATTGTGACGCCAATGATCTGTCTTATCGCACAGTGTCGTAAAACTGCAATTGCCACCAGCCTTCATTGCCTCCGTTCTGCGGATTCACACTCAAAAATCTGCTGACCTAAAACCTTGATTAATAGTATATATAGTATATATAGTATATACTATATATATATATATATATATATATATATATATATAGTAACCAATCAACAATTGTTGAAAATAAGTGCACACGCAGTTACTATAGTTACCATTTTTTTACTGCAGTTAATGCTAAGGGCTATGCTAATGACTGGCTTCTCTGCATCTGCTTCTTACTCTTTAAAGACGTTTCATTTTTTCTGGCTTTCCACGCTGAGAGCATTTCTGAGTAGTCATTCTTCGAAAGGCGATTCATAAATATAGATATACGATGCGATCAAAAACTATCACCCATTAACACAAGTCATATAAAGTAGTTAGAAAGCATTCATAAGATCGGTCAGTAGTTTTTTTTAAAGACACCGTGTGATAACAAAGATAATTAGCGTTGCCCACCTCCTTTATCCAGGTTTGGGACTGGCACTGTCAAGGTGCAAACAGAATCGATTTTTATACCCAGATGAATTTTGCGTTCTTAATTACGCCAGTTAGCGGCTGAGTGGCACCGCCTAGAGAGGGGTTGTGGGTTGTCATGACCCTTAATCTATCATGGCGTCGTGTCATGAGAGGCACGTTGACTCTCGAACGGTTGGACGTCACTTGACGTAACGTCTTGACACGTGGACTGCTCATTGAATGGCTAACCGAAGAAATCGCAAGATCTCGCACAATCTCGCCGAATCACGAGATCTGCAATTATCGTCACTCACATCTTCCAACCGATGTCACAGGTGCGTTGTCATGGTATGTTGTAAAGCTGGTGGGTTACCATGGTGCGTTGCCATGGTGCTTAACTTACAAGTGTGCCACTTTATCGTGCAATTGCAGCGGCACTTGGCAGACGATCTGCACTGCACTTGGAGTGCGTCCATCTGCAATATACGTCACGTGACGACGTGCGGCTCTTCTTCCGGTCCGCTGAATAATGAGACACAAGATGGTGTAGCTGGGTGAAGAGGAATCCATTTTAAATTGGCAGCATCACCAGACGTCTCCACCCAGGGAAGGCGCCAGAGAAATTCTTGGCGCCAACGCCGGCACGGTTGTTAGAGGAGAGGTAGCGTCTGCCACCGTTCCCCAAGGAATGTCGCTCCAGAATAGGTGGCGCCACTTTGAAATAAAAGACTGAAATTGTACGGAGATTTCCGAACAACACTCGAAAGAACGAACGACCGGAATACATTAACCGACTATAAATGTTCTATTGCAAAGCATTGACGTGTATCACATTGTATCGCGTTACGTTCGATGTAATGTAGTGTAATTCATTGCTTTGTATTGTAATGTATCGTACTACGTTGAATTTGATCTTCTGTTTCTAATCGTTGTGTCGTGAATTGTATTAATGCATTGTAATATATTGTGAGGAATTTCATCGTACTTTATTTGCGTTATGTTGTGATGTAATGAATTACAATTTAATGCTATGTAAATGTAATGTATTACATAGCATTGTAATGTGTTCTATTGAATTGAGATGCATTGTATTTTATTGCATTGTGATTTTAATTAATGCATTGTAAGGTATTGTTCTGAGAATACTAATTTGTATGGCATGGTATTGTGCTGCATCAATGTCTGTCTAATCTGGGTAAATACTCTGCGTTGAAAGGCTCAGCTCAGAGGCCAATGACGAATGGTATTGCGCCAACATGATCATCATCACCGCACCACTCCCGCCATCAGCGTCATCATGATCGTTGTCGTCATCATCATCATCATCATCATCATCATCATCATCATCATCATCATCATCATCATCATCATCATCATCGTCATCATCATCATCATCATCATTGTTATGCACACATGCATACTCGCATGTATAATATACATAAGTAGAGGAATACATCCATCCATGCATAAATACATGCATGGCGACATCACACACAAGAGATACATAAGAGATACATAAGAGATACATAAGAGATACATAAGAGATACATAAGAGATACATAAGAGATACATAAGAGATACATAAGAGATACGTAAGAGATACGTAAGAGATATATAAGAGATACATAAGAGATACATAAGAGATACATAAGAGATACGTAAGAGATACAGAAGAGATACATAAGAGATACAGAAGAGATACATAAGAGATACATAAGAGATACATAAGAGATACATAAGAGATACAGAAGAGATACAGAAGAGATACAGAAGAGATACATAAGAGATACATAAGAGATACATAAGAGATACATAAGAGATACAGAAGAGATACATAAGAGATACAGAAGAGATACAGAAGAGATACATAAGAGATACATAAGAGATACATAAGAGATACATAAGAGATACAGAAGAGATACAGAAGAGATACAGAAGAGATACAGAAGAGATACAGAAGAGATACAGAAGAGATACATAAGAGATACATAAGAGATACATAAGAGATACAGAAGAGATACAGAAGAGATACAGAAGAGATACATAAGAGATACATAAGAGATACATACTGCCCTTTGGTGCCATGCGGCAAAATACGTCGCATAAACAGTGAGACAATTACACTTTATATGACACTGCATGGAATGACGTCATTTAGTGGCATCTCAAAGGCGGACCAGGTGCACTAAACATCGTCAGTGCCTCCTGGTGATGATCCTCTACACGCGCTATATAAATAGATAGCAAGGTGCTTACAAGAAACCTCAGGCATGCAGAAAATCCCGTCGATAGACTCACTCAGTGGCATTGTTCTGTATGACCAATGTATAAGTATTGTATATGAATGAACCATATATGAGTATAAAACATTATTATATATAAATAAGTAGGCCCTATATATATATATATAGGGCCTACTTATCATCATATATATATATATATATTTATTTATGCATATGTCATATATATGTATAGATTCAATTTTCTTATATACATGTATTTGCATTTCCGTGCATAATGTTCATTTTGGCAGTACAGGTGACACAGGTATAGGTTATTCTTCCAGTATACAGCGTGCGCTTTATAATAAAGGCAAAAGAGCAAAAAGGTGACACAGGTAGAGCAATCAGTAAAGGTTATACAGATCATGGATGTAATGATAGTAGCAAAACCTTTCAGATAGTGAGCACAATAGTAGTCATAATTAAGGTATTATATTATTATTATTATTATTATTATTATTATTATTATTATTATTATTATTATTAAATTTGTAACGCGCACAAGGTCACACCTAAATGTGAATCTGAGGCGCGGATAGTCAGTCACCAGGAGAAGATGCAATTAGATTTTCAAATCCTTGAAAGCCAAAGAGAAATAGTGAGTTTTGAGTCGCTTTTTAAAGGAAAGAAGTGAATTTGAGCTACGAAGAGAGAGTGGCAGTCGATTTCATTCCCTAGGAGCAGAGACATGAAATGCACGAGAGCCCATAACTGTTCTGCATCATGGTTCAACTAAAAGACCTGTACTTGATGATCGTAAGCAACGAGGAGGAATGTAAGGAGTTAGTAGAGCATGAATATAGGTAGGTGTACTGGTGATGATGGCTTATAGAGTCAATGCAGGTAGTAAAGGTGATCTGGTCAAGTTTGTAAGGTAATAAAGATCACCAAGACAATAAGGAGAAACAGGTAACAAAAGTAATAGAAATTACAGGTGATAAAATCAATTAGGGAAATGCATGTTACAATGGTATGATGAGGGTATTACGATAATATGGATAATTATAATTCATTCCAGTAAGCCTTTCGCCGCGAATCAGTTGCTGAGCTGAATAATTATTATAACCTTTCGGCTGGCTTAATCTTCACGGGCTCTCTCTAACTCTTTCTATCTGTCTCTGTCTCTGTCAGTTTGTTTGACAGTCTCTCCCTGTCTACTTCTGTCACTGTATGTCTGCCTGTATGTCTCTTCTCTGTATTTTATATCCCTTTCTTTCTATAGCTCTAATTGTCCTTGTACTTTACTGTCTCTCTCTGTCTCCTCTCTGTCAATCTCCCACTGTCTTTCTGTATCACGCTATCTGTCTCTATTCCTCTGTCTATCTCTGACTGTCAGTCTTCCTGTCAGTCTATGTGTCTCTCTTTGCGTCTCTTTGTCAGGTTTTATCTTTCTGTCTCACTCTTTCTGTTCTTCTGTATCTGTTTATCTGTGCATCTCTATCTAGCTCTGTCTGCCAGTCTGTCTAAGTGTCTCTTCCTCTCTCTCCAAGTCTTTCTGTCAGTTTTTGTCTCTTTCTGTCTGCCTGTCTCTCTTTCTCTCTTTCTCTCTTTCTCTCTCTCTCTCTCCATAAATATTATATGTCTCTCTCTCCCTCCCTCTCTCTCTCTCTCTCTTCCTCTGCTGTTTCCCACTGTCTCTCTCTTAGTCTCCATCTGTCTCCGTGGACTGATTCGCAATGCTTCTCTATAAAAGACTTGTCTTTTGTCGCACCATCGCCTGACACCTGATACCTCTGGCACCGGTGCCATACAAGAACCTAATCAATAATGCAGGTAATGCATACGTCGTTCATGTTAAGTGGCTTACCTTGCGAATGAGTATGGCCGGAGTTCCTGCGGTCAGACGAGTCGTTTCTGTAGCCATCGCAGACCTGTCTCTGAGTTGCAGTGATAGTATCGGATGCCTTCGCAGAAGATGCTGAAAGTGCTGATTAAAGATGACGGGATGGCGAAGTACCATGCCACCTTCTGGTTGGGCTACACCCTCTCTCCATGCGACGAAGGTTATCCGCAAAGGTCAAAGGCTCAAACGGCGCAAAAAGTCATGAGGTCGTATTGGATGGGCCCAGCTGTGCGCCAAACGTAGATTTAAAAGAGATAATACCACAGCAGGTGATCTGTGATCTTAGTTTCTGATCTTCGCAGCGTTTACTCACTCTTCGATTAATTGGATTTCGTGGAGCAAAACGATTGCATATAAAATTTCCCAACACTTGTTTATCCGGGAGTCATTATCAATTCCAGCAAAAAGTAGACATCAAATGCTCCAAGAAATCGCCCGCTTCCTCAAACTTAATTATATTCACAGTCACGTATTGCGTGTCCTCCAATTGTCTATCAGGTTTATCTCGAGGCATATATATATATATACACATATAATATTATATATATATATATACATACGTGTAGGCATCACGCTAGCACTGCGCTTGGACAGGTAGGTATTCGCACACTGCACTCAAGCAGGTAAAGCTGATAGATACGTAGAGTGTTGCAGGTACTCCGGTGATGTGCTCCAATCAGCCACCTATTCAGGTCTTTGAGTTGATTCCGACGTTTCTGACGCAGGCTCTGTTCCGAGATGCGTTCTTGAAAATTTGGAACGGTTCTAAAGGTCCAAAACGTTATAGCTGACTTCGTCTATTTCTTAATTGCTTCAGTCATTTTGCGATATTTCGAAGGTCCGTTGGTGCTTGATGGCTTGTACTACATGCACGACTTTTATGTGGACGGTTTTCCTGGATTAAGGCAGATTATTGAATAAAGAGTATTTCAGACGGATGTAATGCAAAAAAACTATTCCCTGAGCCATGATATTCACTGAAGAATGGAATTGCGGGAAAACGTGACGGTGGCGATTTGTAACCATAATATTGTAAAGTGTAATGTAATCATCAACGCATGTTGTAAAATTCAAGATCATTTACTAATTATTGAAATCTGTCAGAATTGTTTAAATATACCTATGTCCGTATGTCCCAGTATATATGTTTGTCTATGTCTGTCTGTCTGTGTGTTGGCCTGTCCGCCTGTCTATGCCTGCAGTCCGTTTCTCTGCGTATGGTATCTGTATTTTCCCGTGTGTGCCTACTTGTCTTTTTGTCTGTCTGTCAGTCTGTTTGTTTGTCTACCTCCATCACTGTCTGTCCCTCTGTCTGTTGTTCTGTCTACCTGACTGTCTGCGTGTTTGCTTGTCATTAGCGAATATTGTCATTTATTCCATCGAAGCCACTCATAGGTGTCGCTATCATCCCCTTATATTACATACTATCGACAGACGTCGTCACCACATCGTCGCAATTCCTTCGCAGTCCAGAGCGCATCGTCTTTGAGACAGGCCTCACAACCCAAGAGACCAATAATACGCCTTCTGCGTCGATGGCACGAGTTGCGGATGATGGCGACTATGATGGCCGACACACGGCTGCTGCGACAGACACACCGCCCGCATCAACCGATGCCAAAAGATGCATCGGGCAACAGAGGGCAGCAGAGACAGGTTCCATCCAAGACGATGGACCTGTGCATGGTCGCTGTACAGATACGGACCCTGCTACAAGCAACCACAGCCAATTCATCCTTCTGGTGGTCTGTCTATGTGTACCTTTGTCTGTCTGTGTCTGTGTGTCTGTCTGTCTGTCTAACTGTCCCTGCGTGGGTCTTTGTAGTGTCGTCTTCGTGGCTCATCTGAGTCATCTCATCTCAATTGATCAGATTTTTGTTTACCCTCTCACGTATCGCTTGTACATCCGCCTAGTGATTTATTTCGCAAATACACACACCTACACAAAACCTACACACCATATATATATATATATATATATGTATATATACACATATATATACATATATATATATATATATATATATATGAGCTGCATATGATACCTTGATGTCATTTCGTATGTTGGGAAGTATTCATGTGCACAAGCCACTTCGTATAGATCCACTCACATGCGTGTGTATATATATATATGTATATATATACACGTGAAAATACGTTGCATAATTGTATATATTCATGCCAACAAAATAACCTAAGGGGTGTATATATATATGTATACGTATGAGTGCAAGCTTTCCGTGTAAATAATATATTCATGCGTGCCTATTTCTGCCGTATCATTACTTGCAATCATTTATATTTATATATATATACATAAAAATATATATATGTATATATATGTATATATATATATACGTATATATATATAGTGTTATTGATGTATACACATAATGCTTCGAGATGTGTACAATGGAGCCTGTATGCGTCGTTTTAGATCGGATTTCATCGTAGGGATAGAATTCCGAAGATGGATCACGGATTCTGTTCAATAGTATTTGAACACAAAAACAAGTGATAGCTCCAAGTGTAACTCGAAGAGTACTGCGGGATCTAAGGACTGGGGTGCAAATCAGGCAAAAGTCGCCGCAAGAGTAGGCCTATAGTGCATGTGATCTAACCATCCGACCTCAGCGGCAGTATAATCATCACCACCCTGTCGTAATCGTGATCAAGCGATTTCTACATCGGACAAGATGTACAACGGGCTTCGTTTGAGAGGGCAATCAGCCCCATCGACTTCTTTCTGATCACCCTTAGAGCTTCGCGTGCATATCTATCGGTAAAGAAGTCTTTGATTGGTTTAATTCAGAATGGGCTTCGAGAGCGAGACGAAGCGAGTTCTGCACAGCGCTGTATCGTTCAGTGGAGCGTCCGTCGATGGGGGTTGTGGGTAGGGTGTGGGTGACGTGCCCACAGATATCGATCACCTCAGCCATCGCCAGCCGAGCGGATTGGACACTAATAGATACGTGGCTAGATTTTCGTATTGCGTTTCTACGTTTGGTGCGATAAAGCGTTTCATGTACGCTTTGGTATCGGATGGGTTAAATCGCAACGGGTGGGACAAGAAGTGGGTTGCTTCAATGCAGAATTGTATACTTAGATCTATACGTTGACCGATTGTCAGCACGTGTTTCTGCGCTCTGTGCGAAATGGCTGCTTCCTACGATCTGGTACCGGATAGGTTATATCGCAACTGGTGGGATAAGAAAATGTTTTAGGCTATGTCAATGTGGGTTATGTCAATGTGGCCCTGGCTATGGTCAGGATTTTGCATATGACGTAGAATGTAGTTTTGTGTTTACGTAGAGCCTTTCAGAACTGAAAAGACCCGAGTAATATGAGAGTTTAATATGCCAATGCAAAACCTTGTCTAGGGCTGGAAATGGGGCTGGACGCCATCACCTTTGTCCTCAAGGTTTTCCATCTGCTGCGCTGTTTCTGGTTTGGTCATAGAAGGAGAAGTTGAGTCAAATAGGCGCTATATAAATGTGTTCCCACGAATGGGTGATGTGCATGTGAGTTGAAACTGACAGTGCAGGACTGCGATTGATGACTCACAATTTAATGACGTCACGTCGGCTTCGTTGCCATGACCACTGCATTCCTAAGCAACCCTGAAACGAGATAAATAAAATTGTTCTTGATAGCGACGGAGAAATAGCAAGAGTCAATAGCGGAGGAGCTATAGGGACAACGGAGGGTCGCTCGATGTACCCTGTCTTCGCCGTGTAGATCCCGTGTGTGGTGGTCAGAACAGTGGTGCCACCTAGCGAAATACATAGTAACGGTCGGATTCAGCTCTAAATAATACGGGTCTGTGTCTGACTTCGCGTTGGTTGCAACTTGAAAGGGGACGCCCATAAATGACGTAACGCAATTTCGGACTAATTTTGACCTCCCCCTCGTCCCACATCACGCGTCGTCACAAAAGTCGACCCCTCAAATATGACGTCACAAAGCTCTGCCCTTCCCCTCCGAAAAAACTAGATGTCTGGATTGTCATATGCAAATATTCTTATAATTATCAAACAGTAATTACAACTGCATTGGTTGGCAGCGGAATCATTTCTTCGTAAATCTATTCGTAAACTCATTCCTTTGAAATAATTTCGTCTGGTTAACAATCAATATAGGAAGATGGGGATATTGTGGGTCGAAAGTATTTGGCGAAGCTGTCTTACCAGTTAATTTAAAAGTTCGATTCTGCGATGCTGGCTTCCTGCCAGAAAACAGTTCGTTCGGCTTTGATGCAACCCACGGATGAGACGAGTGAGGTGGTTTGAATTTATTAACTTTTATACACAAGGTTCACATTCGTATGCACAGATTTACATAATTCCAGCGTCCTTTCATTTAGCGTCAGTTTTAATTTTCTTTATATAATTTGATTTAGATTGTAATTCGATGTGCTTTATAAATGTGAAATAAATAAAAAGGGCTGGGTGCGGAGGCGGTACCAATATCATAATTCCTCCAGGAGCGATAAATATATTTGTTAGTGCGCTCGTCAACAGCTTCAAATTTTGACTCCTCATATAAAAAAAATCACTCACACACAAACACAAACAAGTCGCCCATTGATGTATTTCCTTACGTGCATTATATAGTCCAGTGGGCCACGCGCTTGTCTATCATGTGATATTTAACAGAGCCTCAATTTAATGATGTAATATAATTCAATGAAGCGGTTCTAAGGAGAAGTCAACACAATCAGGATATAGACCAAATCCCTCTTTCTTTGAATAAGTGACTGTGAAAAGAAGACGCGTCACCCACGCCACCCACCGCAAATAAACACAATTTTTTTTAACTTACTTCGTCGATATAACGGTGTGTGTGATGCGGTGGCCGATTGGTTAGAGATTAGAGCGGTCGGTCTGTAACGTGGAGAGCGCGGGTTTAACACGCGTCCAAGGAGTTACTGTGTTGGGACCTTGGGAAAGTTCCTCCCGCACAATTGCTCTGCGATATAACTGCATAATGCGCGGCCGAGGTGTGTGGTAACTTCTTGACTAATTGCAAGAAGGACAATATCGACAATTAATCACATTTGCATTGTAATATATTGTAATATTGGTCAGACGTCTAAGCAAACATGCGCAAAGACCTCGTGGTTAGTCCTACACTGTACAGACCTCTTGATTGGTTGATGACAGAGCTGTCTTTACGACTTTACGTGCAAGCGCACTGGACCCGTGCCACCCGGACCTAAAATCTCTGAAGGTCCCAAACGAATGAATATTTTGCTTAGTGCAAAATAACGTTAAACTTCTAGGCAGCAAGTCAGAATAAACTATTGAAACGTGTTGCGAGGTCTTTAGTCTCATGATAAAGTCATTTTTAGTGTCATTTTTATTGATAAGAGTCATGTCATCATGCCGTCGATTAGCCCAGCCTCGAACATCACGTACTACGCTCATTGGGCCAGTTCCCCTTAACCCAGTTCACATCAAAATTATTGTTCTAATCCTTCCGCGATCCTTTTCCCATCGACGAAATCTGTTGTCTTATGGTTGTCTCATAATTATTATGTCCGAAGTCGCGCAGCTTTCGTGCCTGGACATGTTCCAACAGTTAATTTCTGGCCTCTGCCAATTCGTGTTCCCGCTTGTTGGTCATCATTTTGTGTCCAAGAAATTCTCATCATCTGTCTAATGCACTGGTTTTCATACGCTTGAACGCATTTTTCCTAGAGTTTAACGTCCAGGCTTCGCAACCATACGTTGTGATTGGCCACACCAGATCCCAATCAGCCGTAGTTTAGTCCTAACCAGCAAGTAACAAAAATTGAAACTTAAATCATTTTTAATATTGAATATGATCTGACGTAATGATATATGGCTGCGATTCCAGAGAGAGAGAGAGAGAGAGAGAGAGAGAGAGAGAGAGAGAAAAGAGAGAGAAAGAGAGAGAGAGGGAGGGAGAGAGAGAGAGAAAAAAAAGAGAGAGAAAGAGAGAGAGAGAAAGGGAGGGAGAGAGAGAGAGAAAAAAAGAGAGAGCAAGAGAGAGAGAGGGAGGGACAGAGAGAGAAAGAGAGAAACGCGGGCGTGCGCTTGAGCATGGAAAAACTCGTGTCAAGCATTTGTTAGACTTAAACAGTCATGTCCCTGATCAGTACATAGTTTTTCTTACGATAATACTGACGCAGAAGATAACATTTTCCGTTTTTCACTTAATGTGTAGATGACACATTGAAAAGACGCGATTAGTTAGAGTGCATTGCTGGTCATTGAGGTCTAAGATCGCAATATAACGGAGAAGGCAGGGGACTACGTATGGAACTGAGAAAATCGTTATTGGTAGGTCCTGTAAATAAGAGCGAAATAAGCGGCTGCATTTATTGATACATTTGAAGAGGATTTCTTCTATAAAAAAAAACACCAATGGCGAGATGTTATTCCGATTGAAAAAACGCGTCAGTAAGAGTCACTGTAGGCCTATATGAATTTTCGAAAGATCACAGGTGCTTAATGAAACCAATTTGCGATGAATTTACCGCACTAATATTATGGGACAATTTAAGCGATCAGTTTATATAAGAAGTAAAATTGACCACGCTTTACCACATTTCTGCAATACCTTATTGCGTTACAACAAACGAGTACCGCACACTAACACACATTCTTCATTTATTAACAAAATCAAATCATCTGACCCCTTGAAAAATTGTCTCTATATCATGTCTTAGTTACCGAGTCAATGGCAGTGACAAAAACGAGTCTAATTTCGAATTTGTGAGTTTTTGCTTATGATATGCAACGCACCTCCAGCATCTCAGACTCTCCATCTAAGTCTAGAGTTCAGAATGTCTGCGCCTTTAGAACCTCCTCGGTTCTGTAAACACGTCCCATGTGGCCGAATACATCATATTTCATTCCACGTCATTGACTGAAATTAATAAGAATATGATTCAACTCCTCTTTCTGAGAATAAAAAATTACGAGGACGGCCCCACACCACCCACGCCACCAACCCCATCCGCAAGCAGTATCAAGCACCCAATACATAACACTGGATATGTAAGTTCAAGGTTGTGGAACGACGACGCCCCATTCCTGGATGGTCGTATCCGCAGCACCTACGCCTTCAACGCATCAAGTCACCAGGGCCAGACACACACGTACATATGCGCTTACACAAAAAAACGTCTACCTTGACTACTGTTAAATCACGTGTTGCTGAAACTGTATCCTATTGGAAATGGACGCATTCGAAGAACTACAAAATCTAGGCCATCAACGGTACCGACGCCACACAAACGCACACACAAACACGCACCCACGCACGCACACACACAAACAAACACACACAAACAAACACACACAAACAAACACACACAAACAAACACACACAAACAAACACACACAAACAAACACACACGCGCGCGCGCAAACAGAGACACAAGCGCGCGCACGCGCACACACACACACACACACACATAATCACAACCACACGTATACGCCTATATTAATTTTTCCATGAAAGGACTATTTTTGATGAAATGATGTCCTATTTGGCATTGGCTATATAAACACGCGTTGTTGAAACGACTTTACATCCAGAGAGTTCAGTCTTACTTGGTTATTTCTAACCTGCAGGATCATCTTCCAGTTCATCAGCCAGGCGTGTTTGGAAAAGGTATGACCAACTACTCTGAATTTGTGTGTGTGTATTACACATTATAATATATACGTGTATTCATTATTATAAAGATATACAAATACATATTTTACATATATATTTATATATATATGCATTAGATGCCACTTGCCTTAGATGCAATGAAAGATATACTTGATAACTTATTTACTTAGTAATCTTTATCTCCAAACTTCTAGAGCGTCATTCGGAGGCCTAGCGCAAAGCACCAGTGATCTAATTGGGGGTAGAATCGCATAAATCTGATTTCGGCAACAGAGCACATCCTCAGGTATTCTAAAACATTAAGGGAGTGCAAGGCATTGTCTTGATTTCTCTTGCATAATTTAACTCAAGTAGTGTATCCGTAGACCTGCCATAATTTAACATCCAATGCCTCTCTAGTACGTTCACTCTCTGAACGCTATAATATCTTCTTTTACATGGCATGAAACTTTGCTATCTTACATTACAATACGTTTACCTACCTTATACAGTGTTAACTTTGCTTTACACACTCACTTCACCATGACATATGTTGCCACACCGTAACATACGTTGCATCAGATTACATTACTTCTTTTAACATTATGATATTGTACTACGTTTCCAGTTCGGCAGAAGCGACTAAGTTCATCGGCGCTATCCAAGTCAATTCCAGAGGTTGAGGAAACAACGGTTTGTGTAGACACCATCAGATTTTCCAGTAGAAAAGTCGACAACAAACCTTCCAAAAATGCCAGTCGTCATTAATAACTGGTCCGGATTTTGTCCAACGATCCGCGACACAGGTTTCGGTCTGAGTCGGAAGTGCGACTACGTTCCTTTATGTCCAGGTGGGGCTACGAAGACCTACGAGGAGATCAAGGCGGAGTGTCTGGCGAGTGGATCGCTCTGGACGGATCCAGACTTTGCGGCAGTCACCAGTTCCATCCACTTCCGTGATCAGTCGTCTGCGTGTCAGAATATCCAGTGGAAAAGACCAAGCGTAAGTGGTTTCATTCATAGGTGTATCAGTATCAGTATCATTATCATTAATAGTATCATTATCGGTATCAATTGAAGTATCATTAATAGTATCGGTGTCGGTATGATTGTCATTACCAGTATCATTATCAGTGTCACTGTCAGAATCAATGTCATTATCAGTGTAAGTTTCAATGTCAGTATCGGTATCATCATCATTATCAGTGTTATTATCAACATCATCATCAGTTTCAGGATAATTATCAGTATCATTCTAAGTACAGTGTATCATTATCAGAATCAGAATATGTATCAGTTTCGGTATCATCACAAGTTTAAGTATTTTTATCATAATTATCAGTATCTTGATTTGTATTTCATAGCGTTGCATCACATTAATGGCATTTATGCAGCAGAATTTATCAAGTAGAATTTAAAATCAAAATAATTATATGTCAATTACAATTAGCGTAGAGGAGTCATCTGGGAACGCCTGGGTGCTTATCCATGTCATCGCATCTATGGTCATGGTATCTATGGTCATGGCAATTATGTGGGGCGGGCATTCAAGTTATGCAAGGCAGCTACAAGTAACTAAATTAAAGTAATCTAAAGATATTGATTATGGTTAATTTAACAATTATAAAGCATCTTAGCTGATAAACTGAAAAGTGGGAACCCAGCAGATAAGGCTTAGCCTAGCCTATTAATTAATTCCGGTTAGTAACACAGCGGCTTTTATGATGCCTAACGCGGATAAAAAGAATAGGTTTCTTGTGTTGCTGAAACGCATTCTTGGATTACATGCACGAAACACAATCATTACCATAATGGTTGCGAATTGTTTCAGGAAATTTGTTCCAATCCTCAGCTGTATGTCGATGGAGCGAATCGTATGGACGTCAACCAAGGCATCTTAAGTACGTATTATGCAGAATTTGTTTTTTATTAAGTGTTCCTGCAATTTTTAGCTTGATATAGCGCATCATCAAGAAGAACACTACTCAGAGGCGCTCTCTGCGCTAGACTACATGTACATGATATTGGGTATGTCTCACCCCTATTTTGGGTTAATTTTAGTGCCAGCTTGGGCACATCTTGCCTATAGTTTTATCATGCTTTTGGACATTTTAGGAGGGCTTCGATCACTTTTATAAGGGTAAGAGGCAATACAAAATGATGCCAATTGATTTTCTTTATCATAGATGACTGCTGGTTTTTGGCCGCTGTGTCGAGTTTGACCACAAATCAGATTCTTCTGAACAAAGTCATTCCAACTGGACAGTCCTTCGACAAGGAATACGCCGGTATGTAACCCGTGTCAATTTCTATGTTGTAAAATACATTATAGCATCATTGGTCAAAGATATAGTTAAGATTTGTTGAGGTGTTTCATGAAAATGAAACACCTCATGTCATGTCAAAGGTAAGGTATAGCACAGATAGATAAGATCAGATGGGTACGATGAGGTAATTGGGGTGGGGTGCAGTAATGGAAAGTATGGTAAGATGATGTTTTGGAAAAGTGAGTAGAATAATCAGTTACTCTCTGTGGAACAGCCTAGCAAAGCTGTATGGCAATGGTAACCCACATTTGTGAAATTGAATTCAAGGATGCCTCTTACCTTGGCTGCAATTTCGAGTTACCTAGATGAACAAGAGGAATTAGTGACTTCATTCTCTGAGCCACGGCAGATGAGTGAGTCTAAGTTACAACTTACAAGCAAGGCCGTATTCTCCGACTGCTCAATAAACTGCATGATGTATTTCATGAACTTTAACCTTCTGTTCAATTTCAATATTATTGCTGTTGACCAGCGTCCTATATAATGTTCAACTTGGTTCTGATTCAGAATGTACTAAACCGGGTTTGTCTACAAAAGTTTCGCTCTGTCTGGACGAAATATTTTAGATAAATGTTCCGCCATGTGATCATGGAACAATATGCGTTACAGGGGTGTTCCGATTCCACTTCTGGCAATACGGACGATGGGTTGAGGTCCTCATTGACGATCGTCTTCCTACACAGGAAAACAAACTGATTTACATGCACTCAAAGGAAGGAAACGAGTTCTGGAGCGCACTCCTTGAAAAGGCGTATGCAAAGTGAGTCACAGTGTTGTCATCGGTTCATTATTATTGAATGGACAATTTCTAGAGCGCTGTAACGCAGGTCATGCCGCTACAAGGGCGCTTAACTTCTTATCTTAACTTCTCGCTTATTTGGTGTGCTAAAGTCTAAAGGGTTTTTATGCTGGTCTGTCAACCCGTGGACATGGGTATAAAATCACTGCTTGCACTCTCAATCCTGGATAAAATAGGAGGGCGACGCTAATGGTCTTTGCTATCATACAGTGTCGTTTAACTGCAACACCACAGATGCGTGGCTATCTCTGCTGCACTTGCACCATACATTGACAATCTCAATAGGAAGGAGATTAGGGAGAAAAACAGGCAACCGCCATATTCCCTTGTTGCTGTTCTCCCAACAAGAACGTCCACAGAGCGTCATTGAAACTTAGCCGGGTTCGGTTCAAATTTATGGAATTGGTTGCTTAGCATTCTACGACATTACTTCTTGGTCTGTCGTAGGACCTCCCAATTTTCCGTTAACGCTTTAAAAATCGATTTCTTTCATTAGTGGTTTCCACATTTAGTTCACAATCGCCCGTGATAAACTTACGTACGGTATCGTATTGAAATTGACACAACATTTCAAGTTTACTTCATAGTTGAAACCCTTGAAGTTTAATATCTTTTTTTAGTTCCTCTTTGCACTTTCTCAAGCTATGTGTGTTGTTTAGCAGTTATTATGTAGTTATGTATTATGAAAGTACCTCTATTCAAATGTTCTCCCTTTTCTCTTAAATTGGATTTACTGTGCAGCTTTCGGGCAGTAGGACCTGTAATTGAGTAACAAACGATTACAGTCGTGCACCAGCAAATATTGTGCAAAGGGCGCCTAGAAAATCTAATAAATGATACTCATTTTGGTCCCCATTCCTTGATTATTACTCATTACAAGCGTTGTTACTTAGCTAGTACTTTGAATAATGATATCAATAATTATAGTAATTGTGATAATAATATGAATTTGTAATAACGATTACGATTGCAATTATGGTCTGATGATGATGACGACTATTATGTGTGTCGTAGGTTGAACGGATCGTATGAGGCTTTGAGCTGGGGAGTGGCGAGCGATGCTCTGACTGACTTTACCGGGGGATTGATCGAGAGATTCGAACTCAAGGGTAACGCTCCGTGCGATCTCTTTGAGGTCATGTCGAGGGCCTGGAACAAGGGATCTCTGATGGGCTGCTCCATCGACGTACGTTCATCTCGTATAATTTTATAATTGTATTTTTGTTATCACTGTTCGACCCCATGCCAACAATTTTAAACTTTGCCTCTCTCCATTAAAAATTCACGCACGCACTAGCACAACCACTCACAAGTCACCTATTTCAAGAAATGAAATCAAAGGAAGTTTATTGAAACTATCAATTTGTAGCAAAACAGATCATTCAGCTATTAGGCTATCTGAATCATTTAAGGATGATGCATAGATTTTTCTAGCGCCTCTTCGGAAAGGACAAGTCAGTGTTATTTAACGATCGAAATGTACCACGATGTCCTCCGTTCTTGAAATGTTCCGTAGTGTTTGTGGACTCATGAAGCAAGAACCAATGGCGCCTAATGTTCCAAGATCTCATTACTCATGCTGATTTTTCCTTACTGCAAAGGTGCGTGTCCCGATACTTCCGCAATGTTCCCTCACGTCTTGTGATTCTTCAAAGTCAGTTAATGTTCTTCGATGCCTGAAATGTTTCCTATTATCTAAATCCCGATTAATCGATTATTGAACTGTGCCTGATGAGTGTAATAAAGTATCGTACGATATATATATATATATATATATCACCTTAACCAGCTCCGGAGAATGCCTTACGACTATTCTAGTCTCTGGCCCAAGCCAGACGCCCGTCGAAAGCACTGATGAGTTGAGCGGCGCTATAAAAATGCCTGCTTGCATAAGGACTCTTTTACTGTTGTTCGTCTTCCAGGCATCAGGAAAACCGGAGAAACAGCTGTGCAATGGCCTGATCACTGGCCACGCCTATAGCATAACGGACGTCCAAACGGTATGTATGATACGATAGAAATCTATAGAGACAAACTGAGACAATACCTGTCATGTATGATAGACTAATCTTTCCTTGATGGATCTGAGAAGGTCATCTGTACTTAATTTGAATTTCATTTTCACGACTTTACTTAGTAATTTTTATTTATTTTATAAACCCATTCTTTTGCATGTTTAACATTCTCGGTCACAAGAAAATTGATTTGCCAGTTCATACTCATTATTTAAATAACTATTCAATTCAAATAGTCGTCGTGGATAAACTTTCATAATCTTTGGCTCCGAAATATCAAATGTGCAAACCTCTGTCTGCTGTCTCCTTCCGTCCTCTCCGGTCTGCTGATCGACTTGATCTCCTAATTCCGTAAGCATGGACTGCCATGACACCACACCGTGCCTTCGTGGATCCTTCAGTGTGGAGCGACCCACCCCCAGAATTCCATAGTAAGCCTTCAGCCGGGTCCCACCCTCATCCCTTCGTTGTCTTACTTCTTTCTAATTTCCTCGGGGCTGAAACATTATGAGCACTTCTGAGTAGCGAGTACTGTAATGATCATACAGACAGTCTGACACGATGCCATACCATTATTCCTACTACTAATAATGATATTATTTTATAGGGCTTATTTAAATTTACGAACTTGTGGATCATGGCTACCTGCAGAGGTAACAACGTCTTTTTCTTTCACAGATTCAAATTCAATGCGAGAAAAAGATTCGGATGATCCGCATTCGCAACCCATGGGGTGACGGTCACGAGTGGAAGGGGGCTTGGAGTGATGGGTAAACAAACGTGATATGTCTTCTATGGTTTGATTATATCCATGTAAAATGCCTAGATGACCGTTTATACTTCAGTCACAAGTTCATAATTCTGTTTTGCTATATGTGTGTTCAGAAGCCCTGTTGCAGTGTCATTATTTTTGTGCTAAATGGTGACTACTAATTATTATTATTATATATATTATTACCATTACCATAACTATTATTATTATCATCATTATAATTACTCTAATAATAATTATTATATTTATTATTACAATTACCATTACTATTACTATTTTCATTAGGATTATATCTATGATTTGATCTGCATTCGGTCTCTTGGACACTGTTGTCATACATTAGTTTGTTTGTGTCTCCGATCGCTCTGTTATGTTATATTTTTCGTTGCCATTCTGTTCAGATCGAAGGAGTGGCAGAAGGTGTCGGCCGAGGAGAAGCGTAAGATTGGTCTCACTTGCGACCATGACGGAGAGTTCTGGTAAGTCTTCTTCTTTGGGTTGTCTGCCTTTAGGTAGGTTCGAACTTCCAATGTCTTCAACTTTCACGCTGCATATCCTCCTCCTTCATCCTGTACCATTACTGATACTGTTACTGTACTGTTACTGTACTGTTACTGTACTGTTACTGTACCGTTACTGTCTTTCATCATCTGGCAAGTAGAGCCGGGATTTCGAGGATAGTTTCAGTTAGAGTAGGTGTCGGGCGAATCACCAAGTCTTTGTTTCCAGTCCGTTTGCTGCTAGGGCTAGTGTATGATTGGGGTTGTGTGGGGAGTCAATTAATGGGGAGTGCATCCCAGTGAAGGAATAACATGAAGTTCATTCACCATCTGTCCCTCCGAGATAGTGAATGAGGAATGCATTCCAATGGATATGATGGATTCCATGAGGACTTCTTCCGTAACACCACAACTTGTGTCCTACTTATGTCTGTACTTGGTGCCATAGCTTGCACAACCTATGCATATTATGAATAAAGACTATTTATCCTTTCCCTATATGAACTAATTTCTTAGAAGCAATTTTCAGACACTTGTACAGGTCTGATCGTGCAATCGTAACTCCTAATGATTTCCAGTCCTATTTGTTAGGAGTTACGATAGTATGATCAGATTTTGCAATTATGTTCGCGTTAGTGCGAAGAAAAGTTTCCGAGTAACACTTCTGCAGGTAACAATGTGGGAGTCGGATTCAGGTTTGAAAGCATAGTAATCTTGGTGATTTTCTGAATTTCTAGGATGTCCTTCAAGGACTTCGTGTCGAACTTTGAGCGTCTGGAGATCTGTTATCTTGGTCCTGAAAGCATTTCAGAGTGCGGGACGCATAAGGGAGCATGCAGGTGGGGAGGCTGCCTCTTCGCCAGCTCCTGGCACCGCAGGGTCAATGCAGGAGGAAGCAGAAACTACAAATGTAAGTTACTGTTAGAATCAATGACCAGGTGTCCATTGTTAGAATTCGCCAGGTTTGTTTAGTTATCGGTCTTTGAACAACTCATACTAAGTCTTTGTCTGCCTATGTTTACCTTCTATTACGTATGAAACTCAGCCAAAGTTCGCTTTGTCACAGTGCCAGACCCATGCTTGGAAAAAAGAGGAGGGCGACTTTAATGTCTTTGTTAATAAACAAGCAGACTCCACCATTTACCCCTGCATGCATCCATCCACCTCTATCTGCCTATTATTTGCATCTATCTACCTACGTTTACCTCTAACAACCTATAGTTACCTCAAAATTTAACACACTGCAGAGCTACTTTTTTATCATGGTTTTCTACTGTTTGGGTCTGGATAGTGTCTCTGTATAAATTTGGGACTTCAGTAGCGTCGAAATATGTGGCTACGAATATTACGTTACGATGGCCTTAATATATCTTTGTCTTGTGTGTAGCTACGTTCTGGACGAACCCTCAATACCACGTAAAGATTACGGAAGCAGACAGTGATGATGAAAATGGCAATGGATCCATCATCATTGGTCTGATGCAGAAACAGAGACGACAGATGCGGAAGGAGGGAAAGGGTTACCTCAACATCGGATACGCCGTCTACAAGGCAAGTTCAATGACGATGATGATGACGACGAAGATGGTTTCAATGTTTGTGATATTGCGTTGCTGTTGCAGTTCCTGCTGATAATGAGGGTATTGCCGTAGACGATTATGGTGACGGACGATAATTATGATTACGACGACAATGACAATGATTATGATGATGGTAATGATGATCACGAGTTTTACGATTATGTCGATGAATAGAGACATTCGATGATTTCGATGAGGAGATTACTGATGAATTTGATGATGTAGATTGTAATTATTTTATTCATGATGACGATGATTGGTCTAAGCGGTCCTCCAACCATCACGAGCATGATTACAATTATTCTGATGATGTTGATGATGCTGTTGATAATGGAGGTGATAAGGAAAAAGATTTTATGATGCTGACGGCGATGACACTGATGACGATGATGTTGGTGCTGATCATGCTGATGACAATTTTGATGGCGACTTTCTTAATGATGATTATGATAATTGAGATTTTTACCATCGAATTCAATTGTGATGTTTGCCAGGTGTTATCGTTTAATTCTGATCTGTTTCCAGGCCTCTGAATCAGTGAATGGTGTCCTTGACAAGAGTTTCTTCGACCGACCAGTCGTTGCACGGCCAAAAGAGTTCACTGACCTGCGCGAGGTTACGTGCCGCCATAAGCTGCCCATTGGTGACTACGTAGTCGTCCCGTCAACTTTTGAGCCAAACGAGGAAGGAGACTTTATTCTGCGAGTCTTCAGTGAGCGAAAGACTGATGAAGCGAGGTGCGTGGGAAGGGTAGATCCTTACAATAATCTATCTGTATTGTATTTGGAGAAGTTAATAGCGCCTCTCTGAGTGCAACATAATCAGTGGCGATTCAAATGCAAAAGCACAGCGAGAAAGAAAAGCCTTAAGAGAACGGGCAGAAACAGGTGTAGTCTCCCACCGACAGCTATAATGCAAGAGCGAGTCATAGAAGGCATATCATTCTAAAGTAAAGGGCAAACTGAGGAGTATGGAAAGAAGCAGTCCTAGTCCGAGGTACCAAGAGGTTAAGTCGGTGTAAAGAACGATGCGGGCGACCAGAGGCAGCCGATGAAGGACGACGGATAAGGTCACAAAGATAGTGTGGAGCCTGACCCAAAGCGCCCTGGATATAAGGAAAAGAGCTTATAAACGAATGCGGGCTATTAATGGAAGCTAGTGTAAGTGCTCAGTCGTCAAGGTCGAGACATGTGACAAGCAAGGAAGGCGGGAAACCAGACGAGTTGCTGCATTTAGCACTCATTGCGCGAGTAGCAATCGAGATATCTGAAGACTAGTTCAACGCTATTTCGTGCTTGTCTAATAGTGTTTACTGTACTTCTGTATAGGGAGCTCGATCAAGAGACGACTGCTGGCGATATCAAGGTAAACAACTTCTGCCAATTGAACTTAACATCAATTTACATACATAAATTTATGCAGGCATACTTCAATCAATGCATCAAGTTTTTATAATTATTGCACTAAGCCAATAAGTCAAATGGAAATAGAATCACAAGATGATGCTAAGTTGGATCTGACAAGGAACAATATCTGCACACATTATCATCATCATCATATATCCTCGGACTCATTGACCGTGAGTGTCCAATGCATCTTTTCCAAGTCTTCGGTCTTGCACTTTCCTTGTCAACGCATACATTTAATCCTCACACCACTCTTTGATATCGTCAATCCATTCCTTACACGGCCTTCCTCTTGTGGTTTTTTCATCCATAGCTCCTAACACCACAGTCTTCATTAGCCCATTGTCCTTCGTTCTGCAAATGTTTCCAAACAGATATAACTTTCGCCTCATTCTGAGTTGCACGATATGTCTGGTGTTGCCTGCTCTTCTTCTGATTTCCACATTCAAATGCATGCATACGTACATGCACATATATGTGTACTCATAGAGCCTATAAATTATACATGCATACTTATGTGCATTCATGATCGCGTCAATAGTGGTTTATATGAACACAAACCTTGCCCCAACCGTTGGGGGTGTCCGCTCAGATGTGTCGATGTGTCTCTGAGTGTGTCTTTTTGTCGTTCCAGTGCGATGCTCTCGGGGAGATTCATCCCAAGGACAAGGACAGCGAAACGATTGGACATGAGGCTTTCCTGAAATTGGCCGGAGAAGACGGTGAGGTCGACGTCTGCGAACTGCGGGATATCCTCAACTCCACCTTCAAGAAAGGTCGGTCGTCCAATATCGATAACAACAAATAGGGAACACCTATGCCGTGTAGCACATGTGTGTCTAGTCGTAATCATAATCGTAATGTCTAAACTCATGAAACGTTTCTTGATAGCCAAGCGTAGGGCAAGAGTCTATTCGCGACACTCGCGTCAAGTCATCGATGAGAGGGAGTCCTTCAAGTTTTTGTTTTCCAGACCGATCAGTGTGACAGAGCAATAGGCGTAATGTTGTAATTTGATTCCAAGGTTCCCTACGACTAATTGGGGAATTAAAGACTATCTAATCTGTAATAGATATTGGAGGACAGCTCACTATTACACTCCAGGAGTACAAAGTGTGCGTGCAGACAGAGCGGTACCAATGCCCACCTGTTGATCACGGTCAACCAGGCAGGATAACTGGTTTTGGAAAGTCCCAGAAAGGCGAGGTCATTGGTGAGTCTTGTAAAAGAAGCTTGGGATCTACGGCGAAAAGGAATGACCTCCTTCTTGAGCCGCACACATTCCCTTACGAGTCGCTCTCAGACGCATTTGATGAGACTGTTTCTTTTTGGACAAGTCGGACTAGTAGGCGCCACTAAGTATTTCCCTAGCTTTGGTGCTATATAAATCCTCGAAATAATGAATGAATGAATACAGAAGCAGTACGTGGCGCTGCCGTTGTTGTACACAATGTCATGTCTTGGTAATGTTATATTGACGTCAGATAAGTTAATGATGGTCTCTTTGTCCTACAGATTTCGCCTTCGATGGCTTCAGCAAAGAGGCAGCCAGAGTCATGGTGACAATGCGAGATGTATCCTTTAAACCACGTCCCGTAAACTGTATAATTGTTATTGAGTATTTATGTGGCGCCTCTATAGAGCAAGACCATCCAGTCTGCGTTAGACTTTAGGAGATAGAATGTGACCAATAAAATGGAAGATGGCGTGATAAGAATGAACTGTCGTAATGTAAACAGTAAACACGTGATGTAAACACGTCGGTCGAGTTTTAGGTCGATTCAGTCGATAATCTGCCATAATAATTGTTTGGATACATCTTCTGCTTTGTATCCATTGCCTAGGGAGATATCCTGATTTTCAATTGCACTGATTCTTCACAGCCTGCTTGCACGGATCATGAAGAGAAAATAACTATAATAACAATAACAGCATCAATGATTTTACTATTAGAATGAATTCCATGGTGAGAATATTGATGATGAGCAAATTTAACGGCAACACTTTGGGGGATGTCTGCAAGTATCAAGTAATGATGAACCTGTCTCAGGACAGATGTATGCAGCTATGAGCGACGGTGTCGATGAACACTGGTCGCGTTGATTGCTTATTCCTTAACGATTCCTTCTCTTAGGTCGACAAGACTGGAAAACTTGGATTCGAAGAATTCAAGGGACTCTGGGCGGATCTGGCACTCTGTAAGGTAAGCTAATGAGTATATCGTTTAATACTGCGCTTGAAACGCACATTTGGACATACAGCAAGAAGCAATTATCACAATACATAGAAGTAAGATAATGTAATGAAAAAAAAAGTTGATTGAATTTAATGAAATTATAGTGTCACAATTCATGTAATACGTTTCGATGTTTCTTTGACATCCTCCTCCACATCAATAGTCTATAATATGGTATTAACTCCCCGCATTCCAGTATGCGTTTCAACAAAGCTCGACTGCCTCATCCCTCTGTTCTCTTCGACCACTGAGGTCTGATTAGTATTTTTTAAGGTTCTTTATCTTCGCTTTACTGTCATTACGTCACATATATTTATATCTTTTATTTGTCTGCACCTTTCTTTCTGGTCTATGTAGTTACGCCACACAGGGGTGCCGGTAGTGTATACTTAAACTATCGGTGGGAATAGGCAACAGCGAGTAAATGTTGTTATTGGTCATAACAACCAAATGCATGGTTGCATCCACCCTTTCCTACTCAAAAGTGCCTATCTGGAGTCAGCTGCCAGCTTTAGGGACTGCCGTTCTGACTCATATTATTTGCTCTTTACAGAGAACTTTCAAGCTGATGGATGCCGATGGCAATGGACACTTCAACAGCCACGAATTTCGTAATGCCCTCAACACCCTAGGTACATCAAGTTTACCCTTCGTATTTATATTGTTTCTATAGCACCCTGCTTTAAACTTTTGTTTTGCCTCTTTGTGTCTCATTTAAAAAGCTGGTTGGTGATGGTTTATCCAGACGTTTTCTTTTGGGTTTTCTCTTGGATTTTGCTGCTTCTTGCCTGTTGTGGAGTTTAATAACATCTACGGTTGGTTTCAAAGACTGGTCCCAGACTGTCAAGCGCAATACTATTACACTCTGTGTTGAACCATGATCATTGTTATGACCATCCAAAGTAAATCAACCAATTTTGTATTCCTGTGACTTATCGTCATTTAACGAGATCAGTCGATTGCTTTTTGTTGTAATACCAAGGACAAATAAGGACTGTGCTGTCTGAAAGTGTTTTTCAGATGCTGGATCCTTGATTGTGAATTTTATCTCCGTATCTGTATCTCTCTGGGTCCATTCTGCTTAGTCACTTTTAATATATCTTCCTTACTATAGTAACTATGGTGATCGCAATGACTTATTAAAAGTGCTTGAGTCGTTTCAAGTGAACGCTGTTCATTGTTCAGGACTCCGTTTGAACAACGCAACGTTCAAGACGCTCGTCATAAGACATAGTCACAAGGATGGTCACGTGGGCTTCGACGATTTCGTCTCCTGCTTCCTTGAGTTGAAGGATGTGTTTGGTGAGTGAATCGGTCGGCGCAGTAATCGCGGATTCATTTCATCAGCGGCATGCGACTTGGTTAAATCGGGAGTTGTGCTTCGGTCTCTGTTGTGTAATCGTAATCATAATCTCAAAACTTCTGAAGCACTGCCCGTAAGCCAAGCGCAGTCTATTCACGAGCGCTGCGTCAAATAAGATGGGTTGTCGAAATGGTAGTCCGAGGAAGGGCAGAATCGTGTTTCCGAAGGGTTAGAGGAGACAGAGTAGCTGCTAAGGTGTCGCTATGGACGAGGATTGGTCGATGATCGTTGGAGCGTTGGTTGATGGATGATAAAGGAGGATGGGTAGAGAGGTTAACAGTTAAATGGATGGATGGCTTGGATTGGTGAATTATTGATGGAGGGGCGGATGATGGTACGGTGGGAGGGATGGTCATCCAGTTGAATAAATTCATTTAAGAGATTCTTGTAGCGCCCTATCACTTGGGAGCGCTCCGCACCCAATCCGGCTGAAGAGAACATACTGATAACATATATGTATGTATGAAAGTCCGTATATTCGCATACATATAGGCCAATGTATCCGTAAATTGTCAATATTTCTCATCATTATTCACCAACCTTCCACGTAATCACAATTTTTGGACAAGAAAACTTTAACAGTTCTTTCAGTTGACCTGAAATGTTGTGATTTCCAAACTGTTTTATTTGTGCTGTAGGGATCTCCCACACATCTGACCCGGCTGGCAACGGACATTTCGTTTGCGTGGTTAGTTAGTCTACTAATTCAATCTTATCTAATGAGACCAATCTTATATCTCAGATAAATTTTAGCTAAGCCGATCTAATCTTAGGATGCCATCACACTGTACTACGGCGTTAGGTTCTATTCTATTTTATTTTATTTGCTTGTACACTGTGACATTTGATATCATTCAGGCCAGTACAGGGAGCGCCCTTGAGTAGAAATCTTGAAGGGCGCTATATAAATGTTTGATTACATTGAGATTTTTTAGCAGTTAGAGATTCAAGAGTTCTCTCGATTTAAACCTGACTGAGCAATTCGTGAAGGAATTGAGAATTATTGGTTATCGTTGCACGAATCGATTATTACTATGACTGTTACGGTAGTCTAGTCTCCAAAGTGCTATCCTGATTCACCGACAAATAGTTGACAACAAATGGTTCACAGACAAAAAGTTCACGACGAAGAAATATATGCCTAGGCCTATTCGAAAGAAACGAAATTGGATCTACGATAGTAGGGCCTATTGCATGCTTAACGTAGAAGCTGAATTAATATAAGTAATTCTTCCTAAGAAGATCATAATCATAATAATACAGATGAAAATGATGCTTGAATAAATATAAATTGTATTATTTAAAGAAATTGTTCATGATTAAAAACAATAGGATTGAAGAAGACTTATTTTGTTGAAATAGAAGATGTATTATCACCAATACAACGTCTTTAGTTCCCCGAATATAATGCACGAATAATTCGTTTTTTGACCGTGAACCTTTTGACAACGTTAAACCGAAGTATGTGAGCGGCTTACGTGATGTGAATTGCTTCGTAAGACGTGTTGCGTACACAATTACACACACAATGAAACCGTCGTCCTCAATTACCATTTGTATATTTACATTTGTATATTTACATTTGTATATTTACATTTGTATATTTACATTTGTATATTTACATTTGTATATTTACATGCTGCTTATTTTATGCCTGTTTGCAGTATCCGCTAGAAGACAAGGTAGTGAAGGACGCTCCAGAGGTTGTTAAAAAGGTAAGTCGTATAATAGAGTTTTAGCGAAACAATACACTCGCCAGAGCTCATTTGCAAGCCCGTAAATATGAATTATATAAAAATTATAGCTCCACAATTATTGGTTCATTATTTGTGGACTCTAGTTAAAAATTATAAGTATAGTATCGCTTCGGCCGTCGAATCTGATTTTTGGTTGGCGAGTAAATGCATTATGTAGACAATAAGAAAGTTTTTTATAGAACGATAGGTAGTGAGATTTCCCTGTATGATAATGCGCTGTTTGGCATGTGTTGAGGATAGGATTCAAGCTGTTTGGACACTGTCAGTGCTATCAGTGTTATTCCATTTGCTTCAACGTGACCCTACTTTAAGCGCCAGTAACTCATTGAAAGCAGACTCACCCGATCTTTAGTCAAAACACTCGCGCATCGCCATATCACCCCCACTCCTGAACTTATCCACTGACTGGAAATCGCCGCACGCAACCACATCAAAGTCGTCCTATTGCTACCCTAACACTCCAATACTCCCAGTCAAAGTAGGCTTCCTTGGCGAGCTCATCGCCATCCAGCCATTCTACCCGCCAGATTTCACTCTTTCCTCAACCTCACCCACCTCCACTCACAATTCTCCCTAAGATTTCCAACCGATTCATATTCCACACTGCGCCTTCCCCTGAAACGCTCAGTTCCTCTGTTAATTATTGCCGCTTTGTAGTTGTAACGCAGTCTTCCGTTGGCCCCTCTACTTGTCACTCTACCATAATCCATCTGATCTTCCATATTCCAACCCTCTCATTCTCAACGAATCCCCTTAGGAACTCCCCATCCATCCTCCTTCTCCTCCTCTGCCGTCTCCTTCTCTTCCTCCCTCTCCTACTCCTCCTCCTCTTTCTCCTTCTCCACCTCCTACTCTCCTACTTCTCCCATTCTCTTCCTCTTCTACTCATCCCATTGCTCCTCCTCATTCTTCTCCTTCCTTCCTCGTTTTCCTTCTCCTCCTCCTTCGCTTCCCTTAAGGCTTCCTCTTCCTCTCCTCCCTTATCCTCCTCCTCTTCCTCTGCCTTTTTCCACCTCTGCCTTCTCCTTCTCTTCTTCCTCCTGCTCCACCTCCTCCTCTCCTTCTACTACTCCTTCTCTTCCTCTTCTACTCATCCTTTTACCCTTTTACTCCTATTGTCGTCCTTCCCCTCCTAGTCCTTCTTCTCCTCCTCCTTTTCTTCTTTTCCTGCTTCCTCTTCCTCTCCTCCATTCTCGTCTTCTTCCTCTGCGTTCTCCTCATTTGCCTTTTCCTTCTCGTCTTACTCCTCCTGCTTCACCCCTCCTGCTTCACCCCTCCTCTCTGCCTTCTCCTCTTCTACTCATCCTTATGCTCATCCTCATTCTTCACCTTCTCCTCCTCCTCGTCCTTCGCTTCCTTTTCTGCCTCCTCTTCCTCTCCTCCCTTCTCCTCCACTTCCTCTGCCTTCTCCTCATCTGCCCTCTCATTCTCCTCTTCCTCCTGCTCCACCTTCTCTTCTCCTTCTTCTCCTCTTCTCCTCTTCCTTATCCTCCCCTCCAAGTCCTCTTCCTCCTCCTCCACCTGCTTTTCCTCTTCTTATTGCTCTACCCCTCTTCCTGTCCTTCTTCTCGTCCTTCACTTTCTTCTCTGGCTCCTCTTCCTCTCCTCCTCTTCTCCTCCTATTCCTCTGCCTGGTGTCTCTCTGGATCCCTTACTCCCTCCTTATTGGACATTGTTTCTAACGCAACCACTCCGATACAACGCAGAGCGTGTTAATGTGCAATTATTGCTCTGCGTTTAACTTTTAAACTCAAGCAGCAATAGAGGCACAGATGATGCCCGAATTTCCGTTAAGTGAGATGCATTATAAGAAAAGTTTCTCAATCTGAAATCGTGTATCTGTTTAAAATCAGGCTGAGGTTACTGGATGTTGTGGTTGCCAACCACGTTACAACGCCTGCGGCGGTGGGTACTATTCAGCTGTCAACATCGGCACTTTCAACAATTTCGGCAATGTTTACTTCCACTAAGTATTCAAGCAAGAAAATTCTTTCGACTAGGAGTGCGTCTCATGCAAATCAATCGACGTCAAAGGACAGCACTTATATTTCGCGTATAACTCGAAACTTTTTTATGGATTTTATAGATTTAGTCATGCTTTCATCGTCAATGTCCCTCTCGCTTTGTAAATAACTGATTTGAATCGTCGTTTGTCTTTCTGCAAACGTTTTATAACTTGCTTCTTTAAACTTAATTTGAATTCATATGATATAATTGTGCAGAGTATTCAAGGATACGTTGGCTTTAAAAGATTTTAAGAAAATAAAATCTGCTTCGTTCACGAAGTATTGTCTCGCTTTGTGTTTATTTCGGATTACTCGAAGGTCTTTCGATTTATGTTGATACGTATTTCCCGTTGATACCTGTATCAGAATAAGTAAACCTTGGTTGATACCCACCAAGTCAATTCGGACCATGTTAGAAATTGTAGTTACAGATTTAGATAGCTCCGCAAAAAAAACTCATCACAGACAATATTACGCTGTGTTGTCTAGAATTCATTACCAATTGTGAAGGCAATAGGTTATAGCCCTCTAAAGTTCAAACGTATCTACTCAAACGACGTTGCCCTGTCCTCATCTGAACAGGGTCTGCTTCTTGTCCTTTTAACCCGAACCCAACTTGGCATAACCGCGCTTTCTCAGTGGTGGACCCTCGGTTTGGAATGGTCTCTCCTCTGAAGGTTGTTTCTCTTTCCGAAGACCTTCTTTCGTGCACACACATATATATATATATATATATATGTATATATATATGTATATATATATACGTATATATATATATATAGTGTTATTGATGTATACACATAATGCTTCGAGATGTGTACAATGGAGCCTGTATGCGTCGTTTTAGATCGGATTTCATCGTAGGGATAGAATTCCGAAGATGGATCACGGATTCTGTTCAATAGTATTTGAACACAAAAACAAGTGATAGCTCCAAGTGTAACTCGAAGAGTACTGCGGGATCTAAGGACTGGGGTGCAAATCAGGCAAAAGTCGCCGCAAGAGTAGGCCTATAGTGCATGTGATCTAACCATCCGACCTCAGCAGCAGCGGCAGAATAATCATCATCACCCTGTCGTAATCGTGATCAAGCGATTTCTACATCGGACAAGATTTACAACGGACTTCGTTTGAGAGGGTCATCAGCCCCATCGACTTCTTTCTGATCACCCTTAGAGCTTCGCGTGCATATCTATCGGTAAAGAAGTCTTTGATTGGTTTAATTCAGAATGGGCTTCGAGAGCGAGACGAAGCGAGTTCTGCACAGCGCTGTATCGTTCAGTGGAGCGTCCGTCGATGGGGGTTGTGGGTAGGGTGTGGGTGACGTGCCCACAGATATCGATCACCTCAGCCATCGCCAGCCGAGCGGATTGGACACTAATAGATACGTGGCTAGATTTTCGTATTGCGTTTCTACGTTTGGTGCGATAAAGCGTTTCATGTACGCTTTGGCATCGGATGGGTTAAATCGCAACGGGTGGGATGTGCATGTGAGTTGAAACTGACAGTGCAGGACTGCGATTGATGACTCACAATTTAATGACGTCACGTCGGCTTCGTTGCCATGACCTCAAATATGACGTCACAAAGCTCTGCCCTTCCACTCCGAAAAATCTAGATGTCTGGATTGTCATATGCAAATATTCTTATAATTATCAAACAGTAATTACAACGGCATTGGTTGGCAACGGAATAATTTCTTCGTAAATCTATTCGTAAACTCATTCCTTTGAAATAATTTCGTCTGGTTAACAATCAGTATAGGAAGATAGGGATATTGTGGGTCGAAAGTATCTGGCGAAGCTGTCTTACCAGTTAATTTAAAAGTTCGATTCTGCGATGCTGGCTTCCTGCCAGAAAACAGTTCGTTCGGCTTTTGATCTATTTGAGTCGCCCATTGATCTATTTCCTTACATGCATAGTATAGTCCAGTGGGCCACGCGTTTGTCTATCATGTGATATTTAACAGAGCCTCAATTTAATGATGTAATATAATTCAATGAACCGGTTATAAAGAGAAGTCAACTCAATCAGGATATAGACCAAATCCCTCTTTCTTTGAATAAGTGACTGTGAAAAGAAGACGCGTCAACCACGCCACCCACCGCAAATAAACAATTTTTTTTAACTTACTTCGTCGATATAACGGAGTGGGTGATGCGGTGGCCGATTGGTTAGAGATTAGAGCGGTCGGCCTGTAACGTGGAGAGCGCGGGTTTAATACGCGTCCAAGGAGTTACTGTGTTGGGACCTTGGGAAAGTTCCTCCCGCACAATTGCTCTGCGATATAACTGCATAATGCGCGGCCGAGGTGTGTGGTAACTTCTTGACTAATTGCAAGAAGGACAATATCGACAATTAATCACATTTGCATTGTAATATATTGTAATATTGGTCAGACGTCTAAGCAAACATGCGCAAAGACCTCGTGGTTAGTCTTACACTGTACAGACCTCTTGATTGGTTGATGACAGAGCTGTGTTTACGACTTTACGTGCAAGCGCACTGGACCCGTGCCAACCGGACCTAAAATCTCTGAAGGTCCCAAACGAATGAATATTTTGCTTAGTGCAAAATAACGTTAAACTTCTAGGCAGCAAGTCAGAATAAACTATTGAAACGTGTTGCGAGGTCTTTAGTCTCATGATAAAGTCATTTTTAGTGTCATTTTTATTGATAAGAGTCATGTCATCATCATGCCGTCGATTAGCCCAGCCTCGAACATCACGTACTACGCTCATTAGACCAGTTCCCCTTAACCCAGTTAACATCAAAATTATTGTTCTAATCCTTCCGCGATCCTTTTTCCCATCGACGAAATCTGTTGTCCCATGGTTGTCTCATAATTATTATGTCCGAAGTAGCGCAGTTTTCGTGCCTGGACATGTTCCAACAGTTAATTTCTGGCCTCTGCCAATTCGTGTTCCCGCTTGTTGGTAATCATTTTGTGTCCAAGAAATTCTCATCATCTTTCTAATGCACTGGTCTTCATACGCTTGAACGCATTTTTCCTAGAGTTTAACGTCCAGGCTTCGCAACCATACGTTGTTACTGGCCACACCAGGGAGGGAGGGAGAGAGGGAGGGAGGGAGGGAGGGACAGAGATGGAGAGGGAGAGAGAGGGAGGGGAGAGAGAGCGAGACAAAGAGAGAGAGAGGGAGGGAGAGAGAGATAAAAAGAAAGAGAGATGGACGGAGGGAGAGAGGGACGGAGGGAGAGAGAGAGGAAGAGAGAGAGAAAGGAAGAGAGAGAGGAAGGGAGAGAGAGAGAGCGAGAGGGGGAGCGAGAGAGATAGAGATAGAGAGAGACAGAGACAGAGAGACGAGAGACAAAGAGACAGAGAGACAGACAGAGAGACAGAGAGAGGGAGAGAAAAAGAGAGAGAAAAAGAGAGAGAGAGAGAGAGAGGGAGAGAGAGGGAGAGAGAGAGAAAGAGAGAAACGCGAGCGTGCGCTTAAGCATGGAAAAACTCTTGTCAAGCATTTGTTAGACTTAAACAGTCATGTCCCTGATCAGTACATCGTTTTTCTTACGATAATACTGTCGCAGAAGATAACATTTTCCGTTTTTCACTTAATGTGTAGATGATACATTGAAAAGACGCGATTAGTTAGAGTGAATTGCTGGTCATTGAGGTCTAAGATCGCAATATAATGGAGAAGGCAGGGGCTTACGTATGGAACTGAGAAAATCGTTATTGGTAGGTCCTGTAAATAAAAGCGAAATAAGCGGCTGCATTTATTGATACATTTGAAGAAGGTTTCTTCTATTAAAAACACCAATGGCGAGATGTTATTCCGATTGAAAAAACGCGTCAGTAACAGTCACTGTAGACCTATATGAATTTTCGAAAGATCACAGGTGCTTAATGATACCGTGTTCAAGGCATTTGGACCACGATTGGCGTTTTGATACAGAACAGGTAAAACAACTTAGCAGCACACCGCAGTACGATTTGCGATGAATTAACCGCACTAATATTATGGGACAATTCAAACGATCAATTTATATAAGAAGTAAAATTGACCACGCTTTACCACATTTCTCCAATACCTTATTGCGTTACAACAAACGAGTACCGCACACTAACAAACATTCTTCATTTATTAACAAAATCATATCATCTGACTCCTTGAAAAATTGTCTCTATATCATATCTTAGTTACCGATTCAATGGCAGTGACAAAAACGAGTTTAATTTCGAATTTGTGAGTTTTTGCTCATGATATGCAACGCACCACCAGCATCTCAGACTCTCCATCTAAATCTAGAGTTCAGAATGTCTGCGCCTTTAGGACCTCCTCGGTTCTGTAAACACGTCCCATGTGGCCGAATACATCATATTTCATTCCACGTCGTTGACTGAAATTAATAAGAATATGATTCAACTCCTCTTTCAGAGAATAAAAAATTACGAGGACGGCCCCACACCACCCACGCCACCAACCCCATCCGCAAGCAGTATCAAGCACCCAATACATTACCCTGGCTATGTAAGTTCAAGGTGGTGGAACGACGACGCCCCTTTCCTGAAAGGTTGTATCCGTATCCGCAGCACCTACGCTTTCAACGCATCAAGTCACCAGGGCCAGACACACAAGAACATATGCACTTCCACGTAAGAACGTCTACCTTGACTATTGTTAAATCACGTGTTGCTGAAACTGTACCCTTTTGGAAATGGACGCATTCGAAGAACTACAAAATCCAGGCCATCAACGGTACGCGCAAACAGAGACACAAGCGCGCGCACGCGCACACACACACACACACACACATAATCACAACCACACGTATACGCCTATATTAATTTTTCCATGAAATGACTAGTTTTGATGAAATGATGTCCTATTTGGCATTGGCTATATAAACACGCGTTGTTGAAACGACTTTACATCCAGAGAGTTCAGTCTTACTTGGTTATTTCTAACCTGCAGGATCATCTTCCAGTTCATCAGCCAGGCGTGTTTGGAAAAGATATGACCAACTACTCTGAATTTGTGTGTATTACACGTTATAATATAAATGTGTATTCATATTTATAAAGATATACAAATACATATTTTACATATATATTTATATATATATGCATTAGATGCCACTTGCCTTAGATGCAATGAAAGATATACTTGATAACTTATTTACTTAGTAATCTTTATCTCCAAACTTCTAGAGCGTCATTCGGAGGCCTAGCGCAAAGCACCAGTGATCTAATTGGGGGTAGAATCGCATAAATCTGATTTCGGCAACAGAGCACATCCTCAGGTATTCTAAAACATTAAGGGAGTGCAAGGCATTGTCTTGATTTCTCTTGCATAATTTAACTCAAGTAGTGTATCCGTAGACCTGCCATAATTTAACATCCAATGCCTCTCTAGTACGTTCACTCTCTGAACGCTATAATATCTTCTTTTACATGGCATGAAACTTTGCTATCTTACATTACAATACGTTTACCTACCTTATACAGTGTTAACTTTGCTTTACACACTCACTTCACCATGACATATGTTGCCACACCGTAACATACGTTGCATCAGATTACATTACTTCTTTTAACATTATGATATTGTACTACGTTTCCAGTTCGGCAGAAGCGACTAAGTTCATCGGCGCTATCCAAGTCAATTCCAGAGGTTGAGGAAACAACGGTTTGTGTAGACACCATCAGATTTTCCAGTAGAAAAGTCGACAACAAACCTTCCAAAAATGCCAGTCGTCATTAATAACTGGTCCGGATTTTGTCCAACGATCCGCGACACAGGTTTCGGTCTGAGTCGGAAGTGCGACTACGTTCCTTTATGTCCAGGTGGGGCTACGAAGACCTACGAGGAGATCAAGGCGGAGTGTCTGGCGAGTGGATCGCTCTGGACGGATCCAGACTTTGCGGCAGTCACCAGTTCCATCCACTTCCGTGATCAGTCGTCTGCGTGTCAGAATATCCAGTGGAAAAGACCAAGCGTAAGTGGTTTCATTCATAGGTGTATCAGTATCAGTATCATTATCATTAATAGTATCATTATCGGTATCAATTGAAGTATCATTAATAGTATCGGTGTCGGTATGATTGTCATTACCAGTATCATTATCAGTGTCACTGTCAGAATCAATGTCATTATCAGTGTAAGTTTCAATGTCAGTATCGGTATCATCATCATTATCAGTGTTATTATCAACATCATCATCAGTTTCAGGATAATTATCAGTATCATTCTAAGTACAGTGTATCATTATCAGAATCAGAATATGTATCAGTTTCGGTATCATCACAAGTTTAAGTATTTTTATCATAATTATCAGTATCTTGATTTGTATTTCATAGCGTTGCATCACATTAATGGCATTTATGCAGCAGAATTTATCAAGTAGAATTTAAAATCAAAATAATTATATGTCAATTACAGTTAGCGTAGAGGAGTCATCTGGGAACGCCTGGGTGCTTATCCATGTCATCGCATCTATGGTCCTGGCATCTATGGTCATGGCAACTATGTGGGACGGGCATTCAAGTTATGCAAGGCAGCTACAAGTAACTAAATTAAAGTAATCTAAAGATATTGATTATGGTTAATTTAACAATTATAAAGCATCTTAGCTGATAAACTGAAAAGTGGGAACCCAGCAGATGAGGCTTAGCCTAGCCTATTAATTAATTCCGGTTAGTAACACAGCGGCTTCTATGATGCCTAACCCGGATAAAAAGAATAGGTTTCTTGTGTTGCTGAAACGCATTCTTGGATTACATGCACGAAACACAATCATTACCATAATGGTTGCGAATTGTTTCAGGAAATTTGTTCCAATCCTCAGCTGTTTGTCGATGGAGCGAATCGTATGGACGTCAACCAAGGCATCTTAAGTACGTATTATGCAGAATTTGTTTTTTATTAAGTGTTCCTGCAATTTTTAGCTTGATATAGCGCATCATCAAGAAGAACACTACTCAGAGGCGCTCTCTGCGCTAGACTACATGTACATGATATTGGGTATGTCTCACCCCTATTTTGGGTTAATTTTAGTGCCAGCTTGGGCACATCTTGCCTATAGTTTTATCATGCTTTCGCACATTTTAGGAGGGCTTCGATCACTGTTATAAGGGTGAGAGGCGATACAAAATGATGCCAATTGATTTTCTTTATCATAGATGACTGCTGGTTTTTGGCCGCTGTGTCGAGTCTGACCACAAATCAGATTCTTCTGAACAGAGTCATTCCAACTGGACAGTCCTTTGACAAGGAATACGCCGGTATGTAACCCGTGTCAATTTCTATGTTGTAAAATACATTATAGCATCATTGGTCAAAGATATAGTTAAGATTTGTTGAGGTGCTTCATTTTCATGAAACACCTCATGTCATGTCAAAGGTAAGGTATAGCACAGATAGATAAGATCAGATGGGTACGATGAGGTAATGTGGGGTGGGGTGCAGTAATGGAAAGTATGGTAAGATGATGTTTTGGAAAAGTGAGTAGAATAATCAGTTACTCTCTGTGGTACAGCCTGGCAAAGCTGTATGGCAATGGTAACCCACATTTGTGAAATTGAATTCAAGGGTGCCTCTTACCTTGGCTGCAATTTCGAGTTACCTAGATGAACAAGAGGAATTAGTGACTTCATTCTCTGAGCCACGGCAGATGAGTGAGTCTAAGTTACAACTTACAAGCAAGGCCGTATTCTCCGACTGCTCAATAAACTGCATGATGTATTTCATGAACTTTAACCTTCTGTTCAATTTCAATATTATTGCTGTTGACCAGCGTCCTAAATAATGTTCAACTTGGTTCTGATTCAGAATGTACTAAACCGGGTTTGTCTACAAAAGTTTCGCTCTGTCTGGACGAAATATTTTAGATAAATGTTCCGCCATGTGATCATGGAACATTATGCGTTACAGGGGTGTTCCGATTCCACTTCTGGCAATACGGACGATGGGTTGAGGTCCTCATTGACGATCGTCTTCCTACACAGGAAAACAAACTGATTTACATGCACTCAAAGGAAGGAAACGAGTTCTGGAGCGCCCTCCTTGAAAAGGCGTATGCAAAGTGAGTCACAGTGTTGTCATCGGTTCATTATTATTGAATGGACAATTTCTAGAGCGCTGTAACGTAGGTCATGCCGCTACAAGGGCGCTTAACTTCTTATCTTAACTTCTCGCTTATTTGGTGTGCTAAAGTCTAAAGGGTTTTTTATGCTGGTCTGTCAACCCGTGGACATGGGTATAAAATCACTGCTTGCACTCTCAATCCTGGATAAAATAGGAGGGCGACGCTAATGGTCTTTGTTATCATACAGTGTCGTTTAACTGCAACACCACAGATGCGTGGCTATCTCTGCTGCACTTGCACCATACATTGACAATCTCAATAGGACGGAAATTAGGGAGAAAAACAGGCAATCGCCATATTCCCTTGTTGCTGTTCTCCCAACAAGAACGTCCACAGAGCGTCATTGAAGCTTAGCCGGGTTCGGTTCAAATTTCTGGAATTGGTTGCTTAGCATTCTACGACATTACTTCTTGGTCTGTAGTAGGACCTCCCAATTTCCCGTTAACGCTTTAAAAATCGATTTCTTTCATTAGTGGTTTCCACATTTAGTTCGCAATCGCCCGTGATAAACCTACGTACGGTATCGTATTGAAATTGACACAACTTTTCAAGTTTACTTCATAGTTGAAACCCTTGAAGTTTAATATCTTTTTTTAGTTCCTCTTTGCACTTTCTCAAGCTATGTGTGTTGTGTAGCAGTTATTATGTAGTTATGTATTATGAAAGTACCTCTATTCAAATGTTCTCCCTTTTCTCTTAAATTGGATTTACTGTGCTGCTTTCGGGCAGTAGGACCTGTAACTGAGTAACAAACGATTACAGTCGTGCACCAGCAAATATTGTGCAAAGGGCGCCTAGAAAATCTAATAAATGATACTCATATTGGTCCCCATTCCTTGATTATTACTCATTACAAGCGTTGTTACTTAGCTAGTACTTTGAATAATGATATCAATAATTATAGTAATTGTGATAATAATACGAATTTGTAATAACGATTACGATTGAAATTATGGTATGATGATGATGACGATTATTATGTGTGTCGTAGGTTGAACGGATCGTATGAGGCTTTGAGCTGGGGAGTGGCGAGCGATGCTCTGACTGACTTTACCGGGGGATTGATCGAGAGATTCGAACTCAAGGGTAACGCTCCGTGCGATCTCTTTGAGGTCATGTCGAGGGCCTGGAACAAGGGATCTCTGATGGGCTGCTCCATCGACGTACGTTCATCTCGTATAATTTTATAATTGTATTATTGTTATCACTGTTCGACCCCATGCCAACAATTTTAAACTTTGCCTCTCTCCATTAAAAATTCACGCACGCACTAGCACAACCACACACAAGTCACCTATTTCAAGAAATGAAATCAAAGGAAGTTTATTGAAACTATCAATTTGTAGCAAAACAGATCATTCAGCTATTAGGCTATCTGAATCATTTAAGGATGATACATAGATTTTTCTAGCGCCTCTTCGGGAAGGACAAGTCAGTGTTATTTAACGATCGAAATGTACCACGATGTCCTCCGTTCTTGAAATGTTCCGTAGTGTTTGTGGACTCATGAAGCAAGAACCAATGGCGCCTAATGTTCCAAGATCTCATTACTCATGCTGATTTTTCCTTACTGCAAAGGTGCGTGTCCCGATACTTCCGCAATGTTCCCTCACGTCTTGTGATTCTTCAAAGTCAGTTAATGTTCTTCGATGCCTGAAATGTTTCCTATTATCTAAATCCCGATTAATCGATTATTGAACTGTGCCTGATGAGTGTAATAAAGTATCGTACGATATATATATATATATATATATATATATATATCACCTTAACCAGCTCCGGAGAATGCCTTACGACTATTCTAGTCTTTAGCCCAAGCCAGACGCCCGTCGAAAGCACTGATGAGTTGAGCGGCGCTATAAAAATTCCTGCTTGCATAAGGACTCTTTTACTGTTGTTCGTCTTCCAGGCATCAGGAAAACCGGAGGAACAGCTGTGCAATGGCCTGATCACTGGCCACGTGTATAGCATAACGGACGTCCAAACGGTTTGTATGATACGATAGAAATCTATAGAGACAAACTGAGACAATACCTGTCATGTATGATAGACTAATCTTTCCTTGATGGATCTGAGAAGGTCATCTGTACTTAATTTGAATTTCATTTTCACGACTTTACTTAGTAATTTTTATTTATTTTATAAACCCATTCTTTTGCATGTTTAACATTCTCGGTCACAAGAAAATTGATTTGCCAGTTCATACTCATTATTTAAATAACTATTCAATTCAAATAGTCGTCGTGGATAAACTTGCATAATCTTTGGCTCCGAAATATCACATGTGCAAACCTCTGTCTGCTGTCTCCTTCCGTCCTCTCCGCTCTGCTGATCGACTTGATCTCCTAATTCCGTAAGCATGGACTGCCATGACACCACCCCGTGCCTTCGTGGATCCTTCAGTGTGGAACAACCCACCCCCAGAATTCCATAGTAAGCCTTCAGCTGGTCCCACCCTCATCCCTTCGTTGTCTTACTTCTTTCTAATTTCCTCGGGGCTGAAACATTATGAGCACTTCTGAGTAGCGAGTACTGTAATGATCATACAGACAGTCTGACACGATGCCATACCATTTTTCCTACTACTAATAATGATATTATTTTATAGGGCTTATTTAAATTTACGAACTTGTGGATCATGGCTACCTGCAGAGGTAACAACATCTTTTTCTTTCACAGATTCAAATTCAATGCGAGAAAAAGATTCGGATGATCCGCATTCGCAACCCATGGGGTGACGGTCACGAGTGGAAGGGGGCTTGGAGTGATGGGTAAACAAACGTGATATGTCTTCTATGGTTTGATTATATCCATGTAAAATGCCTAGATGACCGTTTATACTTCAGTCACAAGTTCATAATTCTGTTTTGCTATATGCGTGTTCAGAAGCCCTGTTGCAGTGTCATTATTTTTGTGCTAAATGGTGACTACTAATTATTATTATTATATAAATTATTACCATTACCATAACTAATATTATTATCATCATTATAATTACTCTAATAATAATTATTATATTTATTATTACAATTACCATTACTATTACTATTTTCATTATGATTATATCTATGATTTGATCTGCATTCGGTCTCTTGGACACTGTTGTCATACATTAGTTTGTCTGTGTCTCCGATCGCTCTTTTATGTTATATTTTTCGTTGCCATTCTGTTCAGATCGAAGGAGTGGCAGAAGGTGTCGGCCGAGGAGAAGCGTAAGATTGGTCTCACTTGCGACCATGACGGAGAGTTCTGGTAAGTCTTCTTCTTTGGGTTGTCTGCCTTTAGGTAGGTTCGAACTTCCAATGTCTTCAACTTTCACGCTGCATATCCTCCTCCTTCATCCTGTACCATTACTGATACTGTTACTGTACTGTTACTGTACTGTTACTGTACTGTTACTGTACCGTTACTGTCTTTCATCATCTGGCAAGTAGAGCCGGGATTTTGAGGATAGTTTCAGTCAGAATACGTGTCGGGCGAATCACCAAGTCTTTGTTTCCAGTCCGTTTGCTGCTAGGGCTAGGGTATGATTGGGGTTGGGTGGGGAGTCAATTAATGGGGAGTGCATCCCAGTGAAGGAATAACATGAAGTTCATTCACCATCTGTCCCTCCGAGATAGTGAATGAGGAATGCATTCCAATGGATATGATGGATTCCATGAGGACTTCTTCCGTAACACCACAACTTGTGTCCTACTTATGTCTGTACTTGGTGCCATAGCTTGCACAACCTATGCATATTATGAATGAAGACTATTTATCCTTTCCCTATATGAACTAATTTCTTAGAAGCAATTTTCAGACACTTGTACAGGTCTGATCGTGCAATCGTAACTCCTAATGATTTCCAGTCCTATTTGTTAGGAGTTACGATAGTATGATCAGATTTTGCAATTATGTTCGCGTTAGTGCGAAGAAAAGTTTCCGAGTAACACTTCTGCAGGTAACAATGTGGGAGTCGGATTCAGGTTTGAAAGCATAGTAATCTTGGTGATTTTCTGAATTTCTAGGATGTCCTTCAAGGACTTCGTGTCGAACTTTGAGCGTCTGGAGATCTGTTATCTTGGTCCTGAAAGCATTTCAGAGTGCGGGACGCATAAGGGAGCATGCAGGTGGGGAGGCTGCCTCTTCGCCAGCTCCTGGCACCGCAGGGTCAATGCAGGAGGAAGCAGAAACTACAAATGTAAGTTACTGTTAGAATCAATGACCAGGTGTCCATTGTTAGAATTCGCCAGGTTTGTTTAGTTATCGGTCTTTGAACAACTCATACTAAGTCTTTGTCTGCCTATGTTTACCTTCTATTACGTATGAAACTCAGCCAAAGTTCGCTTTGTCACAGTGCCAGACCCATGCTTGGAAAAAAGAGGAGGGCGACTTTAATGTCTTTGTTAATAAACAAGCAGACTCCACCATTTACCCCTGCATGCATCCATCCACCTCTATCTGCCTATTATTTGCATCTATCTACCTACGTTTACCTCTAACAACCTATAGTTACCTCAAAATTTAACACACTGCAGAGCTACTTTTTTATCATGGTTTTCTACTGTTTGGGTCTGGATAGTGTCTCTGTATAAATTTGGGACTTCAGTAGCGTCGAAATATGTGGCTACGAATATTACGTTACGATGGCCTTAATATATCTTTGTCTTGTGTGTAGCTACGTTCTGGACGAACCCTCAATACCACGTAAAGATTACGGAAGCAGACAGTGATGATGAAAATGGCAATGGATCCATCATCATTGGTCTGATGCAGAAACAGAGACGACAGATGCGGAAGGAGGGAAAGGGTTACCTCAACATCGGATACGCCGTCTACAAGGCAAGTTCAATGACGATGATGATGACGACGAAGATGGTTTCAATGTTTGTGATATTGCGTTGCTGTTGCAGTTCCTGCTGATAATGAGGGTATTGCCGTAGACGATTATGGTGACGGACGATAATTATGATTACGACGACAATGACAATGATTATGATGATGGTAATGATGATCACGAGTTTTACGATTATGTCGATGAATAGAGACATTCGATGATTTCGATGAGGAGATTACTGATGAATTTGATGATGTAGATTGTAATTATTTTATTCATGATGACGATGATTGGTCTAAGCGGTCCTCCAACCATCACGAGCATGATTACAATTATTCTGATGATGTTGATGATGCTGTTGATAATGGAGGTGATAAGGAAAAAGATTTTATGATGCTGACGGCGATGACACTGATGACGATGATGTTGGTGCTGATCATGCTGATGACAATTTTGATGGCGACTTTCTTAATGATGATTATGATAATTGAGATTTTTACCATCGAATTCAATTGTGATGTTTGCCAGGTGTTATCGTTTAATTCTGATCTGTTTCCAGGCCTCTGAATCAGTGAATGGTGTCCTTGACAAGAGTTTCTTCGACCGACCAGTCGTTGCACGGCCAAAAGAGTTCACTGACCTGCGCGAGGTTACGTGCCGCCATAAGCTGCCCATTGGTGACTACGTAGTCGTCCCGTCAACTTTTGAGCCAAACGAGGAAGGAGACTTTATTCTGCGAGTCTTCAGTGAGCGAAAGACTGATGAAGCGAGGTGCGTGGGAAGGGTAGATCCTTACAATAATCTATCTGTATTGTATTTGGAGAAGTTAATAGCGCCTCTCTGAGTGCAACATAATCAGTGGCGATTCAAATGCAAAAGCACAGCGAGAAAGAAAAGCCTTAAGAGAACGGGCAGAAACAGGTGTAGTCTCCCACCGACAGCTATAATGCAAGAGCGAGTCATAGAAGGCATATCATTCTAAAGTAAAGGGCAAACTGAGGAGTATGGAAAGAAGCAGTCCTAGTCCGAGGTACCAAGAGGTTAAGTCGGTGTAAAGAACGATGCGGGCGACCAGAGGCAGCCGATGAAGGACGACGGATAAGGTCACAAAGATAGTGTGGAGCCTGACCCAAAGCGCCCTGGATATAAGGAAAAGAGCTTATAAACGAATGCGGGCTATTAATGGAAGCTAGTGTAAGTGCTCAGTCGTAAAGGTCGAGACATGTGACAAGCAAGGAAGGCGGGAAATCAGACGAGTTGCTGCATTTATCACTCAATGCGCGAGTAGCAATCGTTGAGATATCTGAAGACTAGTTCAACGCTATTTCATGCTTGTCTAATTGTGTTTACTGTTATTCTGTATAGGGAGCTCGATCAAGAGACGACTGCTGCCGATATCAAGGTAAACAACTTCTGCCAATTGAACTTAACATCAATTTACATACATAAATTTATGCAGGCATACTTCAATCAATGCATCAAGTTTTTATAATTATTGCACTAAGCCAATAAGTCAAATGGAAATAGAATCACAAGATGATGCTAAGGTGGATCTGACAAGGAACAATATCTGCACACATTATCATCATCATCATATATCCTCGGACTCATTGACCGTGAGTGTCCAATGCATCTTTTCCAAGTCTTCGGTCTTGCACTTTCCTTGTCAACGCATACATTTAATCCTCACACCACTCTTTGATATCGTCAATCCATTCCTTACATGGCCTTCCTCTTGTGGTTTTTTCATCCATAGCTCCTAACACCACAGTCTTCATTAGCCCATTGTCCTTCGTTCTGCAAATGTTTCCAAACAGATATAACTTTCGCCTCATTCTGTCTGGTGTTGCCTGCTCTTCTTCTGATTTCCACATTCAAATGCATGCATACGCACATGCACATATATGTGTACTCATAGAGCCTACAAATTATACATGCATACTTATGTGCATTCATGATCGCGTCAATAGTGGTTTATATGAACACAAACCTTGCCCCAACCGTTGGGGGTGTCCGCTCAGATGTGTCGATGTGTCTCTGAGTGTGTCTTTTTGTCGTTCCAGTGCGATGCTCTCGGGGAGATTCATTCCAAGGACAAGAACAGCGAAACGATTGGACATGAGGCTTTCCTGAAATTGGCCGGAGAAGACGGTGAGGTCGACGTCTGCGAACTGTGGGATATCCTCAACTCCACCTTCAAGAAAGGTCGGTCGTCCAATATCGATAACAACAAATAGGGAACACCTATGCCGTGTAGCACATGTGTGTCTAGTCGTAATCATAATCGTAATGTCTAAACTCATGAAACGTTTCTTGATAGCCAAGCGTAGGGCAAGAGTCTATTCGCGACACACGCGTCAAGTCATCGATGAGAGGGAGTCCTTCAAGTTTTTGTTTTCCAGACCGATCAGTGTGACAGAGCAATAGGCGTAATGTTGTAATTTGATTCCAAGGTTCCCTACGACTAATTGGGGAATTAAAGACTATCTAATCTGTAATAGATATTGGAGGACAGCTCACTATTACACTCCAGGAGTACAAAGTGTGCGTGCAGACAGAGCGGTACCAATGCCCACCTGTTGATCACGGTCAACCAGGCAGGATAACTGGTTTTGGAAAGTCCCAGAAAGGCGAGGTCATTGGTGAGTCTTGTAAAAGAAGCTTGGGATCTACGGCGAAAAGGAATGACCTCCTTCTTGAGCCGCACACATTCCCTTACGAGTCGCTCTCAGACGCATTTGATGAGACTGTTTCTTTTTGGACAAGTCGGACTAGTAGGCGCCACTAAGTATTTCCCTAGCTTTGGTGCTATATAAATCCTCGAAATAATGAATGAATGAATACAGAAGCAGTACGTGGCGCTGCCGTTGTTGTACACAGTGTCATGTCTTGGTAATGTTATATTGACGTCAGATAAGTTAATGATGGTCTCTTTGTCCTACAGATTTCGCCTTCGATGGCTTCAGCAAAGAGGCAGCCAGAGTCATGGTGACAATGCGAGATGTATCCTTTAAACCACGTCCCGTAAACTGTATAATTGTTATTGAGTATTTATGTGGCGCCTCTATAGAGCAAGACCATCCAGTCTGCGTTAGACTTTAGGAGATAGAATGTGACCAATAAAATGGAAGATGGCGTGATAAGAATGAACTGTCGTAATGTAAACAGTAAACACGTGATGTAAACACGTCGGTCGAGTTTTAGGTCGATTCAGTCGATAATCTGCCATAATAATTGTTTGGATACATCTTCTGCTTTGTATCCATTGCCTAGGGAGATATCCTGATTTTCAATTGCACTGATTCTTCACAGCCTGCTTGCACGGATCATGAAGAGAAAATAACTATAATAACAATAACAGCATCAATGATTTTACTATTAGAATGAATTCCATGGTGAGAATATTGATGATGAGCAAATTTAACGGCAACACTTTGGGGGATGTCTGCAAGTATCAAGTAATGATGAACCTGTCTCAGGACAGATGTATGCAGCTATGAGCGACGGTGTCGATGAACACTGGTCGCGTTGATTGCTTATTCCTTAACGATTCCTTCTCTTAGGTCGACAAGACTGGAAAACTTGGATTCGAAGAATTCAAGGGACTCTGGGCGGATCTGGCACTCTGTAAGGTAAGCTAATGAGTATATCGTTTAATACTGCGCTTGAAACGCACATTTGGACATACAGCAAGAAGCAATTATCACAATACATAGAAGTAAGATAATGTAATGAAAAAAAAAGTTGATTGAATTTAATGAAATTATAGTGTCACAATTCATGTAATACGTTTCGATGTTTCTTTGACATCCTCCTCCACATCAATAGTCTATAATATGGTATTAACTCCCCGCATTCCAGTATGCGTTTCAACAAAGCTCGACTGCCTCATCCCTCTGTTCTCTTCGACCACTGAGGTCTGATTAGTATTTTTTAAGGTTCTTTATCTTCGCTTTACTGTCATTACGTCACATATATTTATATCTTTTATTTGTCTGCACCTTTCTTTCTGGTCTATGTAGTTACGCCACATAGGGGTGCCGGTAGTGTATACTTAAACTATCGGTGGGAATAGGCAACAGCGAGTAAATGGACTGGTCATCCACCCTTTCCTACTCAAAAGTGCCTATCTGGAGTCAGCTGCCAGCTTTAGGGACTGCCGTTCTGACTCATATTATTTGCTCTTTACAGAGAACTTTCAAGCTGATGGATGCCGATGGCAATGGACACTTCAACAGCCACGAATTTCGTAATGCCCTCAACACCCTAGGTACATCAAGTTTACCCTTCGTATTTATATTGTTTCTATAGCACCCTGCTTTAAACTTTTGTTTTGCCTCTTTGTGTCTCATTTAAAAAGCTGGTTGGTGATGGTTTATCCAGACGTTTTCTTTTGGGTTTTCTCTTGGATTTTGCTGCTTCTTGCCTGTTGTGGAGTTTAATAACATCTACGGTTGGTTTCAAAGACTGGTCCCAGACTGTCAAGCGCAATACTATTACACTCTGTGTTGAACCATGATCATTGTTATGACCATCCAAAGTAAATCAACCAATTTTGTATTCCTGTGACTTATCGTCATTTAACGAGATCAGTCGATTGCTTTTTGTTGTAATACCAAGGACAAATAAGGACTGTGCTGTCTGAAAGTGTTTTTCAGATGCTGGATCCTTGATTGTGAATTTTATCTCCGTATCTGTATCTCTCTGGGTCCATTCTGCTTAGTCACTTTTAATATATCTTCCTTACTATAGTAACTATGGTGATCGCAATGACTTATTAAAAGTGCTTGAGTCATTTCAAGTGAACGCTGTTCATTGTTCAGGACTCCGTTTGAACAACGCAACGTTCAAGACGCTCGTCATAAGACATAGTCACAAGGATGGTCACGTGGGCTTCGACGATTTCGTCTCCTGCTTCCTTGAGTTGAAGGATGTGTTTGGTGAGTGAATCGGTCGGCGCAGTAATCGCGGATTCATTTCATCAGCGGCATGCGACTTGGTTAAATCGGGAGTTGTGCTTCGGTCTCTGTTGTGTAATCGTAATCATAATCTCAAAACTTCTGAAGCACTGCCCGTAAGCCAAGCGCAGTCTATTCACGAGCGCTGCGTCAAATAAGATGGGTTGTCGAAATGGTAGTCCGAGGAAGGGCAGAATCGTGTTTCCGGAGGGTTAGAGGAGACAGAGTAGCTGCTAAGGTGTCGCTATGGACGAGGATTGGTCGATGATCGTTGGAGCGTTGGTTGATGGATGATAAAGGAGGATGGGTAGAGAGGTTAACAGTTAAATGGATGGATGGCTTGGATTGGTGAATTATTGATGGAGGGGCGGATGATGGTACGGTGGGAGGGATGGTCATCCAGTTGAATAAATTCATTTAAGAGATTCTTGTAGCGCCCTATCACTTGGGAGCGCTCCGCACCCAATCCGGCTGAAGAGAACATACTGATAACATATATGTATGTATGAAAGTCCGTATATTCGCATACATATAGGCCAATGTATCCGTAAATTGTCAATATTTCTCATCATTATTCACCAACCTTCCACGTAATCACAATTTTTGGACAAGAAAACTTTAACAGTTCTTTCAGTTGACCTGAAATGTTGTGATTTCCAAACTGTTTTATTTGTGCTGTAGGGATCTCCCACACATCTGACCCGGCTGGCAACGGACATTTCGTTTGCGTGGTTAGTTAGTCTACTAATTCAATCTTATCTAATGAGACCAATCTTATATCTCAGATAAATTTTAGCTAAGCCGATCTAATCTTAGGATGCCATCACACTGTACTACGGCGTTAGGTTCTATTCTATTTTATTTTATTTGCTTGTACACTGTGACATTTGATATCATTCAGGCCAGTACAGGGAGCGCCCTTGAGTAGAAATCTTGAAGGGCGCTATATAAATGTTTGATTACATTGAGATTTTTTAGCAGTTAGAGATTCAAGAGTTCTCTCGATTTAAACCTGACTGAGCAATTCGTGAAGGAATTGAGAATTATTGGTTATCGTTGCACGAATCGATTATTACTATGACTGTTACGGTAGTCTAGTCTCCAAAGTGCTATCCTGATTCACCGACAAATAGTTGACAACAAATGGTTCACAGACAAAAAGTTCACGACGAAGAAATATATGCCTAGGCCTATTCGAAAGAAACGAAATTGGATCTACGATAGTAGGGCCTATTGCATGCTTAACGTAGAAGCTGAATTAATATAAGTAATTCTTCCTAAGAAGATCATAATCATAATAATACAGATGAAAATGATGCTTGAATAAATATAAATTGTATTATTTAAAGAAATTGTTCATGATTAAAAACAATAGGATTGAAGAAGACTTATTTTGTTGAAATAGAAGATGTATTATCACCAATACAACGTCTTTAGTTCCCCGAATATAATGCACGAATAATTCGTTTTTTGACCGTGAACCTTTTGACAACGTTAAACCGAAGTATGTGAGCGGCTTACGTGATGTGAATTGCTTCGTAAGACGTGTTGCGTACACAATTACACACACAATGAAACCGTCGTCCTCAATTACCATTTGTATATTTACATTTGTATATTTACATTTGTATATTTACATTTGTATATTTACATTTGTATATTTACATTTGTATATTTACATGCTGCTTATTTTATGCCTGTTTGCAGTATCCGCTAGAAGACAAGGTAGTGAAGGACGCTCCAGAGGTTGTTAAAAAGGTAAGTCGTATAATAGAGTTTTAGCGAAACAATACACTCGCCAGAGCTCATTTGCAAGCCCGTAAATATGAATTATATAAAAATTATAGCTCCACAATTATTGGTTCATTATTTGTGGACTCTAGTTAAAAATTATAAGTATAGTATCGCTTCGGCCGTCGAATCTGATTTTTGGTTGGCGAGTAAATGCATTATGTAGACAATAAGAAAGTTTTTTATAGAACGATAGGTAGTGAGATTTCCCTGTATGATAATGCGCTGTTTGGCATGTGTTGAGGATAGGATTCAAGCTGTTTGGACACTGTCAGTGCTATCAGTGTTATTCCATTTGCTTCAACGTGACCCTACTTTAAGCGCCAGTAACTCATTGAAAGCAGACTCACCCGATCTTTAGTCAAAACACTCGCGCATCGCCATATCACCCCCACTCCTGAACTTATCCACTGACTGGAAATCGCCGCACGCAACCACATCAAAGTCGTCCTATTGCTACCCTAACACTCCAATACTCCCAGTCAAAGTAGGCTTCCTTGGCGAGCTCATCGCCATCCAGCCATTCTACCCGCCAGATTTCACTATTTCCTCAACCTCACCCACCTCCACTCACAATTCTCCCTAAGATTTCCAACCGATTCATATTCCACACTGCGCCTTCCCCTGAAACGCTCAGTTCCTCCGTTATTTATTGCCGCTTTGTAGTTGTAACGCAGTCTTCCGTTGGCCCCTCTACTTGTCACTCTACCATAATCCATCTGATCTTCCATATTCCAACCCTCTCATTCTCAACGAATCCCCTTAGGAACTCCACATCCATCCTCCTTCTCCTCTTCTGCCGTCTCCTTCTCTTCCTCCCTCTCCTACTCCTCCTCCTACTCTCCTTCTTCTCCCCTTCTCTTCCTCTTCTACTCATCTCATTGCTCCTCCTCATTCTTCTCCTTCCTTCCTCGTCCTCCTTCTCCTCCTCCTTCGCTTCCCTTAAGGCTTCCTCCACCTCTCCTCCCTTATCCTCTTCCTCTGCCTTTTTCCACCTCTGCCTTCTCCTTCTCTTCTTCCTCCTGCTCCACCTCCTCCTCTCCTTCTTCTACTCCTTCTCTTCCTCCTCTACTCATCCTTTTACTCCTCCTCATCCTCCTTCTCCTCCTCCTCCTCCTCCTTTTCTTCTTTTTCTGCTTCCTCTTCCTCTCCTCCCTTCTAGTCTTCTTCCTCTGCCTTCTCCTCATTTGCCTTTTCCTTCTCCGCGTACTCCTCCTGCTTCACCCCTCCTGCTTTACCCCTCCTCACCTTCTTCTCCTCTTCTACTCATCCTTATGCTCATCCTCATTCTTCACCTTCTCCTCCTTCTCGTCCTTCGCTTCCTTTTCTGCCTCCTCTTCCTCTCCTCCCTTCTCCTCCCCTTCCTCTGCCTTGTCCTCATCTGCCTTCTCCTTCTCCTCTTCCTCCTGCTCCACCTTCTCTCCTTCTTCTCCTCTTCTACTTTTCCTTATGCTCATCCTCATTCTTCACCCTCTTCTCCTCTTCCTTCTCCTTCCCCTCCTGGTCCTCTTCCTCCTCCTCCACCTGCATTTCCTCTTCTTATTGCTCTACCCCTCTTCCTGTCCTTCTTCTCGTCCTTCACTTTCTTCTCTGGCTCCTCTTCCTCTCCTTCTCTTATCCTCCTATTCCTCTGCCTGGTGTCTCTCTGGATCCCTTACTCCCTCCTTATTGGACATTGTTTCTAACGCAACCACTCCGATACAACGCAGAGCGTGTTAATGTGCAATTATTGCTCTGCGTTTAACTTTTAAACTCAAGCAGCAATAGAGGCACAGATGATGCCCGAATTTCCGTTAAGTGAGATGCATTATAAGAAAAGTTTCTCAATCTGAAATCGTGTATCTGTTTAAAATCAGGCTGAGGTTACTGGATGTTGTTGTTGCCAACCACGTTACAACGCCTGCGGCGGTGGGTACTATTCAACTGTCAACATCGGCACTTTCAACAATTTCGGCAATGTTTACTTCCACTAAGTATTCAAGCAAGAAAATTCTTTCGACTAGGAGTGCGTCTCATGCAAATCAATCGACGTCAAAGGACAGCACTTATATTTCGCGTATAACTCGAAACTTTTTTATGGATTTTATAGATTTAGTCATGCTTTCATCGTCAATGTCCCTCTCGCTTTGTAAATAACTGATTTGAATCGTCGTTTGTCTTTCTGCAAACGTTTTATAACTTGCTTCTTTAAACTTAATTTGAATTCATATGATATAATTGTGCAGAGTATTCAAGGATACGTTGGCTTTAAAGGATTTTAAGAAAATAAAATCTGCTTCGTTCACGAAGTATTGTCTCGCTTTGTGTTTATTTCGGATTACTCGAAGGTCTTTCGATTTATGTTGATACGTATTTCCCGTTGATACCTGTATCAGAATAAGTAAACCTTGGTTGATACCCACCAAGTCAATTCGGACCATGTTAGAAATTGTAGTTACAGATTTAGATAGCTCCGCAAAAAAAACTCATCACAGACAATATTACGCTGTGTTGTCTAGAATTCATTACCAATTGTGAAGGCAATAGGCTATAGCTCTCTAAAGTTCAAACGTATCTACTCAAACGACGTTGCCCTGTTCTCATCTGAACAGAGTCTGCTCCTTGTCCTTTTAACCCGAACCCCACTTGGCATAACCGCGCTTTCTCAGTGGTGGACCCTCGGTTTGGAATGGTCTCTCCTCTGAAGGTTGTTTCTCTTTCCCAAGACCTTCTCTCGTGCGTTCTTTTCTTGCCATAAGACTGCCTTTTAGCCGTATTGAGTTTTGGTGCTCCTCAGTATTATTTCTCCAAGGGCGCTATATAAATGTTTAATATGAATTTCTTATCTGTTAATCAAACAATTTTATAGCGCCTATACTGTCTATACTCAGAGGCGCTCCAGGCCCAGACCTGGCGGTAAAAGTGGTAGGCTTTACTTAACATTGAAGAGCGAGGGAAGAATCCGAGATAGGCATCGTTCCTCCACAGAGAAACCATTCCACGCCAGCGTCTGTAACAGCGCGCTATTGCATCGTGACTGGACGTTGTAAAGGAAAGAACACTCAATCGCGTTTGGCAGCAGAGTGAAGAGGACGGAGACCGTCGTAGGACAAGATCTGGCAAGTACATGGGCGCCTCCCCTGAGAGGAAATTCAAGCCCTGTGAAGAGATGCGGAAGTGGATGTGCTGAGGAATTTGGAACCGGAGTCAAACCGGATTTATTCGTACCCGTGAGGACTCTACCCTTACCCGACCCATGAAACCCGTTATCCATAGCCCGAACTATACATGCATATACAATATACACCACATAAGCGCATCAACGAAGGGCCATGAGTATGTAGGATGCGTTAGGCAAAGAGCGATTGGCTGGCCATTACACAGATCCGGTCAATTAGTTGGGTCAAAGCAATGCCTGCCTATCAGTAATGATTACTCTTAGACTAACAAACGATACCACCATTTCCACGCCTGGTATAGAGGCTGGGAGGTTTGGTAACTTAGATCGCGGGCGCCTAGATATTATCGCTTGAAATTTATTGCTATTGAGTTTGAAACTCCAAGTAAGTGCCCACGTAGCAACATTTTCAAGCTCAGAGCAATTGGTTTCATATGAATAATGCACAAGTTGTGAGTGACACAGCGAGTTCTGCACTGTGCTGTATCGTTCAGAGGTGGCGTGGGGTAGGGACGTGGCGCCATATATCGATCTCCTCAACAACCCCAGCAGATCGCAATTAATATTTAGATACGTGGCGAGATTTTCGGAATGCATTTATACGCTCGGTGCGATAAGGCTTCGTCGAATGCTCCGGAACCGATATGGTTTGCATCAATGCGGCATTGGCCATGGTCATGAATTTGCATCTGATCTAGTATGTACCAGATCTGAAAAGGCGCCATTAATAACTAAGTTTAATGGGCTGGACATGGAGTCGGAGACCATCACCTTTGCCGTCAAGGTTTTCCATCAGCTGTTCAACTGTTTCGGGTTTGGTTATAGAGGGAGAGGTTGAGCCATAGAGGCGTTATATAAATGTACTCCCAGAAGGGGTGTGAAAGAAATGAAACCTGTACGGAAAGAAAGTCTGCGAAAGTGATGGTCGACTTTAGCCGCTCCCATTCACAAAGATGGGCTGCGATAGATGACGCACAGTTGGACGACGTCACTTCGGCTTCATTGCCATGACAACATGACAGCAGCATTCTTAAGCAACAGTAAAACGATGCAACTTGAATATTATTCTGTTAAACGATAGGGAAATATCAATCGGTTTACCCGTTGTTGTTACTATCAACTTCGTCAGCTGCTTATTGTTTCTTTTTCCTGATCTTGTGACGCTGTTGCTACCTAGTCTATGCATTTGTCACCTGCCGACTTGACCATTGCATCTCTATTCTGGTTCGTCTGCACCGATTGCTGATAGTCTTGTCTGCGCCAAAACGGTGCGTCAAAGCGTCCTGTACCGTTACTAGGTGTCACCACATAACACACGCCCCATGGTATGATTCATGCATTCGTCGATTGCAGAGCCACCAAGCGGTTGGTATATTTGAAGTGTCGTATCGTAGTTAGTTGAGATGTCTATCTGCGGGCATCGGGTCTAATAATTCTGTTTGTCCTGACAGCAGTATGTGTTTATCCTGAAGGCACGTCAAGATCGGGTTGTATAAATTACATTGGATGTAGGCCTAAATATTCTAGAGGTTGCAATTTACTATCCGAAGGATTGTTGATGTTTCCACTTGAAATTGAAGTACTCGAATAAGAATGTAGTTCTATTTGTATATTGCAAACATTTTTACGTGTGTCACAGTGGCCAATTGGTTAGAGCGGTCGGCCCGTAACGCTCAGTGTGCGCTGAGTGATCGGGTTCGACCCTCGTCCGATGAGTCACTGTGTAGGAACGTTGAGTAAGTCCTTCGCACTGCAGTACAACTGGAATTGCGCCATCGAGGCTTGTGCACTCTTGAGCAAAAGATGTTGGAAGAAGGGCAATTTCAAATTTCACAATAAATAAAAAATAAATAAAATTTTGTGAGCAAGTATTTATATTGTAGGCCGAATTAAAATACTCAGAAAATATTATCCTCATCACTAACCGTTGAACAAATACATGTAGCTGTCTAAACCTGTTATCTCCATAATTCAATCTTGATCCTAGGTATTATGAGTTTCGACTACATTACAAAGTTACAGATTAGCCTACTTCATGACACTATGAATGATCTGTTATTTTAAACAATTTACCACATAGTGTTTCTAAATTGCATAATTAACTAGATGAGATGTAAATTTGGACATACCGGCAGATAGGAATTTCTGTTCTACCATTAAGCCATCCATTCTGTACGCAGTTTATAATGCATTTAAAAATAGTACTTGATATTTTTTTTCTGTATAACTGACTTTAATTAATACAGTCTACGCATTACATTGTACTTGTGCTTAAGACAGACTAATATTCGTGTGACTGTGCATGGTGGGACACAGAGTTCGACCGTACGTACGGAACGTACGCTATTTTTTCTGCTGAAATGCGTACGTACGCGTACGCTATTTTTTGGCTAAATTAATAAATAGCGTACGCTAATTTTTCTGCATTACGTGTCATCTTTATCACTATAATATCAACAGTATTATAAAGAATGAATGTATGAAGTTGCAAAACTGTATCTAAATTTAGATAAAATGCCTTAAATTATTCCATAGATTTTAAATTGACCATAATTAATTCATCAGTTTAGACCATGAGATGCATCTGTCACCTCCAGACACCAACCTCCACGCAAACAAGTGCAATTGCACCACTGGCTATATAAGCACGCGTTGCTGAGACGATGTCGTGGTCGCAGAGGTCGTCTCCAGGTTGTTCTACCCGTTCATCCGTCTGACGCGCTTATTCAAGGTGCAGTATGCTATTTTGTTTCTAAAGTATGTAAGTATATACGCAGACTCGTATATATGTATGTATGTTGGCAACGTTGGCAAGGAGCCGGAAAGGTCTACAGACAATGATGGATAGGCTGAGCATAATATCATCTGAAGCAGCTGGATAGTGGCAGAAGCAGTTGGTTATTAATAGAAGCAGTTAGTTATTGGCAAAAACAGTCTTATGGGTAATGGCAGAAGCAGTTGGGTGTTGGCAGAAGCAGTTGGGTACTGGCAGACGCAGTTGGGTTTTGGCAAAATCAGTTGGGTATTGGCAGACGCAGATGGGTTTTGGCAGGCGCAGTTGGGCTTTGGCAGAAGCAGTTAGGTCTTGGGAGCAGCAGCTGGGTATGGGCAGAAGCAGCTTGGTTTCGGCAGAAACAGCCTTCTGGGTAATGGCAGAAGCAGTTGGATATTGGCAGAATCAGTTAGGTATTGGCCGAACCAGTCTTCTGGGTATTGGCAGAAGCAGTTCGACGCCTCTTGACGTCGTGACGAGACTCACCAGAGGCGCAGAACTGCGAGAGTACGACGAATGATGACAAAATGATACCGGGAGGAGAGACCAAAGACTCTGGAAGTAGGAAAAAGATCTTCTTTGCGCTTGGTCATTATTATAAGGTCTAGATGTATGAGAAGCAATACTTTACATCCGATTGCATTGCTCCCTTATATTTTGTTTTCGCACATTACGTTTCCAGTTTGGTAGAAGCGACACAGTTCATCTTTGTCATCCAAGTTTACTCCGGACGTTGAACAGTCAGCATTTTGTGTAGACACCATCGGCTTTACCTTCAAAAACTCGGTAAATGTCGTTCGTCGAGCAAATCAGGCCATTCAGGTTTTGTTGAAGCGACAAAGTTCATCGGCGCTATCCAAGTCAATTCCAGAGGTTGAGGAAACAACGGTTTGTGTAAACACCATCAGCTTTTCCAGTAGAAAACTCGGCAACAAACCATCCAAAAATGCCAGTCGTCATTAATAACTGGTCCGGATTTTGTCCAACGATCCGCGACACAGGTTTCGGTCTGAGTCGGAAGTGCGACTACGTTCCTTTATGTCCAGGTGGGGCTACGAAGACCTACGAGGAGATCAAGGCGGAGTGTCTGGCGAGTGGATCGCTCTGGACGGATCCAGACTTTGCGGCAGTCACCAGTTCCATCCACTTCCGTGATCAGTCGTCTGCGTGTCAGAATATCCAGTGGAAAAGACCAAGCGTAAGTGGTTTCATTCATAGGTGTATCAGTATCAGTATCATTATCATTAATAGTATCATTATCGGTATCAATTGAAGTATCATTAATAGTATCGGTGTCGGTATGATTGTCATTACCAGTATCATTATCAGTGTCACTGTCAGAATCAATGTCATTATCAGTGTAAGTTTCAATGTCAGTATCGGTATCATCATCATTATCAGTGTTATTATCAACATCATCATCAGTTTCAGGATAATTATCAGTATCATTCTAAGTACAGTGTATCATTATCAGAATCAGAATATGTATCAGTTTCGGTATCATCACAAGTTTAAGTATTTTTATCATAATTATCAGTATCTTGATTTGTATTTCATAGCGTTGCATCACATTAATGGCATTTATGCAGCAGAATTTATCAAGTAGAATTTAAAATCAAAATAATTATATGTCAATTACAGTTAGCGTAGAGGAGTCATCTGGGAACGCCTGGGTGCTTATCCATGTCATCGCATCTATGGTCCTGGCATCTATGGTCATGGCAACTATGTGGGACGGGCATTCAAGTTATGCAAGGCAGCTACAAGTAACTAAATTAAAGTAATCTAAAGATATTGATTATGGTTAATTTAACAATTATAAAGCATCTTAGCTGATAAACTGAAAAGTGGGAACCCAGCAGATGAGCCTTAGCCTAGCCTATTAATTAATTCCGGTTAGTAACACAGCGGTTTCTATGATGCCTAACCCGGATAAAAAGAATAGGTTTCTTGTGTTGCTGAAACGCATTCTTGGATTACATGCACGAAACACAATCATTACCATAATGGTTGCGAATTGTTTCAGGAAATTTGTTCCAATCCTCAGCTGTTTGTCGATGGAGCGAATCGTATGGACGTCAACCAAGGCATCTTTAAGTACGTATTATGCAGAATTTGTTTTTTATTAAGTGTTCCTGCAATTTTTAGCTTGATATAGCGCATCATCAAGAAGAACACTACTCAGAGGCGCTCTCTGCGCTAGACTACATGTACATGATATTGGGTATGTCTCACCCCTATTTTGGGTTAATTTTAGTGCCAGCTTGGGCACATCTTGCCTATAGTTTTATCATGCTTTCGCACATTTTAGGAGGGCTTCGATCACTGTTATAAGGGTGAGAGGCGATACAAAATGATGCCAATTGATTTTCTTTATCATAGATGACTGCTGGTTTTTGGCCGCTGTGTCGAGTCTGACCACAAATCAGATTCTTCTGAACAGAGTCATTCCAACTGGACAGTCCTTTGACAAGGAATACGCCGGTATGTAACCCGTGTCAATTTCTATGTTGTAAAATACATTATAGCATCATTGGTCAAAGATATAGTTAAGATTTGTTGAGGTGCTTCATTTTCATGAAACACCTCATGTCATGTCAAAGGTAAGGTATAGCACAGATAGATAAGATCAGATGGGTACGATGAGGTAATGTGGGGTGGGGTGCAGTAATGGAAAGTATGGTAAGATGATGTTTTGGAAAAGTGAGTAGAATAATCAGTTACTCTCTGTGGTACAGCCTGGCAAAGCTGTATGGCAATGGTAACCCACATTTGTGAAATTGAATTCAAGGGTGCCTCTTACCTTGGCTGCAATTTCGAGTTACCTAGATGAACAAGAGGAATTAGTGACTTCATTCTCTGAGCCACGGCAGATGAGTGAGTCTAAGTTACAACTTACAAGCAAGGCCGTATTCTCCGACTGCTCAATAAACTGCATGATGTATTTCATGAACTTTAACCTTCTGTTCAATTTCAATATTATTGCTGTTGACCAGCGTCCTAAATAATGTTCAACTTGGTTCTGATTCAGAATGTACTAAACCGGGTTTGTCTACAAAAGTTTCGCTCTGTCTGGACGAAATATTTTAGATAAATGTTCCGCCATGTGATCATGGAACATTATGCGTTACAGGGGTGTTCCGATTCCACTTCTGGCAATACGGACGATGGGTTGAGGTCCTCATTGACGATCGTCTTCCTACACAGGAAAACAAACTGATTTACATGCACTCAAAGGAAGGAAACGAGTTCTGGAGCGCCCTCCTTGAAAAGGCGTATGCAAAGTGAGTCACAGTGTTGTCATCGGTTCATTATTATTGAATGGACAATTTCTAGAGCGCTGTAACGTAGGTCATGCCGCTACAAGGGCGCTTAACTTCTTATCTTAACTTCTCGCTTATTTGGTGTGCTAAAGTCTAAAGGGTTTTTTATGCTGGTCTGTCAACCCGTGGACATGGGTATAAAATCACTGCTTGCACTCTCAATCCTGGATAAAATAGGAGGGCGACGCTAATGGTCTTTGTTATCATACAGTGTCGTTTAACTGCAACACCACAGATGCGTGGTTATCTCTGCTGCACTTGCACCATACATTGACAATCTCAATAGGACGGAAATTAGGGAGAAAAACAGGCAATCGCCATATTCCCTTGTTGCTGTTCTCCCAACAAGAACGTCCACAGAGCGTCATTGAAGCTTAGCCGGGTTCGGTTCAAATTTCTGGAATTGGTTGCTTAGCATTCTACGACATTACTTCTTGGTCTGTAGTAGGACCTCCCAATTTCCCGTTAACGCTTTAAAAATCGATTTCTTTCATTAGTGGTTTCCGCATTTAGTTCGCAATCGCCCGTGATAAACTTACGTACGGTATCGTATTGAAATTGACACAACTTTTCAAGTTTACTTCATAGTTGAAACCCTTGAAGTTTAATATCTTTTTTTAGTTCCTCTTTGCACTTTCTCAAGCTATGTGTGTTGTGTAGCAGTTATTATGTAGTTATGTATTATGAAAGTACCTCTATTCAAATGTTCTCCCTTTTCTCTTAAATTGGATTTACTGTGCTGCTTTCGGGCAGTAGGACCTGTAACTGAGTAACAAACGATTACAGTCGTGCACCAGCAAATATTGTGCAAAGGGCGCCTAGAAAATCTAATAAATGATACTCATATTGGTCCCCATTCCTTGATTATTACTCATTACAAGCGTTGTTACTTAGCTAGTACTTTGAATAATGATATCAATAATTATAGTAATTGTGATAATAATATGAATTTGTAATAACGATTACGATTGAAATTATGGTATGATGATGATGACGATTATTATGTGTGTCGTAGGTTGAACGGATCGTATGAGGCTTTGAGCTGGGGAGTGGCGAGCGATGCTCTGACTGACTTTACCGGGGGATTGATCGAGAGATTCGAACTCAAGGGTAACGCTCCGTGCGATCTCTTTGAGGTCATGTCGAGGGCCTGGAACAAGGGATCTCTGATGGGCTGCTCCATCGACGTACGTTCATCTCGTATAATTTTATAATTGTATTATTGTTATCACTGTTCGACCCCATGCCAACAATTTTAAACTTTGCCTCTCTCCATTAAAAATTCACGCACGCACTAGCACAACCACACACAAGTCACCTATTTCAAGAAATGAAATCAAAGGAAGTTTATTGAAACTATCAATTTGTAGCAAAACAGATCATTCAGCTATTAGGCTATCTGAATCATTTAAGGATGATACATAGATTTTTCTAGCGCCTCTTCGGGAAGGACAAGTCAGTGTTATTTAACGATCGAAATGTACCACGATGTCCTCCGTTCTTGAAATGTTCCGTAGTGTTTGTGGACTCATGAAGCAAGAACCAATGGCGCCTAATGTTCCAAGATCTCATTACTCATGCTGATTTTTCCTTACTGCAAAGGTGCGTGTCCCGATACTTCCGCAATGTTCCCTCACGTCTTGTGATTCTTCAAAGTCAGTTAATGTTCGTCGATGCGTGAAATGTTTCCTATTATCTAAATCCCGATTAATCGATTATTGAACTGTGCCTGATGAGTGTAATAAAGTATCGTACGATATATATATATATATATATATATATATATATATATCACCTTAACCAGCTCCGGAGAATGCCTTACGACTATTCTAGTCTTTAGCCCAAGCCAGACGCCCGTCGAAAGCACTGATGAGTTGAGCGGCGCTATAAAAATTCCTGATTACATTACATTGCACTGATAATATTACGTTATTGGACGTGCTTGCATAAATACTCTTTTACTGTTGTTCGTCTTCCAGGCATCAGGAAAACCGGAGAAACAGCTGTGCAATGGCCTGATCACTGGCCACGCCTATAGCATAACGGACGTCCAAACGGTATGTATGATACGATAGAAATCTATAGAGACAAACTGAGACAATACCTGTCATGTATGATAGACTAATCTTTCCTTAATGGATCTGAGAAGGTCATCTGTACTTAATTTGAATTTCATTTTCACGACTTTACTTAGTAATTTTTATTTATTTTATAAACCCATTCTTTTGCATGTTTAACATTCTCGGTCACAAGAAAATTGATTTGCCAGTTCGTACTCATTATTTAAATAACTATTCAATTCAAATAGTCGTCGTGGATAAACTTGCATAATCTTTGGCTCCGAAATATCAATGTGCAAACATCTGTCTGCTGTCTCCTTCCGTCCTCTCCGCTCTGCTGATCGACTTGATCTCCTAATTCCGTAAGCATGGACTGCCATGACACCACACCGTGCCTTCGTGGATCCTTCAGTGTGGAACGACCCACCCCCAGAATTCCATAGTAAGCCTTCAGCCGGGTCCCACCCTCATCCCTTCGTTGTCTTACTTCTTTCTAATTTCCTCGGGGCTGAAACATATGAGCACTTCTGAGTAGCGAGTACTGTAATGATCATACAGACAGTCTGACACGATGCCATACCATTGTGCCTACTACTAATAATGATATTATTTTATAGGGCTTATTTAAATTTACGAACTTGTGGATCATGGCTACCTGCAGAGGTAACAAAATCATTTTCTTTCACAGATTCAAATTCAATGCGAGAAAAAGATTCGGATGATCCGCATTCGCAACCCATGGGGTGACGGTCACGAGTGGAAGGGGGCTTGGAGTGATGGGTAAACACACGTGATATGTCTTCTATGGTTTGATTATATCATTGTAAAATGCCTAGATGACCGTTTATACTTCAGTCACAAGTTCATAATCCTGTTTTGTGATATGCGTGTTCAGAAACCCTGTTGCACTGTCATTATTTTTGTGCTAAATGGTGACTACTAATTATTATTATTATATTTATTATTACCATTGCCATAACTGTTATTATTATAATCATTATAATAACTCTAGTAATAATTATTATATTTATTATTACAATTACCATTTCTATTACTATTTTCATTATGATTATATCTATGATTTCATCTGCATTCGATCTCTTGGACACTGTTGTCATACATTAGTTTGTCTGTGTCTCCGATCGCTCTGTTATGTTATATTTTTCGTTGCCATTCTGTTCAGATCGAAGGAGTGGCAGAAGGTGTCGGCCGAGGAGAAGCGTAAGATTGGTCTCACTTGCGACCATGACGGAGAGTTCTGGTAAGTCTTCTTCTTTGGGTTGTCTGCCCTTAGGTAGGTTCGAACTTCCAATGTCTTCAACTTTCACGCTGTATATCCTCCTCCTTCATCCTGTACCGTTACTGATACTGTTACTGTACTGTTACTGTACCGTTACTGTCTTTCATCATCTGGCAAGTAGAGCCGGGATTTTGAGGATAGTTTCAGTCAGAATACGTGTCGGGCGAATCACCAAGTCTTTGTTTCCAGTCCGTTTGCTGCTAGGGCTAGGGTATGATTGGGGTTGGGTGGGGAGTCAATTAATGGGGAGTGCATCCCAGTGAAGGAATAACATGAAGTTCATTCACCATCTGTCCCTCCGAGATAGTGAATGAGGATTGCATTCCAATGGATATGATGGATTCCACGAGAACTTCTTCCGTAACACCACTTGGGTCCTACTTATGTCTGTACTTGGTGCCATAGCTTGCACAACCTATGCATATTATGAATAAAGACTATTTATCCTTTCCCTATATGAACTAATTTCTTAGAAGCAATTTTCAGACACTTGTACAGGTCTGATCGTGCAATCGTTACTCCTAATGATTTCCAGTCCTATTTGTTAGGAGTTACGATAGTATGATCAGATTTTGCAATTATGTTTGCGTTAGTGCGAAAAAACGTTTATGAGTAACACTTCTGCAGGTAACAATGTGGGAGTCGGATTCAGGTTTGAAAGCATAGTAATCTTGGTGATTTTCTGAATTTCTAGGATGTCCTTCAAGGACTTCGTGTCGAACTTTGAGCGTCTGGAGATCTGTTATCTTGGTCCTGAAAGCATTTCAGAGTGCGGGACGCATAAGGGAGCATGCAGGTGGGGAGGCTGCCTCTTCGCCAGCTCCTGGCACCGCAGGGTCAATGCAGGAGGAAGCAGAAACTACAAATGTAAGTTACTGTTAGAATCAATGACCAGGTGTCCATTGTTAGAATTCGCCAGGTTTGTTTAGTTATCGGTCTTTGAACACCTCATACTAAGTCTTTGTCTGCCTATGTTTACCTTCTATTACCTATGAAACTCAGCCAATGTTCGCTTTGTCACAGTGCCAGACCCATGCTTGGCAAAAAGAGGAGGGCGACTTTAATGTCTTTGTTAATACACAAGCAAACTCCACCATTTACCCCTGCATGCATCCATCCACCTCTACCTGCCTATTATTTGCATCTGTCTACCTACGTTTACCTCTAACAACCTATAGTTACCTCAACATTTAACACGCTGCAGAGCTACTTTTTTATCCTGGTTTTCTACTGTTTGGGTCTGGATAGTGTCTCTGTATAAATTTGGGACTACAGTAGCGTCGAAATATGTGGCTACGAATATTACGTTACGATGGCCTTAATATATCTTTGTCTTGTGTGTAGCTACGTTCTGGACGAACCCTCAATACCACGTAAAGATTACGGAAGCAGACAGTGATGATGAAAATGGCAATGGATCCATCATCATTGGTCTGATGCAGAAACAGAGACGACAGATGCGGAAGGAGGGAAAGGGTTACCTCAACATCGGATACGCCGTCTACAAGGCAAGTTCAATGACGATGATGATGACGACGAAGATGGTTTCAATGTTTGTGATATTGCGTTGCTGTTGCAGTTCCTGCTGATAATGAGGGTATTGCCGTAGACGATTATGGTGACGGACGATAATTATGATTACGACGACAATGACAATGATTATGATGATGGTAATGATGATCACGAGTTTTACGATTATGTCGATGAATAGAGACATTCGATGATTTCGATGAGGAGATTACTGATGAATTTGATGATGTAGATTGTAATTATTTTATTCATGATGACGATGATTGGTCTAAGCGGTCCTCCAACCATCACGAGCATGATTACAATTATTCTGATGATGTTGATGATGCTGTTGATAATGGAGGTGATAAGGAAAAAGATTTTATGATGCTGACGGCGATGACACTGATGACGATGATGTTGGTGCTGATCATGCTGATGACAATTTTGATGGCGACTTTCTTAATGATGATTATGATAATTGAGATTTTTACCATCGAATTCAATTGTGATGTTTGCCAGGTGTTATCGTTTAATTCTGATCTGTTTCCAGGCCTCTGAATCAGTGAATGGTGTCCTTGACAAGAGTTTCTTCGACCGACCAGTCGTTGCACGGCCAAAAGAGTTCACTGACCTGCGCGAGGTTACGTGCCGCCATAAGCTGCCCATTGGTGACTACGTAGTCGTCCCGTCAACTTTTGAGCCAAACGAGGAAGGAGACTTTATTCTGCGAGTCTTCAGTGAGCGAAAGACTGATGAAGCGAGGTGCGTGGGAAGGGTAGATCCTTACAATAATCTATCTGTATTGTATTTGGAGAAGTTAATAGCGCCTCTCTGAGTGCAACATAATCAGTGGCGATTCAAATGCAAAAGCACAGCGAGAAAGAAAAGCCTTAAGAGAACGGGCAGAAACAGGTGTAGTCTCCCACCGACAGCTATAATGAAAGAGCGAGTCATAGAAGGCATATCATTCTAAAGTAAAGGGCAAACTGAGGAGTATGGAAAGAAGCAGTCCTAGTCCGAGGTACCAAGAGGTTAAGTCGGTGTAAAGAACGATGCGGGCGACCAGAGGCAGCCGATGAAGGACGACGGATAAGGTCACAAAGATAGTGTGGAGCCTGACCCAAAGCGCCCTGGATATAAGGAAAAGAGCTTATAAACGAATGCGGGCTATTAATGGAAGCTAGTGTAAGTGCTCAATCGTGAAGGTCGAGACATGTGACAAGCAAGGAAGGCGGGAAATCAGACGAGTTGCTGCATTTAGCACTCATTGCGCGAGTGGCAATCGAGATATCTGAAGACTAGTTCAACGCTATTTCGTGCTTGACTAATAGTGTTTACTGTTCTTCTGTATAGGGAGCTCGATCAAGAGACGTCTGCTGCCGATATCAAGGTATACAACTTCTGCCAATTGAACTTAACATCAATTTACATACATAAATTTATGCAGGCATACTTCAATCAATGCATCAAGTTTTTATAATTATTGCACTAAGCCAATAAGTCAAATGGAAACAGAATCACAAGATGATGCTAAGGTGGATCTGACAAGGAACAATATCTGCACACATTATCATCATCATCATCATCATCATCATATATCCTCGGGCTCATTGACCGTGAGTGTCCAATGCATCTTCTCCAAGTCTTCGGTCTTGCACCTTCCTTGTCAACGCATGCATTTAATCCTCACACCACTCTTTGATATCGTCAATCCATTCCTTACATGGCCTTCTTCTTGTTCTTTTTTCATCCATAGCTCCTAACACCACAGTCTTCATTAGCCCATTGTCCTTCGTTCTGCAAATGTGTCCAAACAGATATAACTTTCGCCTCATTCTGTCTGGTGTTGCCTGCTCTTCTTCTGATTTCCACGTTCAAATGCATGCATACGTACATGCACATATATGTGTACTCATAGAGCCTACAAATTATACATGCATACGTATGTGCATTCATGATCGCTTCAATAGTGGTTTACATGAACACAAACCTTACCCCAACAGTTGGGGGTGTCCGCTCAGATGTGTCGATGTGTCTCTGAGTGTGTTTTTTTTGTCGTTCCAGTGCGATGCTCTCGGGGAGATTCATCCCAAGGACAAGGAAAGCGAAACGATTGGACATGAGGCTTTCCTGAAATTGGCCGGAGAAGATGGTGAGGTCGACGTCTGCGAACTGCGGGATATCCTCAACTCCACCTTCAAGAAAGGTCGGTCGTCCAATATCAATAACAACAAATAGGGAACACCTATGCCGTGTAGCACATGTGTGTCTAGTCGTAATCATAATCGTAATGTCTAAACTCATGAAACGTTTCTTAATAGCAACAGCCTATTCGCGACTGTCGCGTCAAGTCATTGATGAGAGGGAGTCCTTCAAGTTTTTGTTTTCCAGACCGATCAGTGTGACAGAGCAATAGGCGTAATGTTGTAATTTGATTCCAAGGTTCCCTACGACTAATTGGGGAAGTAAAGACTATCTAATCTGTAATAGATATTGGAGGACAGCTCCCTATTACACTCCAGGAGTACAAAGTGTGCGTGCAGACAGAGCGGTACCAATGCCCACCTGTTGATCACGGTCAACCAGGCAGGATAACTGGTTTTGGAAAGTCCCAGAAAGGCGAGGTCATTGGTGAGTCTTGTAAAAGAAGCTGGGGATCTACAGCGAAAAGGAATGGCCTCCTTCTTGAGCAGCACACATTCCCTTACGAGTCGCTCTCAGACGCATTTGATGAGAGCTTGGAAACTGTTTCTTTTTGGACAAGTCGGACTAGTAGGCGCCTCTGAGTATTTCCCTAGCTTTGGTGCTATATAAATCCTCGAAATAATGAATGAATGAATACAGAAGCAGTACGTGGCGCTGCCGTTGTTGTACACAATGTCATGTCTTGGTAATGTTAGATTGACGTCAGATAAGTTAATGAACTGGCTAATGATGGTCTCTTTGTCCTACAGATTTCGCCTTCGATGGCTTCAGCAAAGAGGCAGCCAGAGCCATGGTGACAATGCGAGATGTGTCCTTTAAACCACGTCCCGTAAACTGTATAATTGTTATTGAGTATTTATGTGGCGCCTCTATAGAGCAAGACCATCCAGTCTGCGTTAGACTTTAGGAGATAGAATGTGACCAATAAAATGGAAGATGGCGTGATAAGAATGAACTGTCGTAATGTAAACAGTGAACACGTGATGTAAACACGTCGGTCGAGTTTTAGGTCGATTCAGTCGATAATCTGCCATAATAATTGTTTGGATACATCTTCTGCTTTGTATCCATTGCCTAGGGAGATATCCTGATTTTCAATTGCACTGATTCTTCACAGCCTGCTTGCACGGATCATGATGAGAAAATAACTATAATAACAATAACAGCATCAATGATTTTACTATTAGAATAAATTCCATGGTGAGAATATTGATGATGAGCAAATTTAACGGCAACACTTTGGGGGATGTCTGCAAGTATCAAGTAATGATGAACCTGTCTCAGGACAGATGTATGCAGCTATGAGCGACGGTATCGATGAACACTGGTCGTTTTGATTGCTTGTTCCTTAACGATTCCTTCTCTTAGGTCGACAAGACTGGAAAACTTGGATTCGAAGAATTCAAGGGACTCTGGGCGGATCTGGCACTCTGTAAGGTAAGCTAATGAGTATATCGTTTAATACTGCGCTTGAAACGCACATTTGGACATACAGCAAGAAGCAATTATCACAATACATAGAAGTAAGATAATGTAATGGAAAAAAAAGTTGATTGAATTTAATGAAATTATAGTGTCACAATTCATGTAATACGTTTCGATGTTTCTTTGACATCCTCCTCCATATCAATAGTCTATAATATGGTATTAACTCCCCGCATTCCAGTATGCGTTTCAACAAAGCTCGACTGCCTCATCCCTCTGTTCTCTTCGACCACTGAGCTCTGATTAGTATTTTTTAAGGTTCTTTATCTTCGCTTTACTGTCATTACGTCACATATATTTATATCTTTTATTTGTCTGCACCTTTCTTTCTGGTCTATGTAGTTACGCCACATAGGGGTGCCGGTAGTGTATACTTAAACTATCGGTGGGAATAGGCAACAGCGAGTAAATGGACTGGTCATCCACCCTTTCCTACTCAAAAGTGCCTATCTGGAGTCAGCTGCCAGCTTTAGGGACTGCCGTTCTGACTCATATTATTTGCTCTTTACAGAGAACTTTCAAGCTGATGGATGCCGATGGCAATGGACACTTCAACAGCCACGAATTTCGTAATGCCCTCAACACCCTAGGTACATCAAGTTTACCCTTCGTATTTATATTGTTTCTATAGCACCCTGCTTTAAACTTTTGTTTTGCCTCTTTGTGTCTCATTTAAAAAGCTGGTTGGTGATGGTTTATCCAGACGTTTTCTTTTGGGTTTTCTCTTGGATTTTGCTGCTTCTTGCCTGTTGTGGAGTTTAATAACATCTACGGTTGGTTTCAAAGACTGGTCCCAGACTGTCAAGCGCAATACTATTACACTCTGTGTTGAACCATGATCATTGTTATGACCATCCAAAGTAAATCAACCAATTTTGTATTCCTGTGACTTATCGTCATTTAACGAGATCAGTCGATTGCTTTTTGTTGTAATACCAAGGACAAATAAGGACTGTGCTGTCTGAAAGTGTTTTTCAGATGCTGGATCCTTGATTGTGAATTTTATCTCCGTATCTGTATCTCTCTGGGTCCATTCTGCTTAGTCACTTTTAATATATCTTCCTTACTATAGTAACTATGGTGATCGCAATGACTTATTAAAAGTGCTTGAGTCATTTCAAGTGAACGCTGTTCATTGTTCAGGACTCCGTTTGAACAACGCAACGTTCAAGACGCTCGTCATAAGACATAGTCACAAGGATGGTCACGTGGGCTTCGACGATTTCGTCTCCTGCTTCCTTGAGTTGAAGGATGTGTTTGGTGAGTGAATCGGTCGGCGCAGTAATCGCGGATTCATTTCATCAGCGGCATGCGACTTGGTTAAATCGGGAGTTGTGCTTCGGTCTCTGTTGTGTAATCGTAATCATAATCTCAAAACTTCTGAAGCACTGCCCGTAAGCCAAGCGCAGTCTATTCACGAGCGCTGCGTCAAATAAGATGGGTTGTCGAAATGGTAGTCCGAGGAAGGGCAGAATCGTGTTTCCGGAGGGTTAGAGGAGACAGAGTAGCTGCTAAGGTGTCGCTATGGACGAGGATTGGTCGATGATCGTTGGAGCGTTGGTTGATGGATGATAAAGGAGGATGGGTAGAGAGGTTAACAGTTAAATGGATGGATGGCTTGGATTGGTGAATTATTGATGGAGGGGCGGATGATGGTACGGTGGGAGGGATGGTCATCCAGTTGAATAAATTCATTTAAGAGATTCTTGTAGCGCCCTATCACTTGGGAGCGCTCCGCACCCAATCCGGCTGAAGAGAACATACTGATAACATATATGTATGTATGAAAGTCCGTATATTCGCATACATATAGGCCAATGTATCCGTAAATTGTCAATATTTCTCATCATTATTCACCAACCTTCCACGTAATCACAATTTTTGGACAAGAAAACTTTAACAGTTCTTTCAGTTGACCTGAAATGTTGTGATTTCCAAACTGTTTTATTTGTGCTGTAGGGATCTCCCACACATCTGACCCGGCTGGCAACGGACATTTCGTTTGCGTGGTTAGTTAGTCTACTAATTCAATCTTATCTAATGAGACCAATCTTATATCTCAGATAAATTTTAGCTAAGCCGATCTAATCTTAGGATGCCATCACACTGTACTACGGCGTTAGGTTCTATTCTATTTTATTTTATTTGCTTGTACACTGTGACATTTGATATCATTCAGGCCAGTACAGGGAGCGCCCTTGAGTAGAAATCTTGAAGGGCGCTATATAAATGTTTGATTACATTACATCATTGAGATTTTTTAGCAGTTAGAGATTCAAGAGTTCTCTCGATTTAAACCTGACTGAGCAATTCGTGAAGGAATTGAGAATTATTGGTTATCGTTGCACGAATCGATTATTACTATGACTGTTACGGTAGTCTAGTCTCCAAAGTGCTATCCTGATTCACCGACAAATAGTTGACAACAAATGGTTCACAGACAAAAAGTTCACGACGAAGAAATATATGCCTAGGCCTATTCGAAAGAAACGAAATTGGATCTACGATAGTAGGGCCTATTGCATGCTTAACGTAGAAGCTGAATTAATATAAGTAATTCTTCCTAAGAAGATCATAATCATAATAATACAGATGAAAATGATGCTTGAATAAATATAAATTGTATTATTTAAAGAAATTGTTCATGATTAAAAACAATAGGATTGAAGAAGACTTATTTTGTTGAAATAGAAGATGTATTATCACCAATACAACGTCTTTAGTTCCCCGAATATAATGCACGAATAATTCGTTTTTTGACCGTGAACCTTTTGACAACGTTAAACCGAAGTATGTGAGCGGCTTACGTGATGTGAATTGCTTCGTAAGACGTGTTGCGTACACAATTACACACACAATGAAACCGTCGTCCTCAATTACCATTTGTATATTTACATTTGTATATTTACATTTGTATATTTACATTTGTATATTTACATTTGTATATTTACATTTGTATATTTACATGCTGCTTATTTTATGCCTGTTTGCAGTATCCGCTAGAAGACAAGGTAGTGAAGGACGCTCCAGAGGTTGTTAAAAAGGTAAGTCGTATAATAGAGTTTTAGCGAAACAATACACTCGCCAGAGCTCATTTGCAAGCCCGTAAATATGAATTATATAAAAATTATAGCTCCACAATTATTGGTTCATTATTTGTGGACTCTAGTTAAAAATTATAAGTATAGTATCGCTTCGGCCGTCGAATCTGATTTTTGGTTGGCGAGTAAATGCATTATGTAGACAATAAGAAAGTTTTTTATAGAACGATAGGTAGTGAGATTTCCCTGTATGATAATGCGCTGTTTGGCATGTGTTGAGGATAGGATTCAAGCTGTTTGGACACTGTCAGTGCTATCAGTGTTATTCCATTTGCTTCAACGTGACCCTACTTTAAGCGCCAGTAACTCATTGAAAGCAGACTCACCCGATCTTTAGTCAAAACACTCGCGCATCGCCATATCACCCCCACTCCTGAACTTATCCACTGACTGGAAATCGCCGCACGCAACCACATCAAAGTCGTCCTATTGCTACCCTAACACTCCAATACTCCCAGTCAAAGTAGGCTTCCTTGGCGAGCTCATCGCCATCCAGCCATTCTACCCGCCAGATTTCACTATTTCCTCAACCTCACCCACCTCCACTCACAATTCTCCCTAAGATTTCCAACCGATTCATATTCCACACTGCGCCTTCCCCTGAAACGCTCAGTTCCTCCGTTATTTATTGCCGCTTTGTAGTTGTAACGCAGTCTTCCGTTGGCCCCTCTACTTGTCACTCTACCATAATCCATCTGATCTTCCATATTCCAACCCTCTCATTCTCAACGAATCCCCTTAGGAACTCCACATCCATCCTCCTTCTCCTCTTCTGCCGTCTCCTTCTCTTCCTCCCTCTCCTACTCCTCCTCCTACTCTCCTTCTTCTCCCCTTCTCTTCCTCTTCTACTCATCTCATTGCTCCTCCTCATTCTTCTCCTTCCTTCCTCGTCCTCCTTCTCCTCCTCCTTCGCTTCCCTTAAGGCTTCCTCCACCTCTCCTCCCTTATCCTCTTCCTCTGCCTTTTTCCACCTCTGCCTTCTCCTTCTCTTCTTCCTCCTGCTCCACCTCCTCCTCTCCTTCTTCTACTCCTTCTCTTCCTCCTCTACTCATCCTTTTACTCCTCCTCATCCTCCTTCTCCTCCTCCTCCTCCTCCTTTTCTTCTTTTTCTGCTTCCTCTTCCTCTCCTCCCTTCTAGTCTTCTTCCTCTGCCTTCTCCTCATTTGCCTTTTCCTTCTCCGCGTACTCCTCCTGCTTCACCCCTCCTGCTTTACCCCTCCTCACCTTCTTCTCCTCTTCTACTCATCCTTATGCTCATCCTCATTCTTCACCTTCTCCTCCTTCTCGTCCTTCGCTTCCTTTTCTGCCTCCTCTTCCTCTCCTCCCTTCTCCTCCCCTTCCTCTGCCTTGTCCTCATCTGCCTTCTCCTTCTCCTCTTCCTCCTGCTCCACCTTCTCTCCTTCTTCTCCTCTTCTACTTTTCCTTATGCTCATCCTCATTCTTCACCCTCTTCTCCTCTTCCTTCTCCTTCCCCTCCTGGTCCTCTTCCTCCTCCTCCACCTGCATTTCCTCTTCTTATTGCTCTACCCCTCTTCCTGTCCTTCTTCTCGTCCTTCACTTTCTTCTCTGGCTCCTCTTCCTCTCCTTCTCTTATCCTCCTATTCCTCTGCCTGGTGTCTCTCTGGATCCCTTACTCCCTCCTTATTGGACATTGTTTCTAACGCAACCACTCCGATACAACGCAGAGCGTGTTAATGTGCAATTATTGCTCTGCGTTTAACTTTTAAACTCAAGCAGCAATAGAGGCACAGATGATGCCCGAATTTCCGTTAAGTGAGATGCATTATAAGAAAAGTTTCTCAATCTGAAATCGTGTATCTGTTTAAAATCAGGCTGAGGTTACTGGATGTTGTTGTTGCCAACCACGTTACAACGCCTGCGGCGGTGGGTACTATTCAACTGTCAACATCGGCACTTTCAACAATTTCGGCAATGTTTACTTCCACTAAGTATTCAAGCAAGAAAATTCTTTCGACTAGGAGTGCGTCTCATGCAAATCAATCGACGTCAAAGGACAGCACTTATATTTCGCGTATAACTCGAAACTTTTTTATGGATTTTATAGATTTAGTCATGCTTTCATCGTCAATGTCCCTCTCGCTTTGTAAATAACTGATTTGAATCGTCGTTTGTCTTTCTGCAAACGTTTTATAACTTGCTTCTTTAAACTTAATTTGAATTCATATGATATAATTGTGCAGAGTATTCAAGGATACGTTGGCTTTAAAGGATTTTAAGAAAATAAAATCTGCTTCGTTCACGAAGTATTGTCTCGCTTTGTGTTTATTTCGGATTACTCGAAGGTCTTTCGATTTATGTTGATACGTATTTCCCGTTGATACCTGTATCAGAATAAGTAAACCTTGGTTGATACCCACCAAGTCAATTCGGACCATGTTAGAAATTGTAGTTACAGATTTAGATAGCTCCGCAAAAAAAACTCATCACAGACAATATTACGCTGTGTTGTCTAGAATTCATTACCAATTGTGAAGGCAATAGGCTATAGCTCTCTAAAGTTCAAACGTATCTACTCAAACGACGTTGCCCTGTTCTCATCTGAACAGAGTCTGCTCCTTGTCCTTTTAACCCGAACCCCACTTGGCATAACCGCGCTTTCTCAGTGGTGGACCCTCGGTTTGGAATGGTCTCTCCTCTGAAGGTTGTTTCTCTTTCCCAAGACCTTCTCTCGTGCGTTCTTTTCTTGCCATAAGACTGCCTTTTAGCCGTATTGAGTTTTGGTGCTCCTCAGTATTATTTCTCCAAGGGCGCTATATAAATGTTTAATATGAATTTCTTATCTGTTAATCAAACAATTTTATAGCGCCTATACTGTCTATACTCAGAGGCGCTCCAGGCCCAGACCTGGCGGTAAAAGTGGTAGGCTTTACTTAACATTGAAGAGCGAGGGAAGAATCCGAGATAGGCATCGTTCCTCCACAGAGAAACCATTCCACGCCAGCGTCTGTAACAGCGCGCTATTGCATCGTGACTGGACGTTGTAAAGGAAAGAACACTCAATCGCGTTTGGCAGCAGAGTGAAGAGGACGGAGACCGTCGTAGGACAAGATCTGGCAAGTACATGGGCGCCTCCCCTGAGAGGAAATTCAAGCCCTGTGAAGAGATGCGGAAGTGGATGTGCTGAGGAATTTGGAACCGGAGTCAAACCGGATTTATTCGTACCCGTGAGGACTCTACCCTTACCCGACCCATGAAACCCGTTATCCATAGCCCGAACTATACATGCATATACAATATACACCACATAAGCGCATCAACGAAGGGCCATGAGTATGTAGGATGCGTTAGGCAAAGAGCGATTGGCTGGCCATTACACAGATCCGGTCAATTAGTTGGGTCAAAGCAATGCCTGCCTATCAGTAATGATTACTCTTAGACTAACAAACGATACCACCATTTCCACGCCTGGTATAGAGGCTGGGAGGTTTGGTAACTTAGATCGCGGGCGCCTAGATATTATCGCTTGAAATTTATTGCTATTGAGTTTGAAACTCCAAGTAAGTGCCCACGTAGCAACATTTTCAAGCTCAGAGCAATTGGTTTCATATGAATAATGCACAAGTTGTGAGTGACACAGCGAGTTCTGCACTGTGCTGTATCGTTCAGAGGTGGCGTGGGGTAGGGACGTGGCGCCATATATCGATCTCCTCAACAACCCCAGCAGATCGCAATTAATATTTAGATACGTGGCGAGATTTTCGGAATGCATTTATACGCTCGGTGCGATAAGGCTTCGTCGAATGCTCCGGAACCGATATGGTTTGCATCAATGCGGCATTGGCCATGGTCATGAATTTGCATCTGATCTAGTATGTACCAGATCTGAAAAGGCGCCATTAATAACTAAGTTTAATGGGCTGGACATGGAGTCGGAGACCATCACCTTTGCCGTCAAGGTTTTCCATCAGCTGTTCAACTGTTTCGGGTTTGGTTATAGAGGGAGAGGTTGAGCCATAGAGGCGTTATATAAATGTACTCCCAGAAGGGGTGTGAAAGAAATGAAACCTGTACGGAAAGAAAGTCTGCGAAAGTGATGGTCGACTTTAGCCGCTCCCATTCACAAAGATGGGCTGCGATAGATGACGCACAGTTGGACGACGTCACTTCGGCTTCATTGCCATGACAACATGACAGCAGCATTCTTAAGCAACAGTAAAACGATGCAACTTGAATATTATTCTGTTAAACGATAGGGAAATATCAATCGGTTTACCCGTTGTTGTTACTATCAACTTCGTCAGCTGCTTATTGTTTCTTTTTCCTGATCTTGTGACGCTGTTGCTACCTAGTCTATGCATTTGTCACCTGCCGACTTGACCATTGCATCTCTATTCTGGTTCGTCTGCACCGATTGCTGATAGTCTTGTCTGCGCCAAAACGGTGCGTCAAAGCGTCCTGTACCGTTACTAGGTGTCACCACATAACACACGCCCCATGGTATGATTCATGCATTCGTCGATTGCAGAGCCACCAAGCGGTTGGTATATTTGAAGTGTCGTATCGTAGTTAGTTGAGATGTCTATCTGCGGGCATCGGGTCTAATAATTCTGTTTGTCCTGACAGCAGTATGTGTTTATCCTGAAGGCACGTCAAGATCGGGTTGTATAAATTACATTGGATGTAGGCCTAAATATTCTAGAGGTTGCAATTTACTATCCGAAGGATTGTTGATGTTTCCACTTGAAATTGAAGTACTCGAATAAGAATGTAGTTCTATTTGTATATTGCAAACATTTTTACGTGTGTCACAGTGGCCAATTGGTTAGAGCGGTCGGCCCGTAACGCTCAGTGTGCGCTGAGTGATCGGGTTCGACCCTCGTCCGATGAGTCACTGTGTAGGAACGTTGAGTAAGTCCTTCGCACTGCAGTACAACTGGAATTGCGCCATCGAGGCTTGTGCACTCTTGAGCAAAAGATGTTGGAAGAAGGGCAATTTCAAATTTCACAATAAATAAAAAATAAATAAAATTTTGTGAGCAAGTATTTATATTGTAGGCCGAATTAAAATACTCAGAAAATATTATCCTCATCACTAACCGTTGAACAAATACATGTAGCTGTCTAAACCTGTTATCTCCATAATTCAATCTTGATCCTAGGTATTATGAGTTTCGACTACATTACAAAGTTACAGATTAGCCTACTTCATGACACTATGAATGATCTGTTATTTTAAACAATTTACCACCTAGTGTTTCTAAATTGCATAATTAACTAGATGAGATGTAAATTTGGACATACCGGCAGATAGGAATTTCTGTTCTACCATTAAGCCATCCATTCTGTACGCAGTTTATAATGCATTTAAAAATAGTACTTGATATTTTTTTTCTGTATAACTGACTTTAATTAATACAGTCTACGCATTACATTGTACTTGTGCTTAAGACAGACTAATATTCGTGTGACTGTGCATGGTGGGACACAGAGTTCGACCGTACGTACGGAACGTACGCTATTTTTTCTGCTGAAATGCGTACGTACGCGTACGCTATTTTTTGGCTAAATTAATAAATAGCGTACGCTAATTTTTCTGCATTACGTGTCATCTTTATCACTATAATATCAACAGTATTATAAAGAATGAATGTATGAAGTTGCAAAACTGTATCTAAATTTAGATAAAATGCCTTAAATTATTCCATAGATTTTAAATTGACCATAATTAATTCATCAGTTTAGACCATGAGATGCATCTGTCACCTCCAGACACCAACCTCCACGCAAACAAGTGCAATTGCACCACTGGCTATATAAGCACGCGTTGCTGAGACGATGTCGTGGTCGCAGAGGTCGTCTCCAGGTTGTTCTACCCGTTCATCCGTCTGACGCGCTTATTCAAGGTGCAGTATGCTATTTTGTTTCTAAAGTATGTAAGTATATACGCAGACTCGTATATATGTATGTATGTTGGCAACGTTGGCAAGGAGCCGGAAAGGTCTACAGACAATGATGGATAGGCTGAGCATAATATCATCTGAAGCAGCTGGATAGTGGCAGAAGCAGTTGGTTATTAATAGAAGCAGTTAGTTATTGGCAAAAACAGTCTTATGGGTAATGGCAGAAGCAGTTGGGTGTTGGCAGAAGCAGTTGGGTACTGGCAGACGCAGTTGGGTTTTGGCAAAATCAGTTGGGTATTGGCAGACGCAGATGGGTTTTGGCAGGCGCAGTTGGGCTTTGGCAGAAGCAGTTAGGTCTTGGGAGCAGCAGCTGGGTATGGGCAGAAGCAGCTTGGTTTCGGCAGAAACAGCCTTCTGGGTAATGGCAGAAGCAGTTGGATATTGGCAGAATCAGTTAGGTATTGGCCGAACCAGTCTTCTGGGTATTGGCAGAAGCAGTTCGACGCCTCTTGACGTCGTGACGAGACTCACCAGAGGCGCAGAACTGCGAGAGTACGACGAATGATGACAAAATGATACCGGGAGGAGAGACCAAAGACTCTGGAAGTAGGAAAAAGATCTTCTTTGCGCTTGGTCATTATTATAAGGTCTAGATGTATGAGAAGCAATACTTTACATCCGATTGCATTGCTCCCTTATATTTTGTTTTCGCACATTACGTTTCCAGTTTGGTAGAAGCGACACAGTTCATCTTTGTCATCCAAGTTTACTCCGGACGTTGAACAGTCAGCATTTTGTGTAGACACCATCGGCTTTACCTTCAAAAACTCGGTAAATGTCGTTCGTCGAGCAAATCAGGCCATTCAGGTTTTGTTGAAGCGACAAAGTTCATCGGCGCTATCCAAGTCAATTCCAGAGGTTGAGGAAACAACGGTTTGTGTAAACACCATCAGCTTTTCCAGTAGAAAACTCGGCAACAAACCATCCAAAAATGCCAGTCGTCATTAATAACTGGTCCGGATTTTGTCCAACGATCCGCGACACAGGTTTCGGTCTGAGTCGGAAGTGCGACTACGTTCCTTTATGTCCAGGTGGGGCTACGAAGACCTACGAGGAGATCAAGGCGGAGTGTCTGGCGAGTGGATCGCTCTGGACGGATCCAGACTTTGCGGCAGTCACCAGTTCCATCCACTTCCGTGATCAGTCGTCTGCGTGTCAGAATATCCAGTGGAAAAGACCAAGCGTAAGTGGTTTCATTCATAGGTGTATCAGTATCAGTATCATTATCATTAATAGTATCATTATCGGTATCAATTGAAGTATCATTAATAGTATCGGTGTCGGTATGATTGTCATTACCAGTATCATTATCAGTGTCACTGTCAGAATCAATGTCATTATCAGTGTAAGTTTCAATGTCAGTATCGGTATCATCATCATTATCAGTGTTATTATCAACATCATCATCAGTTTCAGGATAATTATCAGTATCATTCTAAGTACAGTGTATCATTATCAGAATCAGAATATGTATCAGTTTCGGTATCATCACAAGTTTAAGTATTTTTATCATAATTATCAGTATCTTGATTTGTATTTCATAGCGTTGCATCACATTAATGGCATTTATGCAGCAGAATTTATCAAGTAGAATTTAAAATCAAAATAATTATATGTCAATTACAGTTAGCGTAGAGGAGTCATCTGGGAACGCCTGGGTGCTTATCCATGTCATCGCATCTATGGTCCTGGCATCTATGGTCATGGCAACTATGTGGGACGGGCATTCAAGTTATGCAAGGCAGCTACAAGTAACTAAATTAAAGTAATCTAAAGATATTGATTATGGTTAATTTAACAATTATAAAGCATCTTAGCTGATAAACTGAAAAGTGGGAACCCAGCAGATGAGGCTTAGCCTAGCCTATTAATTAATTCCGGTTAGTAACACAGCGGCTTCTATGATGCCTAACCCGGATAAAAAGAATAGGTTTCTTGTGTTGCTGAAACGCATTCTTGGATTACATGCACGAAACACAATCATTACCATAATGGTTGCGAATTGTTTCAGGAAATTTGTTCCAATCCTCAGCTGTTTGTCGATGGAGCGAATCGTATGGACGTCAACCAAGGCATCTTAAGTACGTATTATGCAGAATTTGTTTTTTATTAAGTGTTCCTGCAATTTTTAGCTTGATATAGCGCATCATCAAGAAGAACACTACTCAGAGGCGCTCTCTGCGCTAGACTACATGTACATGATATTGGGTATGTCTCACCCCTATTTTGGGTTAATTTTAGTGCCAGCTTGGGCACATCTTGCCTATAGTTTTATCATGCTTTCGCACATTTTAGGAGGGCTTCGATCACTGTTATAAGGGTGAGAGGCGATACAAAATGATGCCAATTGATTTTCTTTATCATAGATGACTGCTGGTTTTTGGCCGCTGTGTCGAGTCTGACCACAAATCAGATTCTTCTGAACAGAGTCATTCCAACTGGACAGTCCTTTGACAAGGAATACGCCGGTATGTAACCCGTGTCAATTTCTATGTTGTAAAATACATTATAGCATCATTGGTCAAAGATATAGTTAAGATTTGTTGAGGTGCTTCATTTTCATGAAACACCTCATGTCATGTCAAAGGTAAGGTATAGCACAGATAGATAAGATCAGATGGGTACGATGAGGTAATGTGGGGTGGGGTGCAGTAATGGAAAGTATGGTAAGATGATGTTTTGGAAAAGTGAGTAGAATAATCAGTTACTCTCTGTGGTACAGCCTGGCAAAGCTGTATGGCAATGGTAACCCACATTTGTGAAATTGAATTCAAGGGTGCCTCTTACCTTGGCTGCAATTTCGAGTTACCTAGATGAACAAGAGGAATTAGTGACTTCATTCTCTGAGCCACGGCAGATGAGTGAGTCTAAGTTACAACTTACAAGCAAGGCCGTATTCTCCGACTGCTCAATAAACTGCATGATGTATTTCATGAACTTTAACCTTCTGTTCAATTTCAATATTATTGCTGTTGACCAGCGTCCTAAATAATGTTCAACTTGGTTCTGATTCAGAATGTACTAAACCGGGTTTGTCTACAAAAGTTTCGCTCTGTCTGGACGAAATATTTTAGATAAATGTTCCGCCATGTGATCATGGAACATTATGCGTTACAGGGGTGTTCCGATTCCACTTCTGGCAATACGGACGATGGGTTGAGGTCCTCATTGACGATCGTCTTCCTACACAGGAAAACAAACTGATTTACATGCACTCAAAGGAAGGAAACGAGTTCTGGAGCGCCCTCCTTGAAAAGGCGTATGCAAAGTGAGTCACAGTGTTGTCATCGGTTCATTATTATTGAATGGACAATTTCTAGAGCGCTGTAACGTAGGTCATGCCGCTACAAGGGCGCTTAACTTCTTATCTTAACTTCTCGCTTATTTGGTGTGCTAAAGTCTAAAGGGTTTTTTATGCTGGTCTGTCAACCCGTGGACATGGGTATAAAATCACTGCTTGCACTCTCAATCCTGGATAAAATAGGAGGGCGACGCTAATGGTCTTTGTTATCATACAGTGTCGTTTAACTGCAACACCACAGATGCGTGGCTATCTCTGCTGCACTTGCACCATACATTGACAATCTCAATAGGACGGAAATTAGGGAGAAAAACAGGCAATCGCCATATTCCCTTGTTGCTGTTCTCCCAACAAGAACGTCCACAGAGCGTCATTGAAGCTTAGCCGGGTTCGGTTCAAATTTCTGGAATTGGTTGCTTAGCATTCTACGACATTACTTCTTGGTCTGTAGTAGGACCTCCCAATTTCCCGTTAACGCTTTAAAAATCGATTTCTTTCATTAGTGGTTTCCGCATTTAGTTCGCAATCGCCCGTGATAAACTTACGTACGGTATCGTATTGAAATTGACACAACTTTTCAAGTTTACTTCATAGTTGAAACCCTTGAAGTTTAATATCTTTTTTTAGTTCCTCTTTGCACTTTCTCAAGCTATGTGTGTTGTGTAGCAGTTATTATGTAGTTATGTATTATGAAAGTACCTCTATTCAAATGTTCTCCCTTTTCTCTTAAATTGGATTTACTGTGCTGCTTTCGGGCAGTAGGACCTGTAACTGAGTAACAAACGATTACAGTCGTGCACCAGCAAATATTGTGCAAAGGGCGCCTAGAAAATCTAATAAATGATACTCATATTGGTCCCCATTCCTTGATTATTACTCATTACAAGCGTTGTTACTTAGCTAGTACTTTGAATAATGATATCAATAATTATAGTAATTGTGATAATAATATGAATTTGTAATAACGATTACGATTGAAATTATGGTATGATGATGATGACGATTATTATGTGTGTCGTAGGTTGAACGGATCGTATGAGGCTTTGAGCTGGGGAGTGGCGAGCGATGCTCTGACTGACTTTACCGGGGGATTGATCGAGAGATTCGAACTCAAGGGTAACGCTCCGTGCGATCTCTTTGAGGTCATGTCGAGGGCCTGGAACAAGGGATCTCTGATGGGCTGCTCCATCGACGTACGTTCATCTCGTATAATTTTATAATTGTATTATTGTTATCACTGTTCGACCCCATGCCAACAATTTTAAACTTTGCCTCTCTCCATTAAAAATTCACGCACGCACTAGCACAACCACACACAAGTCACCTATTTCAAGAAATGAAATCAAAGGAAGTTTATTGAAACTATCAATTTGTAGCAAAACAGATCATTCAGCTATTAGGCTATCTGAATCATTTAAGGATGATACATAGATTTTTCTAGCGCCTCTTCGGGAAGGACAAGTCAGTGTTATTTAACGATCGAAATGTACCACGATGTCCTCCGTTCTTGAAATGTTCCGTAGTGTTTGTGGACTCATGAAGCAAGAACCAATGGCGCCTAATGTTCCAAGATCTCATTACTCATGCTGATTTTTCCTTACTGCAAAGGTGCGTGTCCCGATACTTCCGCAATGTTCCCTCACGTCTTGTGATTCTTCAAAGTCAGTTAATGTTCGTCGATGCGTGAAATGTTTCCTATTATCTAAATCCCGATTAATCGATTATTGAACTGTGCCTGATGAGTGTAATAAAGTATCGTACGATATATATATATATATATATATATATATATATATCACCTTAACCAGCTCCGGAGAATGCCTTACGACTATTCTAGTCTTTAGCCCAAGCCAGACGCCCGTCGAAAGCACTGATGAGTTGAGCGGCGCTATAAAAATTCCTGATTACATTACATTGCACTGATAATATTACGTTATTGGACGTGCTTGCATAAATACTCTTTTACTGTTGTTCGTCTTCCAGGCATCAGGAAAACCGGAGAAACAGCTGTGCAATGGCCTGATCACTGGCCACGCCTATAGCATAACGGACGTCCAAACGGTATGTATGATACGATAGAAATCTATAGAGACAAACTGAGACAATACCTGTCATGTATGATAGACTAATCTTTCCTTAATGGATCTGAGAAGGTCATCTGTACTTAATTTGAATTTCATTTTCACGACTTTACTTAGTAATTTTTATTTATTTTATAAACCCATTCTTTTGCATGTTTAACATTCTCGGTCACAAGAAAATTGATTTGCCAGTTCGTACTCATTATTTAAATAACTATTCAATTCAAATAGTCGTCGTGGATAAACTTGCATAATCTTTGGCTCCGAAATATCAATGTGCAAACATCTGTCTGCTGTCTCCTTCCGTCCTCTCCGCTCTGCTGATCGACTTGATCTCCTAATTCCGTAAGCATGGACTGCCATGACACCACACCGTGCCTTCGTGGATCCTTCAGTGTGGAACGACCCACCCCCAGAATTCCATAGTAAGCCTTCAGCCGGGTCCCACCCTCATCCCTTCGTTGTCTTACTTCTTTCTAATTTCCTCGGGGCTGAAACATATGAGCACTTCTGAGTAGCGAGTACTGTAATGATCATACAGACAGTCTGACACGATGCCATACCATTGTGCCTACTACTAATAATGATATTATTTTATAGGGCTTATTTAAATTTACGAACTTGTGGATCATGGCTACCTGCAGAGGTAACAAAATCATTTTCTTTCACAGATTCAAATTCAATGCGAGAAAAAGATTCGGATGATCCGCATTCGCAACCCATGGGGTGACGGTCACGAGTGGAAGGGGGCTTGGAGTGATGGGTAAACACACGTGATATGTCTTCTATGGTTTGATTATATCATTGTAAAATGCCTAGATGACCGTTTATACTTCAGTCACAAGTTCATAATCCTGTTTTGTGATATGCGTGTTCAGAAACCCTGTTGCACTGTCATTATTTTTGTGCTAAATGGTGACTACTAATTATTATTATTATATTTATTATTACCATTGCCATAACTGTTATTATTATAATCATTATAATAACTCTAGTAATAATTATTATATTTATTATTACAATTACCATTTCTATTACTATTTTCATTATGATTATATCTATGATTTCATCTGCATTCGATCTCTTGGACACTGTTGTCATACATTAGTTTGTCTGTGTCTCCGATCGCTCTGTTATGTTATATTTTTCGTTGCCATTCTGTTCAGATCGAAGGAGTGGCAGAAGGTGTCGGCCGAGGAGAAGCGTAAGATTGGTCTCACTTGCGACCATGACGGAGAGTTCTGGTAAGTCTTCTTCTTTGGGTTGTCTGCCCTTAGGTAGGTTCGAACTTCCAATGTCTTCAACTTTCACGCTGTATATCCTCCTCCTTCATCCTGTACCGTTACTGATACTGTTACTGTACTGTTACTGTACCGTTACTGTCTTTCATCATCTGGCAAGTAGAGCCGGGATTTTGAGGATAGTTTCAGTCAGAATACGTGTCGGGCGAATCACCAAGTCTTTGTTTCCAGTCCGTTTGCTGCTAGGGCTAGGGTATGATTGGGGTTGGGTGGGGAGTCAATTAATGGGGAGTGCATCCCAGTGAAGGAATAACATGAAGTTCATTCACCATCTGTCCCTCCGAGATAGTGAATGAGGATTGCATTCCAATGGATATGATGGATTCCACGAGAACTTCTTCCGTAACACCACTTGGGTCCTACTTATGTCTGTACTTGGTGCCATAGCTTGCACAACCTATGCATATTATGAATAAAGACTATTTATCCTTTCCCTATATGAACTAATTTCTTAGAAGCAATTTTCAGACACTTGTACAGGTCTGATCGTGCAATCGTTACTCCTAATGATTTCCAGTCCTATTTGTTAGGAGTTACGATAGTATGATCAGATTTTGCAATTATGTTTGCGTTAGTGCGAAAAAACGTTTATGAGTAACACTTCTGCAGGTAACAATGTGGGAGTCGGATTCAGGTTTGAAAGCATAGTAATCTTGGTGATTTTCTGAATTTCTAGGATGTCCTTCAAGGACTTCGTGTCGAACTTTGAGCGTCTGGAGATCTGTTATCTTGGTCCTGAAAGCATTTCAGAGTGCGGGACGCATAAGGGAGCATGCAGGTGGGGAGGCTGCCTCTTCGCCAGCTCCTGGCACCGCAGGGTCAATGCAGGAGGAAGCAGAAACTACAAATGTAAGTTACTGTTAGAATCAATGACCAGGTGTCCATTGTTAGAATTCGCCAGGTTTGTTTAGTTATCGGTCTTTGAACACCTCATACTAAGTCTTTGTCTGCCTATGTTTACCTTCTATTACCTATGAAACTCAGCCAATGTTCGCTTTGTCACAGTGCCAGACCCATGCTTGGCAAAAAGAGGAGGGCGACTTTAATGTCTTTGTTAATACACAAGCAAACTCCACCATTTACCCCTGCATGCATCCATCCACCTCTACCTGCCTATTATTTGCATCTGTCTACCTACGTTTACCTCTAACAACCTATAGTTACCTCAACATTTAACACGCTGCAGAGCTACTTTTTTATCCTGGTTTTCTACTGTTTGGGTCTGGATAGTGTCTCTGTATAAATTTGGGACTACAGTAGCGTCGAAATATGTGGCTACGAATATTACGTTACGATGGCCTTAATATATCTTTGTCTTGTGTGTAGCTACGTTCTGGACGAACCCTCAATACCACGTAAAGATTACGGAAGCAGACAGTGATGATGAAAATGGCAATGGATCCATCATCATTGGTCTGATGCAGAAACAGAGACGACAGATGCGGAAGGAGGGAAAGGGTTACCTCAACATCGGATACGCCGTCTACAAGGCAAGTTCAATGACGATGATGATGACGACGAAGATGGTTTCAATGTTTGTGATATTGCGTTGCTGTTGCAGTTCCTGCTGATAATGAGGGTATTGCCGTAGACGATTATGGTGACGGACGATAATTATGATTACGACGACAATGACAATGATTATGATGATGGTAATGATGATCACGAGTTTTACGATTATGTCGATGAATAGAGACATTCGATGATTTCGATGAGGAGATTACTGATGAATTTGATGATGTAGATTGTAAATATTTTATTCATGATGACGATGATTGGTCTAAGCAGTCCTCCAACCATCACGAGCATGATTACAATTATTCTGATGATGTTGATGATGCTGTTGATAATGGAGGTGATAAGGAAAAAGATTTTATGATGCTGACGGCGATGACACTGATGACGATGATGTTGGTGCTGATCATGCTGATGACAATTTTGATGGCGACTTTCTTAATGATGATTATGATAATTGAGATTTTTACCATCGAATTCAATTGTGATGTTTGCCAGGTGTTATCGTTTAATTCTGATCTGTTTCCAGGCCTCTGAATCAGTGAATGGTGTCCTTGACAAGAGTTTCTTCGACCGACCAGTCGTTGCACGGCCAAAAGAGTTCACTGACCTGCGCGAGGTTACGTGCCGCCATAAGCTGCCCATTGGTGACTACGTAGTCGTCCCGTCAACTTTTGAGCCAAACGAGGAAGGAGACTTTATTCTGCGAGTCTTCAGTGAGCGAAAGACTGATGAAGCGAGGTGCGTGGGAAGGGTAGATCCTTACAATAATCTATCTGTATTGTATTTGGAGAAGTTAATAGCGCCTCTCTGAGTGCAACATAATCAGTGGCGATTCAAATGCAAAAGCACAGCGAGAAAGAAAAGCCTTAAGAGAACGGGCAGAAACAGGTGTAGTCTCCCACCGACAGCTATAATGAAAGAGCGAGTCATAGAAGGCATATCATTCTAAAGTAAAGGGCAAACTGAGGAGTATGGAAAGAAGCAGTCCTAGTCCGAGGTACCAAGAGGTTAAGTCGGTGTAAAGAACGATGCGGGCGACCAGAGGCAGCCGATGAAGGACGACGGATAAGGTCACAAAGATAGTGTGGAGCCTGACCCAAAGCGCCCTGGATATAAGGAAAAGAGCTTATAAACGAATGCGGGCTATTAATGGAAGCTAGTGTAAGTGCTCAATCGTGAAGGTCGAGACATGTGACAAGCAAGGAAGGCGGGAAATCAGACGAGTTGCTGCATTTAGCACTCATTGCGCGAGTGGCAATCGAGATATCTGAAGACTAGTTCAACGCTATTTCGTGCTTGACTAATAGTGTTTACTGTTCTTCTGTATAGGGAGCTCGATCAAGAGACGTCTGCTGCCGATATCAAGGTATACAACTTCTGCCAATTGAACTTAACATCAATTTACATACATAAATTTATGCAGGCATACTTCAATCAATGCATCAAGTTTTTATAATTATTGCACTAAGCCAATAAGTCAAATGGAAACAGAATCACAAGATGATGCTAAGGTGGATCTGACAAGGAACAATATCTGCACACATTATCATCATCATCATCATCATCATCATATATCCTCGGGCTCATTGACCGTGAGTGTCCAATGCATCTTCTCCAAGTCTTCGGTCTTGCACCTTCCTTGTCAACGCATGCATTTAATCCTCACACCACTCTTTGATATCGTCAATCCATTCCTTACATGGCCTTCTTCTTGTTCTTTTTTCATCCATAGCTCCTAACACCACAGTCTTCATTAGCCCATTGTCCTTCGTTCTGCAAATGTGTCCAAACAGATATAACTTTCGCCTCATTCTGTCTGGTGTTGCCTGCTCTTCTTCTGATTTCCACGTTCAAATGCATGCATACGTACATGCACATATATGTGTACTCATAGAGCCTACAAATTATACATGCATACGTATGTGCATTCATGATCGCTTCAATAGTGGTTTACATGAACACAAACCTTACCCCAACAGTTGGGGGTGTCCGCTCAGATGTGTCGATGTGTCTCTGAGTGTGTTTTTTTTGTCGTTCCAGTGCGATGCTCTCGGGGAGATTCATCCCAAGGACAAGGAAAGCGAAACGATTGGACATGAGGCTTTCCTGAAATTGGCCGGAGAAGATGGTGAGGTCGACGTCTGCGAACTGCGGGATATCCTCAACTCCACCTTCAAGAAAGGTCGGTCGTCCAATATCAATAACAACAAATAGGGAACACCTATGCCGTGTAGCACATGTGTGTCTAGTCGTAATCATAATCGTAATGTCTAAACTCATGAAACGTTTCTTAATAGCAACAGCCTATTAGCGACTGTCGCGTCAAGTCATTGATGAGAGGGAGTCCTTCAAGTTTTTGTTTTCCAGACCGATCAGTGTGACAGAGCAATAGGCGTAATGTTGTAATTTGATTCCAAGGTTCCCTACGACTAATTGGGGAAGTAAAGACTATCTAATCTGTAATAGATATTGGAGGACAGCTCCCTATTACACTCCAGGAGTACAAAGTGTGCGTGCAGACAGAGCGGTACCAATGCCCACCTGTTGATCACGGTCAACCAGGCAGGATAACTGGTTTTGGAAAGTCCCAGAAAGGCGAGGTCATTGGTGAGTCTTGTAAAAGAAGCTGGGGATCTACAGCGAAAAGGAATGGCCTCCTTCTTGAGCAGCACACATTCCCTTACGAGTCGCTCTCAGACGCATTTGATGAGAGCTTGGAAACTGTTTCTTTTTGGACAAGTCGGACTAGTAGGCGCCTCTGAGTATTTCCCTAGCTTTGGTGCTATATAAATCCTCGAAATAATGAATGAATGAATACAGAAGCAGTACGTGGCGCTGCCGTTGTTGTACACAATGTCATGTCTTGGTAATGTTAGATTGACGTCAGATAAGTTAATGAACTGGCTAATGATGGTCTCTTTGTCCTACAGATTTCGCCTTCGATGGCTTCAGCAAAGAGGCAGCCAGAGCCATGGTGACAATGCGAGATGTGTCCTTTAAACCACGTCCCGTAAACTGTATAATTGTTATTGAGTATTTATGTGGCGCCTCTATAGAGCAAGACCATCCAGTCTGCGTTAGACTTTAGGAGATAGAATGTGACCAATAAAATGGAAGATGGCGTGATAAGAATGAACTGTCGTAATGTAAACAGTGAACACGTGATGTAAACACGTCGGTCGAGTTTTAGGTCGATTCAGTCGATAATCTGCCATAATAATTGTTTGGATACATCTTCTGCTTTGTATCCATTGCCTAGGGAGATATCCTGATTTTCAATTGCACTGATTCTTCACAGCCTGCTTGCACGGATCATGATGAGAAAATAACTATAATAACAATAACAGCATCAATGATTTTACTATTAGAATAAATTCCATGGTGAGAATATTGATGATGAGCAAATTTAACGGCAACACTTTGGGGGATGTCTGCAAGTATCAAGTAATGATGAACCTGTCTCAGGACAGATGTATGCAGCTATGAGCGACGGTATCGATGAACACTGGTCGTTTTGATTGCTTGTTCCTTAACGATTCCTTCTCTTAGGTCGACAAGACTGGAAAACTTGGATTCGAAGAATTCAAGGGACTCTGGGCGGATCTGGCACTCTGTAAGGTAAGCTAATGAGTATATCGTTTAATACTGCGCTTGAAACGCACATTTGGACATACAGCAAGAAGCAATTATCACAATACATAGAAGTAAGATAATGTAATGGAAAAAAAAGTTGATTGAATTTAATGAAATTATAGTGTCACAATTCATGTAATACGTTTCGATGTTTCTTTGACATCCTCCTCCATATCAATAGTCTATAATATGGTATTAACTCCCCGCATTCCAGTATGCGTTTCAACAAAGCTCGACTGCCTCATCCCTCTGTTCTCTTCGACCACTGAGCTCTGATTAGTATTTTTTAAGGTTCTTTATCTTCGCTTTACTGTCATTACGTCACATATATTTATATCTTTTATTTGTCTGCACCTTTCTTTCTGGTCTATGTAGTTACGCCACATAGGGGTGCCGGTAGTGTATACTTAAACTATCGGTGGGAATAGGCAACAGCGAGTAAATGGACTGGTCATCCACCCTTTCCTACTCAAAAGTGCCTATCTGGAGTCAGCTGCCAGCTTTAGGGACTGCCGTTCTGACTCATATTATTTGCTCTTTACAGAGAACTTTCAAGCTGATGGATGCCGATGGCAATGGACACTTCAACAGCCACGAATTTCGTAATGCCCTCAACACCCTAGGTACATCAAGTTTACCCTTCGTATTTATATTGTTTCTATAGCACCCTGCTTTAAACTTTTGTTTTGCCTCTTTGTGTCTCATTTAAAAAGCTGGTTGGTGATGGTTTATCCAGACGTTTTCTTTTGGGTTTTCTCTTGGATTTTGCTGCTTCTTGCCTGTTGTGGAGTTTAATAACATCTACGGTTGGTTTCAAAGACTGGTCCCAGACTGTCAAGCGCAATACTATTACACTCTGTGTTGAACCATGATCATTGTTATGACCATCCAAAGTAAATCAACCAATTTTGTATTCCTGTGACTTATCGTCATTTAACGAGATCAGTCGATTGCTTTTTGTTGTAATACCAAGGACAAATAAGGACTGTGCTGTCTGAAAGTGTTTTTCAGATGCTGGATCCTTGATTGTGAATTTTATCTCCGTATCTGTATCTCTCTGGGTCCATTCTGCTTAGTCACTTTTAATATATCTTCCTTACTATAGTAACTATGGTGATCGCAATGACTTATTAAAAGTGCTTGAGTCATTTCAAGTGAACGCTGTTCATTGTTCAGGACTCCGTTTGAACAACGCAACGTTCAAGACGCTCGTCATAAGACATAGTCACAAGGATGGTCACGTGGGCTTCGACGATTTCGTCTCCTGCTTCCTTGAGTTGAAGGATGTGTTTGGTGAGTGAATCGGTCGGCGCAGTAATCGCGGATTCATTTCATCAGCGGCATGCGACTTGGTTAAATCGGGAGTTGTGCTTCGGTCTCTGTTGTGTAATCGTAATCATAATCTCAAAACTTCTGAAGCACTGCCCGTAAGCCAAGCGCAGTCTATTCACGAGCGCTGCGTCAAATAAGATGGGTTGTCGAAATGGTAGTCCGAGGAAGGGCAGAATCGTGTTTCCGGAGGGTTAGAGGAGACAGAGTAGCTGCTAAGGTGTCGCTATGGACGAGGATTGGTCGATGATCGTTGGAGCGTTGGTTGATGGATGATAAAGGAGGATGGGTAGAGAGGTTAACAGTTAAATGGATGGATGGCTTGGATTGGTGAATTATTGATGGAGGGGCGGATGATGGTACGGTGGGAGGGATGGTCATCCAGTTGAATAAATTCATTTAAGAGATTCTTGTAGCGCCCTATCACTTGGGAGCGCTCCGCACCCAATCCGGCTGAAGAGAACATACTGATAACATATATGTATGTATGAAAGTCCGTATATTCGCATACATATAGGCCAATGTATCCGTAAATTGTCAATATTTCTCATCATTATTCACCAACCTTCCACGTAATCACAATTTTTGGACAAGAAAACTTTAACAGTTCTTTCAGTTGACCTGAAATGTTGTGATTTCCAAACTGTTTTATTTGTGCTGTAGGGATCTCCCACACATCTGACCCGGCTGGCAACGGACATTTCGTTTGCGTGGTTAGTTAGTCTACTAATTCAATCTTATCTAATGAGACCAATCTTATATCTCAGATAAATTTTAGCTAAGCCGATCTAATCTTAGGATGCCATCACACTGTACTACGGCGTTAGGTTCTATTCTATTTTATTTTATTTGCTTGTACACTGTGACATTTGATATCATTCAGGCCAGTACAGGGAGCGCCCTTGAGTAGAAATCTTGAAGGGCGCTATATAAATGTTTGATTACATTACATCATTGAGATTTTTTAGCAGTTAGAGATTCAAGAGTTCTCTCGATTTAAACCTGACTGAGCAATTCGTGAAGGAATTGAGAATTATTGGTTATCGTTGCACGAATCGATTATTACTATGACTGTTACGGTAGTCTAGTCTCCAAAGTGCTATCCTGATTCACCGACAAATAGTTGACAACAAATGGTTCACAGACAAAAAGTTCACGACGAAGAAATATATGCCTAGGCCTATTCGAAAGAAACGAAATTGGATCTACGATAGTAGGGCCTATTGCATGCTTAACGTAGAAGCTGAATTAATATAAGTAATTCTTCCTAAGAAGATCATAATCATAATAATACAGATGAAAATGATGCTTGAATAAATATAAATTGTATTATTTAAAGAAATTGTTCATGATTAAAAACAATAGGATTGAAGAAGACTTATTTTGTTGAAATAGAAGATGTATTATCACCAATACAACGTCTTTAGTTCCCCGAATATAATGCACGAATAATTCGTTTTTTGACCGTGAACCTTTTGACAACGTTAAACCGAAGTATGTGAGCGGCTTACGTGATGTGAATTGCTTCGTAAGACGTGTTGCGTACACAATTACACACACAATGAAACCGTCGTCCTCAATTACCATTTGTATATTTACATTTGTATATTTACATTTGTATATTTACATTTGTATATTTACATTTGTATATTTACATTTGTATATTTACATGCTGCTTATTTTATGCCTGTTTGCAGTATCCGCTAGAAGACAAGGTAGTGAAGGACGCTCCAGAGGTTGTTAAAAAGGTAAGTCGTATAATAGAGTTTTAGCGAAACAATACACTCGCCAGAGCTCATTTGCAAGCCCGTAAATATGAATTATATAAAAATTATAGCTCCACAATTATTGGTTCATTATTTGTGGACTCTAGTTAAAAATTATAAGTATAGTATCGCTTCGGCCGTCGAATCTGATTTTTGGTTGGCGAGTAAATGCATTATGTAGACAATAAGAAAGTTTTTTATAGAACGATAGGTAGTGAGATTTCCCTGTATGATAATGCGCTGTTTGGCATGTGTTGAGGATAGGATTCAAGCTGTTTGGACACTGTCAGTGCTATCAGTGTTATTCCATTTGCTTCAACGTGACCCTACTTTAAGCGCCAGTAACTCATTGAAAGCAGACTCACCCGATCTTTAGTCAAAACACTCGCGCATCGCCATATCACCCCCACTCCTGAACTTATCCACTGACTGGAAATCGCCGCACGCAACCACATCAAAGTCGTCCTATTGCTACCCTAACACTCCAATACTCCCAGTCAAAGTAGGCTTCCTTGGCGAGCTCATCGCCATCCAGCCATTCTACCCGCCAGATTTCACTATTTCCTCAACCTCACCCACCTCCACTCACAATTCTCCCTAAGATTTCCAACCGATTCATATTCCACACTGCGCCTTCCCCTGAAACGCTCAGTTCCTCCGTTATTTATTGCCGCTTTGTAGTTGTAACGCAGTCTTCCGTTGGCCCCTCTACTTGTCACTCTACCATAATCCATCTGATCTTCCATATTCCAACCCTCTCATTCTCAACGAATCCCCTTAGGAACTCCACATCCATCCTCCTTCTCCTCTTCTGCCGTCTCCTTCTCTTCCTCCCTCTCCTACTCCTCCTCCTACTCTCCTTCTTCTCCCCTTCTCTTCCTCTTCTACTCATCTCATTGCTCCTCCTCATTCTTCTCCTTCCTTCCTCGTCCTCCTTCTCCTCCTCCTTCGCTTCCCTTAAGGCTTCCTCCACCTCTCCTCCCTTATCCTCTTCCTCTGCCTTTTTCCACCTCTGCCTTCTCCTTCTCTTCTTCCTCCTGCTCCACCTCCTCCTCTCCTTCTTCTACTCCTTCTCTTCCTCCTCTACTCATCCTTTTACTCCTCCTCATCCTCCTTCTCCTCCTCCTCCTCCTCCTTTTCTTCTTTTTCTGCTTCCTCTTCCTCTCCTCCCTTCTAGTCTTCTTCCTCTGCCTTCTCCTCATTTGCCTTTTCCTTCTCCGCGTACTCCTCCTGCTTCACCCCTCCTGCTTTACCCCTCCTCACCTTCTTCTCCTCTTCTACTCATCCTTATGCTCATCCTCATTCTTCACCTTCTCCTCCTTCTCGTCCTTCGCTTCCTTTTCTGCCTCCTCTTCCTCTCCTCCCTTCTCCTCCCCTTCCTCTGCCTTGTCCTCATCTGCCTTCTCCTTCTCCTCTTCCTCCTGCTCCACCTTCTCTCCTTCTTCTCCTCTTCTACTTTTCCTTATGCTCATCCTCATTCTTCACCCTCTTCTCCTCTTCCTTCTCCTTCCCCTCCTGGTCCTCTTCCTCCTCCTCCACCTGCATTTCCTCTTCTTATTGCTCTACCCCTCTTCCTGTCCTTCTTCTCGTCCTTCACTTTCTTCTCTGGCTCCTCTTCCTCTCCTTCTCTTATCCTCCTATTCCTCTGCCTGGTGTCTCTCTGGATCCCTTACTCCCTCCTTATTGGACATTGTTTCTAACGCAACCACTCCGATACAACGCAGAGCGTGTTAATGTGCAATTATTGCTCTGCGTTTAACTTTTAAACTCAAGCAGCAATAGAGGCACAGATGATGCCCGAATTTCCGTTAAGTGAGATGCATTATAAGAAAAGTTTCTCAATCTGAAATCGTGTATCTGTTTAAAATCAGGCTGAGGTTACTGGATGTTGTTGTTGCCAACCACGTTACAACGCCTGCGGCGGTGGGTACTATTCAACTGTCAACATCGGCACTTTCAACAATTTCGGCAATGTTTACTTCCACTAAGTATTCAAGCAAGAAAATTCTTTCGACTAGGAGTGCGTCTCATGCAAATCAATCGACGTCAAAGGACAGCACTTATATTTCGCGTATAACTCGAAACTTTTTTATGGATTTTATAGATTTAGTCATGCTTTCATCGTCAATGTCCCTCTCGCTTTGTAAATAACTGATTTGAATCGTCGTTTGTCTTTCTGCAAACGTTTTATAACTTGCTTCTTTAAACTTAATTTGAATTCATATGATATAATTGTGCAGAGTATTCAAGGATACGTTGGCTTTAAAGGATTTTAAGAAAATAAAATCTGCTTCGTTCACGAAGTATTGTCTCGCTTTGTGTTTATTTCGGATTACTCGAAGGTCTTTCGATTTATGTTGATACGTATTTCCCGTTGATACCTGTATCAGAATAAGTAAACCTTGGTTGATACCCACCAAGTCAATTCGGACCATGTTAGAAATTGTAGTTACAGATTTAGATAGCTCCGCAAAAAAAACTCATCACAGACAATATTACGCTGTGTTGTCTAGAATTCATTACCAATTGTGAAGGCAATAGGCTATAGCTCTCTAAAGTTCAAACGTATCTACTCAAACGACGTTGCCCTGTTCTCATCTGAACAGAGTCTGCTCCTTGTCCTTTTAACCCGAACCCCACTTGGCATAACCGCGCTTTCTCAGTGGTGGACCCTCGGTTTGGAATGGTCTCTCCTCTGAAGGTTGTTTCTCTTTCCCAAGACCTTCTCTCGTGCGTTCTTTTCTTGCCATAAGACTGCCTTTTAGCCGTATTGAGTTTTGGTGCTCCTCAGTATTATTTCTCCAAGGGCGCTATATAAATGTTTAATATGAATTTCTTATCTGTTAATCAAACAATTTTATAGCGCCTATACTGTCTATACTCAGAGGCGCTCCAGGCCCAGACCTGGCGGTAAAAGTGGTAGGCTTTACTTAACATTGAAGAGCGAGGGAAGAATCCGAGATAGGCATCGTTCCTCCACAGAGAAACCATTCCACGCCAGCGTCTGTAACAGCGCGCTATTGCATCGTGACTGGACGTTGTAAAGGAAAGAACACTCAATCGCGTTTGGCAGCAGAGTGAAGAGGACGGAGACCGTCGTAGGACAAGATCTGGCAAGTACATGGGCGCCTCCCCTGAGAGGAAATTCAAGCCCTGTGAAGAGATGCGGAAGTGGATGTGCTGAGGAATTTGGAACCGGAGTCAAACCGGATTTATTCGTACCCGTGAGGACTCTACCCTTACCCGACCCATGAAACCCGTTATCCATAGCCCGAACTATACAAGCATATACAATATACACCACATAAGCGCATCAACGAAGGGCCATGAGTATGTAGGATGCGTTAGGCAAAGAGCGATTGGCTGGCCATTACACAGATCCGGTCAATTAGTTGGGTCAAAGCAATGCCTGCCTATCAGTAATGATTACTCTTAGACTAACAAACGATACCACCATTTCCACGCCTGGTATAGAGGCTGGGAGGTTTGGTAACTTAGATCGCGGGCGCCTAGATATTATCGCTTGAAATTTATTGCTATTGAGTTTGAAACTCCAAGTAAGTGCCCACGTAGCAACATTTTCAAGCTCAGAGCAATTGGTTTCATATGAATAATGCACAAGTTGTGAGTGACACAGCGAGTTCTGCACTGTGCTGTATCGTTCAGAGGTGGCGTGGGGTAGGGACGTGGCGCCATATATCGATCTCCTCAACAACCCCAGCAGATCGCAATTAATATTTAGATACGTGGCGAGATTTTCGGAATGCATTTATACGCTCGGTGCGATAAGGCTTCGTCGAATGCTCCGGAACCGATATGGTTTGCATCAATGCGGCATTGGCCATGGTCATGAATTTGCATCTGATCTAGTATGTACCAGATCTGAAAAGGCGCCATTAATAACTAAGTTTAATGGGCTGGACATGGAGTCGGAGACCATCACCTTTGCCGTCAAGGTTTTCCATCAGCTGTTCAACTGTTTCGGGTTTGGTTATAGAGGGAGAGGTTGAGCCATAGAGGCGTTATATAAATGTACTCCCAGAAGGGGTGTGAAAGAAATGAAACCTGTACGGAAAGAAAGTCTGCGAAAGTGATGGTCGACTTTAGCCGCTCCCATTCACAAAGATGGGCTGCGATAGATGACGCACAGTTGGACGACGTCACTTCGGCTTCATTGCCATGACAACATGACAGCAGCATTCTTAAGCAACAGTAAAACGATGCAACTTGAATATTATTCTGTTAAACGATAGGGAAATATCAATCGGTTTACCCGTTGTTGTTACTATCAACTTCGTCAGCTGCTTATTGTTTCTTTTTCCTGATCTTGTGACGCTGTTGCTACCTAGTCTATGCATTTGTCACCTGCCGACTTGACCATTGCATCTCTATTCTGGTTCGTCTGCACCGATTGCTGATAGTCTTGTCTGCGCCAAAACGGTGCGTCAAAGCGTCCTGTACCGTTACTAGGTGTCACCACATAACACACGCCCCATGGTATGATTCATGCATTCGTCGATTGCAGAGCCACCAAGCGGTTGGTATATTTGAAGTGTCGTATCGTAGTTAGTTGAGATGTCTATCTGCGGGCATCGGGTCTAATAATTCTGTTTGTCCTGACAGCAGTATGTGTTTATCCTGAAGGCACGTCAAGATCGGGTTGTATAAATTACATTGGATGTAGGCCTAAATATTCTAGAGGTTGCAATTTACTATCCGAAGGATTGTTGATGTTTCCACTTGAAATTGAAGTACTCGAATAAGAATGTAGTTCTATTTGTATATTGCAAACATTTTTACGTGTGTCACAGTGGCCAATTGGTTAGAGCGGTCGGCCCGTAACGCTCAGTGTGCGCTGAGTGATCGGGTTCGACCCTCGTCCGATGAGTCACTGTGTAGGAACGTTGAGTAAGTCCTTCGCACTGCAGTACAACTGGAATTGCGCCATCGAGGCTTGTGCACTCTTGAGCAAAAGATGTTGGAAGAAGGGCAATTTCAAATTTCACAATAAATAAAAAATAAATAAAATTTTGTGAGCAAGTATTTATATTGTAGGCCGAATTAAAATACTCAGAAAATATTATCCTCATCACTAACCGTTGAACAAATACATGTAGCTGTCTAAACCTGTTATCTCCATAATTCAATCTTGATCCTAGGTATTATGAGTTTCGACTACATTACAAAGTTACAGATTAGCCTACTTCATGACACTATGAATGATCTGTTATTTTAAACAATTTACCACCTAGTGTTTCTAAATTGCATAATTAACTAGATGAGATGTAAATTTGGACATACCGGCAGATAGGAATTTCTGTTCTACCATTAAGCCATCCATTCTGTACGCAGTTTATAATGCATTTAAAAATAGTACTTGATATTTTTTTTCTGTATAACTGACTTTAATTAATACAGTCTACGCATTACATTGTACTTGTGCTTAAGACAGACTAATATTCGTGTGACTGTGCATGGTGGGACACAGAGTTCGACCGTACGTACGGAACGTACGCTATTTTTTCTGCTGAAATGCGTACCGTACGCGTACGCTATTTTTTGGCTAAATTAATAAATAGCGTACGCTAATTTTTCTGCATTACGTGTCATCTTTATCACTATAATATCAACAGTATTATAAAGAATGAATGTATGAAGTTGCAAAACTGTATCTAAATTTAGATAAAATGCCTTAAATTATTCCATAGATTTTAAATTGACCATAATTAATTCATCAGTTTAGACCATGAGATGCATCTGTCACCTCCAGACACCAACCTCCACGCAAACAAGTGCAATTGCACCACTGGCTATATAAGCACGCGTTGCTGAGACGATGTCGTGGTCGCAGAGGTCGTCTCCAGGTTGTTCCACCCGCTCATCCGTCTGACGCGCTTATTCAAGGTGCAGTATGCTATTTTGTTTCTAAAGTATGTAAGTATATACGCAGACTCGTATATATGTATGTATGTTGGCAACGTTGGCAAGGAGCCGGAAAGGTCTACAGACAATGATGGATAGGCTGAGCATAATATCATCTGAAGCAGCTGGATAGTGGCAGAAGCAGTTGGTTATTAATAGAAGCAGTTAGTTATTGGCAAAAACAGTCTTATGGGTAATGGCAGAAGCAGTTGGGTGTTGGCAGAAGCAGTTGGGTACTGGCAGACGCAGTTGGGTTTTGGCAAAATCAGTTGGGTATTGGCAGACGCAGATGGGTTTTGGCAGGCGCAGTTGGGCATTGGCAGAAGCAGTTAGGTCTTGGGAGCAGCAGCTGGGTATGGGCAGAAGCAGCTTGGTTTCGGCAGAAACAGCCTTCTGGGTAATGGCAGAAGCAGTTGGATATTGGCAGAATCAGTTAGGTATTGGCCGAACCAGTCTTCTGGGTATTGGCAGAAGCAGTTCGACGCCTCTTGACGTCGTGACGAGACTCACCAGAGGCGCAGAACTGCGAGAGTACGACGAATGATGACAAAATGATACCGGGAGGAGAGACCAAAGACTCTGGAAGTAGGAAAAAGATCTTCTTTGCGCTTGGTCATTATTATAAGGTCTAGATGTATGAGAAGCAATACTTTACATCCGATTGCATTGCTCCCTTATATTTTGTTTTCGCACATTACGTTTCCAGTTTGGTAGAAGCGACACAGTTCATCTTTGTCATCCAAGTTTACTCCGGACGTTGAACAGTCAGCATTTTGTGTAGACACCATCGGCTTTACCTTCAAAAACTCGGTAAATGTCGTTCGTCGAGCAAATCAGGCCATTCAGGTTTTGTTGAAGCGACAAAGTTCATCGGCGCTATCCAAGTCAATTCCAGAGGTTGAGGAAACAACGGTTTGTGTAAACACCATCAGCTTTTCCAGTAGAAAACTCGGCAACAAACCATCCAAAAATGCCAGTCGTCATTAATAACTGGTCCGGATTTTGTCCAACGATCCGCGACACAGGTTTCGGTCTGAGTCGGAAGTGCGACTACGTTCCTTTATGTCCAGGTGGGGCTACGAAGACCTACGAGGAGATCAAGGCGGAGTGTCTGGCGAGTGGATCGCTCTGGACGGATCCAGACTTTGCGGCAGTCACCAGTTCCATCCACTTCCGTGATCAGTCGTCTGCGTGTCAGAATATCCAGTGGAAAAGACCAAGCGTAAGTGGTTTCATTCATAGGTGTATCAGTATCAGTATCATTATCATTAATAGTATCATTATCGGTATCAATTGAAGTATCATTAATAGTATCGGTGTCGGTATGATTGTCATTACCAGTATCATTATCAGTGTCACTGTCAGAATCAATGTCATTATCAGTGTAAGTTTCAATGTCAGTATCGGTATCATCATCATTATCAGTGTTATTATCAACATCATCATCAGTTTCAGGATAATTATCAGTATCATTCTAAGTACAGTGTATCATTATCAGAATCAGAATATGTATCAGTTTCGGTATCATCACAAGTTTAAGTATTTTTATCATAATTATCAGTATCTTGATTTGTATTTCATAGCGTTGCATCACATTAATGGCATTTATGCAGCAGAATTTATCAAGTAGAATTTAAAATCAAAATAATTATATGTCAATTACAGTTAGCGTAGAGGAGTCATCTGGGAACGCCTGGGTGCTTATCCATGTCATCGCATCTATGGTCCTGGCATCTATGGTCATGGCAACTATGTGGGACGGGCATTCAAGTTATGCAAGGCAGCTACAAGTAACTAAATTAAAGTAATCTAAAGATATTGATTATGGTTAATTTAACAATTATAAAGCATCTTAGCTGATAAACTGAAAAGTGGGAACCCAGCAGATGAGCCTTAGCCTAGCCTATTAATTAATTCCGGTTAGTAACACAGCGGCTTCTATGATGCCTAACCCGGATAAAAAGAATAGGTTTCTTGTGTTGCTGAAACGCATTCTTGGATTACATGCACGAAACACAATCATTACCATAATGGTTGCGAATTGTTTCAGGAAATTTGTTCCAATCCTCAGCTGTTTGTCGATGGAGCGAATCGTATGGACGTCAACCAAGGCATCTTAAGTACGTATTATGCAGAATTTGTTTTTTATTAAGTGTTCCTGCAATTTTTAGCTTGATATAGCGCATCATCAAGAAGAACACTACTCAGAGGCGCTCTCTGCGCTAGACTACATGTACATGATATTGGGTATGTCTCACCCCTATTTTGGGTTAATTTTAGTGCCAGCTTGGGCACATCTTGCCTATAGTTTTATCATGCTTTCGCACATTTTAGGAGGGCTTCGATCACTGTTATAAGGGTGAGAGGCGATACAAAATGATGCCAATTGATTTTCTTTATCATAGATGACTGCTGGTTTTTGGCCGCTGTGTCGAGTCTGACCACAAATCAGATTCTTCTGAACAGAGTCATTCCAACTGGACAGTCCTTTGACAAGGAATACGCCGGTATGTAACCCGTGTCAATTTCTATGTTGTAAAATACATTATAGCATCATTGGTCAAAGATATAGTTAAGATTTGTTGAGGTGCTTCATTTTCATGAAACACCTCATGTCATGTCAAAGGTAAGGTATAGCACAGATAGATAAGATCAGATGGGTACGATGAGGTAATGTGGGGTGGGGTGCAGTAATGGAAAGTATGGTAAGATGATGTTTTGGAAAAGTGAGTAGAATAATCAGTTACTCTCTGTGGTACAGCCTGGCAAAGCTGTATGGCAATGGTAACCCACATTTGTGAAATTGAATTCAAGGGTGCCTCTTACCTTGGCTGCAATTTCGAGTTACCTAGATGAACAAGAGGAATTAGTGACTTCATTCTCTGAGCCACGGCAGATGAGTGAGTCTAAGTTACAACTTACAAGCAAGGCCGTATTCTCCGACTGCTCAATAAACTGCATGATGTATTTCATGAACTTTAACCTTCTGTTCAATTTCAATATTATTGCTGTTGACCAGCGTCCTAAATAATGTTCAACTTGGTTCTGATTCAGAATGTACTAAACCGGGTTTGTCTACAAAAGTTTCGCTCTGTCTGGACGAAATATTTTAGATAAATGTTCCGCCATGTGATCATGGAACATTATGCGTTACAGGGGTGTTCCGATTCCACTTCTGGCAATACGGACGATGGGTTGAGGTCCTCATTGACGATCGTCTTCCTACACAGGAAAACAAACTGATTTACATGCACTCAAAGGAAGGAAACGAGTTCTGGAGCGCCCTCCTTGAAAAGGCGTATGCAAAGTGAGTCACAGTGTTGTCATCGGTTCATTATTATTGAATGGACAATTTCTAGAGCGCTGTAACGTAGGTCATGCCGCTACAAGGGCGCTTAACTTCTTATCTTAACTTCTCGCTTATTTGGTGTGCTAAAGTCTAAAGGGTTTTTTATGCTGGTCTGTCAACCCGTGGACATGGGTATAAAATCACTGCTTGCACTCTCAATCCTGGATAAAATAGGAGGGCGACGCTAATGGTCTTTGTTATCATACAGTGTCGTTTAACTGCAACACCACAGATGCGTGGCTATCTCTGCTGCACTTGCACCATACATTGACAATCTCAATAGGACGGAAATTAGGGAGAAAAACAGGCAATCGCCATATTCCCTTGTTGCTGTTCTCCCAACAAGAACGTCCACAGAGCGTCATTGAAGCTTAGCCGGGTTCGGTTCAAATTTCTGGAATTGGTTGCTTAGCATTCTACGACATTACTTCTTGGTCTGTAGTAGGACCTCCCAATTTCCCGTTAACGCTTTAAAAATCGATTTCTTTCATTAGTGGTTTCCGCATTTAGTTCGCAATCGCCCGTGATAAACTTACGTACGGTATCGTATTGAAATTGACACAACTTTTCAAGTTTACTTCATAGTTGAAACCCTTGAAGTTTAATATCTTTTTTTAGTTCCTCTTTGCACTTTCTCAAGCTATGTGTGTTGTGTAGCAGTTATTATGTAGTTATGTATTATGAAAGTACCTCTATTCAAATGTTCTCCCTTTTCTCTTAAATTGGATTTACTGTGCTGCTTTCGGGCAGTAGGACCTGTAACTGAGTAACAAACGATTACAGTCGTGCACCAGCAAATATTGTGCAAAGGGCGCCTAGAAAATCTAATAAATGATACTCATATTGGTCCCCATTCCTTGATTATTACTCATTACAAGCGTTGTTACTTAGCTAGTACTTTGAATAATGATATCAATAATTATAGTAATTGTGATAATAATATGAATTTGTAATAACGATTACGATTGAAATTATGGTATGATGATGATGACGATTATTATGTGTGTCGTAGGTTGAACGGATCGTATGAGGCTTTGAGCTGGGGAGTGGCGAGCGATGCTCTGACTGACTTTACCGGGGGATTGATCGAGAGATTCGAACTCAAGGGTAACGCTCCGTGCGATCTCTTTGAGGTCATGTCGAGGGCCTGGAACAAGGGATCTCTGATGGGCTGCTCCATCGACGTACGTTCATCTCGTATAATTTTATAATTGTATTATTGTTATCACTGTTCGACCCCATGCCAACAATTTTAAACTTTGCCTCTCTCCATTAAAAATTCACGCACGCACTAGCACAACCACACACAAGTCACCTATTTCAAGAAATGAAATCAAAGGAAGTTTATTGAAACTATCAATTTGTAGCAAAACAGATCATTCAGCTATTAGGCTATCTGAATCATTTAAGGATGATACATAGATTTTTCTAGCGCCTCTTCGGGAAGGACAAGTCAGTGTTATTTAACGATCGAAATGTACCACGATGTCCTCCGTTCTTGAAATGTTCCGTAGTGTTTGTGGACTCATGAAGCAAGAACCAATGGCGCCTAATGTTCCAAGATCTCATTACTCATGCTGATTTTTCCTTACTGCAAAGGTGCGTGTCCCGATACTTCCGCAATGTTCCCTCACGTCTTGTGATTCTTCAAAGTCAGTTAATGTTCGTCGATGCGTGAAATGTTTCCTATTATCTAAATCCCGATTAATCGATTATTGAACTGTGCCTGATGAGTGTAATAAAGTATCGTACGATATATATATATATATATATATATATATATATATCACCTTAACCAGCTCCGGAGAATGCCTTACGACTATTCTAGTCTTTAGCCCAAGCCAGACGCCCGTCGAAAGCACTGATGAGTTGAGCGGCGCTATAAAAATTCCTGATTACATTACATTGCACTGATAATATTACGTTATTGGACGTGCTTGCATAAATACTCTTTTACTGTTGTTCGTCTTCCAGGCATCAGGAAAACCGGAGAAACAGCTGTGCAATGGCCTGATCACTGGCCACGCCTATAGCATAACGGACGTCCAAACGGTATGTATGATACGATAGAAATCTATAGAGACAAACTGAGACAATACCTGTCATGTATGATAGACTAATCTTTCCTTAATGGATCTGAGAAGGTCATCTGTACTTAATTTGAATTTCATTTTCACGACTTTACTTAGTAATTTTTATTTATTTTATAAACCCATTCTTTTGCATGTTTAACATTCTCGGTCACAAGAAAATTGATTTGCCAGTTCGTACTCATTATTTAAATAACTATTCAATTCAAATAGTCGTCGTGGATAAACTTGCATAATCTTTGGCTCCGAAATATCAATGTGCAAACATCTGTCTGCTGTCTCCTTCCGTCCTCTCCGCTCTGCTGATCGACTTGATCTCCTAATTCCGTAAGCATGGACTGCCATGACACCACACCGTGCCTTCGTGGATCCTTCAGTGTGGAACGACCCACCCCCAGAATTCCATAGTAAGCCTTCAGCCGGGTCCCACCCTCATCCCTTCGTTGTCTTACTTCTTTCTAATTTCCTCGGGGCTGAAACATATGAGCACTTCTGAGTAGCGAGTACTGTAATGATCATACAGACAGTCTGACACGATGCCATACCATTGTGCCTACTACTAATAATGATATTATTTTATAGGGCTTATTTAAATTTACGAACTTGTGGATCATGGCTACCTGCAGAGGTAACAAAATCATTTTCTTTCACAGATTCAAATTCAATGCGAGAAAAAGATTCGGATGATCCGCATTCGCAACCCATGGGGTGACGGTCACGAGTGGAAGGGGGCTTGGAGTGATGGGTAAACACACGTGATATGTCTTCTATGGTTTGATTATATCATTGTAAAATGCCTAGATGACCGTTTATACTTCAGTCACAAGTTCATAATCCTGTTTTGTGATATGCGTGTTCAGAAACCCTGTTGCACTGTCATTATTTTTGTGCTAAATGGTGACTACTAATTATTATTATTATATTTATTATTACCATTGCCATAACTGTTATTATTATAATCATTATAATAACTCTAGTAATAATTATTATATTTATTATTACAATTACCATTTCTATTACTATTTTCATTATGATTATATCTATGATTTCATCTGCATTCGATCTCTTGGACACTGTTGTCATACATTAGTTTGTCTGTGTCTCCGATCGCTCTGTTATGTTATATTTTTCGTTGCCATTCTGTTCAGATCGAAGGAGTGGCAGAAGGTGTCGGCCGAGGAGAAGCGTAAGATTGGTCTCACTTGCGACCATGACGGAGAGTTCTGGTAAGTCTTCTTCTTTGGGTTGTCTGCCCTTAGGTAGGTTCGAACTTCCAATGTCTTCAACTTTCACGCTGTATATCCTCCTCCTTCATCCTGTACCGTTACTGATACTGTTACTGTACTGTTACTGTACCGTTACTGTCTTTCATCATCTGGCAAGTAGAGCCGGGATTTTGAGGATAGTTTCAGTCAGAATACGTGTCGGGCGAATCACCAAGTCTTTGTTTCCAGTCCGTTTGCTGCTAGGGCTAGGGTATGATTGGGGTTGGGTGGGGAGTCAATTAATGGGGAGTGCATCCCAGTGAAGGAATAACATGAAGTTCATTCACCATCTGTCCCTCCGAGATAGTGAATGAGGATTGCATTCCAATGGATATGATGGATTCCACGAGAAATTCTTCCGTAACACCACTTGGGTCCTACTTATGTCTGTACTTGGTGCCATAGCTTGCACAACCTATGCATATTATGAATAAAGACTATTTATCCTTTCCCTATATGAACTAATTTCTTAGAAGCAATTTTCAGACACTTGTACAGGTCTGATCGTGCAATCGTTACTCCTAATGATTTCCAGTCCTATTTGTTAGGAGTTACGATAGTATGATCAGATTTTGCAATTATGTTTGCGTTAGTGCGAAAAAACGTTTATGAGTAACACTTCTGCAGGTAACAATGTGGGAGTCGGATTCAGGTTTGAAAGCATAGTAATCTTGGTGATTTTCTGAATTTCTAGGATGTCCTTCAAGGACTTCGTGTCGAACTTTGAGCGTCTGGAGATCTGTTATCTTGGTCCTGAAAGCATTTCAGAGTGCGGGACGCATAAGGGAGCATGCAGGTGGGGAGGCTGCCTCTTCGCCAGCTCCTGGCACCGCAGGGTCAATGCAGGAGGAAGCAGAAACTACAAATGTAAGTTACTGTTAGAATCAATGACCAGGTGTCCATTGTTAGAATTCGCCAGGTTTGTTTAGTTATCGGTCTTTGAACACCTCATACTAAGTCTTTGTCTGCCTATGTTTACCTTCTATTACCTATGAAACTCAGCCAATGTTCGCTTTGTCACAGTGCCAGACCCATGCTTGGCAAAAAGAGGAGGGCGACTTTAATGTCTTTGTTAATACACAAGCAAACTCCACCATTTACCCCTGCATGCATCCATCCACCTCTACCTGCCTATTATTTGCATCTGTCTACCTACGTTTACCTCTAACAACCTATAGTTACCTCAACATTTAACACGCTGCAGAGCTACTTTTTTATCCTGGTTTTCTACTGTTTGGGTCTGGATAGTGTCTCTGTATAAATTTGGGACTACAGTAGCGTCGAAATATGTGGCTACGAATATTACGTTACGATGGCCTTAATATATCTTTGTCTTGTGTGTAGCTACGTTCTGGACGAACCCTCAATACCACGTAAAGATTACGGAAGCAGACAGTGATGATGAAAATGGCAATGGATCCATCATCATTGGTCTGATGCAGAAACAGAGACGACAGATGCGGAAGGAGGGAAAGGGTTACCTCAACATCGGATACGCCGTCTACAAGGCAAGTTCAATGACGATGATGATGACGACGAAGATGGTTTCAATGTTTGTGATATTGCGTTGCTGTTGCAGTTCCTGCTGATAATGAGGGTATTGCCGTAGACGATTATGGTGACGGACGATAATTATGATTACGACGACAATGACAATGATTATGATGATGGTAATGATGATCACGAGTTTTACGATTATGTCGATGAATAGAGACATTCGATGATTTCGATGAGGAGATTACTGATGAATTTGATGATGTAGATTGTAAATATTTTATTCATGATGACGATGATTGGTCTAAGCAGTCCTCCAACCATCACGAGCATGATTACAATTATTCTGATGATGTTGATGATGCTGTTGATAATGGAGGTGATAAGGAAAAAGATTTTATGATGCTGACGGCGATGACACTGATGACGATGATGTTGGTGCTGATCATGCTGATGACAATTTTGATGGCGACTTTCTTAATGATGATTATGATAATTGAGATTTTTACCATCGAATTCAATTGTGATGTTTGCCAGGTGTTATCGTTTAATTCTGATCTGTTTCCAGGCCTCTGAATCAGTGAATGGTGTCCTTGACAAGAGTTTCTTCGACCGACCAGTCGTTGCACGGCCAAAAGAGTTCACTGACCTGCGCGAGGTTACGTGCCGCCATAAGCTGCCCATTGGTGACTACGTAGTCGTCCCGTCAACTTTTGAGCCAAACGAGGAAGGAGACTTTATTCTGCGAGTCTTCAGTGAGCGAAAGACTGATGAAGCGAGGTGCGTGGGAAGGGTAGATCCTTACAATAATCTATCTGTATTGTATTTGGAGAAGTTAATAGCGCCTCTCTGAGTGCAACATAATCAGTGGCGATTCAAATGCAAAAGCACAGCGAGAAAGAAAAGCCTTAAGAGAACGGGCAGAAACAGGTGTAGTCTCCCACCGACAGCTATAATGAAAGAGCGAGTCATAGAAGGCATATCATTCTAAAGTAAAGGGCAAACTGAGGAGTATGGAAAGAAGCAGTCCTAGTCCGAGGTACCAAGAGGTTAAGTCGGTGTAAAGAACGATGCGGGCGACCAGAGGCAGCCGATGAAGGACGACGGATAAGGTCACAAAGATAGTGTGGAGCCTGACCCAAAGCGCCCTGGATATAAGGAAAAGAGCTTATAAACGAATGCGGGCTATTAATGGAAGCTAGTGTAAGTGCTCAATCGTGAAGGTCGAGACATGTGACAAGCAAGGAAGGCGGGAAATCAGACGAGTTGCTGCATTTAGCACTCATTGCGCGAGTGGCAATCGAGATATCTGAAGACTAGTTCAACGCTATTTCGTGCTTGACTAATAGTGTTTACTGTTCTTCTGTATAGGGAGCTCGATCAAGAGACGTCTGCTGCCGATATCAAGGTATACAACTTCTGCCAATTGAACTTAACATCAATTTACATACATAAATTTATGCAGGCATACTTCAATCAATGCATCAAGTTTTTATAATTATTGCACTAAGCCAATAAGTCAAATGGAAACAGAATCACAAGATGATGCTAAGGTGGATCTGACAAGGAACAATATCTGCACACATTATCATCATCATCATCATCATCATCATATATCCTCGGGCTCATTGACCGTGAGTGTCCAATGCATCTTCTCCAAGTCTTCGGTCTTGCACCTTCCTTGTCAACGCATGCATTTAATCCTCACACCACTCTTTGATATCGTCAATCCATTCCTTACATGGCCTTCTTCTTGTTCTTTTTTCATCCATAGCTCCTAACACCACAGTCTTCATTAGCCCATTGTCCTTCGTTCTGCAAATGTGTCCAAACAGATATAACTTTCGCCTCATTCTGTCTGGTGTTGCCTGCTCTTCTTCTGATTTCCACGTTCAAATGCATGCATACGTACATGCACATATATGTGTACTCATAGAGCCTACAAATTATACATGCATACGTATGTGCATTCATGATCGCTTCAATAGTGGTTTACATGAACACAAACCTTACCCCAACAGTTGGGGGTGTCCGCTCAGATGTGTCGATGTGTCTCTGAGTGTGTTTTTTTTGTCGTTCCAGTGCGATGCTCTCGGGGAGATTCATCCCAAGGACAAGGAAAGCGAAACGATTGGACATGAGGCTTTCCTGAAATTGGCCGGAGAAGATGGTGAGGTCGACGTCTGCGAACTGCGGGATATCCTCAACTCCACCTTCAAGAAAGGTCGGTCGTCCAATATCAATAACAACAAATAGGGAACACCTATGCCGTGTAGCACATGTGTGTCTAGTCGTAATCATAATCGTAATGTCTAAACTCATGAAACGTTTCTTAATAGCAACAGCCTATTCGCGACTGTCGCGTCAAGTCATTGATGAGAGGGAGTCCTTCAAGTTTTTGTTTTCCAGACCGATCAGTGTGACAGAGCAATAGGCGTAATGTTGTAATTTGATTCCAAGGTTCCCTACGACTAATTGGGGAAGTAAAGACTATCTAATCTGTAATAGATATTGGAGGACAGCTCCCTATTACACTCCAGGAGTACAAAGTGTGCGTGCAGACAGAGCGGTACCAATGCCCACCTGTTGATCACGGTCAACCAGGCAGGATAACTGGTTTTGGAAAGTCCCAGAAAGGCGAGGTCATTGGTGAGTCTTGTAAAAGAAGCTGGGGATCTACAGCGAAAAGGAATGGCCTCCTTCTTGAGCAGCACACATTCCCTTACGAGTCGCTCTCAGACGCATTTGATGAGAGCTTGGAAACTGTTTCTTTTTGGACAAGTCGGACTAGTAGGCGCCTCTGAGTATTTCCCTAGCTTTGGTGCTATATAAATCCTCGAAATAATGAATGAATGAATACAGAAGCAGTACGTGGCGCTGCCGTTGTTGTACACAATGTCATGTCTTGGTAATGTTAGATTGACGTCAGATAAGTTAATGAACTGGCTAATGATGGTCTCTTTGTCCTACAGATTTCGCCTTCGATGGCTTCAGCAAAGAGGCAGCCAGAGCCATGGTGACAATGCGAGATGTGTCCTTTAAACCACGTCCCGTAAACTGTATAATTGTTATTGAGTATTTATGTGGCGCCTCTATAGAGCAAGACCATCCAGTCTGCGTTAGACTTTAGGAGATAGAATGTGACCAATAAAATGGAAGATGGCGTGATAAGAATGAACTGTCGTAATGTAAACAGTGAACACGTGATGTAAACACGTCGGTCGAGTTTTAGGTCGATTCAGTCGATAATCTGCCATAATAATTGTTTGGATACATCTTCTGCTTTGTATCCATTGCCTAGGGAGATATCCTGATTTTCAATTGCACTGATTCTTCACAGCCTGCTTGCACGGATCATGATGAGAAAATAACTATAATAACAATAACAGCATCAATGATTTTACTATTAGAATAAATTCCATGGTGAGAATATTGATGATGAGCAAATTTAACGGCAACACTTTGGGGGATGTCTGCAAGTATCAAGTAATGATGAACCTGTCTCAGGACAGATGTATGCAGCTATGAGCGACGGTATCGATGAACACTGGTCGTTTTGATTGCTTGTTCCTTAACGATTCCTTCTCTTAGGTCGACAAGACTGGAAAACTTGGATTCGAAGAATTCAAGGGACTCTGGGCGGATCTGGCACTCTGTAAGGTAAGCTAATGAGTATATCGTTTAATACTGCGCTTGAAACGCACATTTGGACATACAGCAAGAAGCAATTATCACAATACATAGAAGTAAGATAATGTAATGGAAAAAAAAGTTGATTGAATTTAATGAAATTATAGTGTCACAATTCATGTAATACGTTTCGATGTTTCTTTGACATCCTCCTCCATATCAATAGTCTATAATATGGTATTAACTCCCCGCATTCCAGTATGCGTTTCAACAAAGCTCGACTGCCTCATCCCTCTGTTCTCTTCGACCACTGAGCTCTGATTAGTATTTTTTAAGGTTCTTTATCTTCGCTTTACTGTCATTACGTCACATATATTTATATCTTTTATTTGTCTGCACCTTTCTTTCTGGTCTATGTAGTTACGCCACATAGGGGTGCCGGTAGTGTATACTTAAACTATCGGTGGGAATAGGCAACAGCGAGTAAATGGACTGGTCATCCACCCTTTCCTACTCAAAAGTGCCTATCTGGAGTCAGCTGCCAGCTTTAGGGACTGCCGTTCTGACTCATATTATTTGCTCTTTACAGAGAACTTTCAAGCTGATGGATGCCGATGGCAATGGACACTTCAACAGCCACGAATTTCGTAATGCCCTCAACACCCTAGGTACATCAAGTTTACCCTTCGTATTTATATTGTTTCTATAGCACCCTGCTTTAAACTTTTGTTTTGCCTCTTTGTGTCTCATTTAAAAAGCTGGTTGGTGATGGTTTATCCAGACGTTTTCTTTTGGGTTTTCTCTTGGATTTTGCTGCTTCTTGCCTGTTGTGGAGTTTAATAACATCTACGGTTGGTTTCAAAGACTGGTCCCAGACTGTCAAGCGCAATACTATTACACTCTGTGTTGAACCATGATCATTGTTATGACCATCCAAAGTAAATCAACCAATTTTGTATTCCTGTGACTTATCGTCATTTAACGAGATCAGTCGATTGCTTTTTGTTGTAATACCAAGGACAAATAAGGACTGTGCTGTCTGAAAGTGTTTTTCAGATGCTGGATCCTTGATTGTGAATTTTATCTCCGTATCTGTATCTCTCTGGGTCCATTCTGCTTAGTCACTTTTAATATATCTTCCTTACTATAGTAACTATGGTGATCGCAATGACTTATTAAAAGTGCTTGAGTCATTTCAAGTGAACGCTGTTCATTGTTCAGGACTCCGTTTGAACAACGCAACGTTCAAGACGCTCGTCATAAGACATAGTCACAAGGATGGTCACGTGGGCTTCGACGATTTCGTCTCCTGCTTCCTTGAGTTGAAGGATGTGTTTGGTGAGTGAATCGGTCGGCGCAGTAATCGCGGATTCATTTCATCAGCGGCATGCGACTTGGTTAAATCGGGAGTTGTGCTTCGGTCTCTGTTGTGTAATCGTAATCATAATCTCAAAACTTCTGAAGCACTGCCCGTAAGCCAAGCGCAGTCTATTCACGAGCGCTGCGTCAAATAAGATGGGTTGTCGAAATGGTAGTCCGAGGAAGGGCAGAATCGTGTTTCCGGAGGGTTAGAGGAGACAGAGTAGCTGCTAAGGTGTCGCTATGGACGAGGATTGGTCGATGATCGTTGGAGCGTTGGTTGATGGATGATAAAGGAGGATGGGTAGAGAGGTTAACAGTTAAATGGATGGATGGCTTGGATTGGTGAATTATTGATGGAGGGGCGGATGATGGTACGGTGGGAGGGATGGTCATCCAGTTGAATAAATTCATTTAAGAGATTCTTGTAGCGCCCTATCACTTGGGAGCGCTCCGCACCCAATCCGGCTGAAGAGAACATACTGATAACATATATGTATGTATGAAAGTCCGTATATTCGCATACATATAGGCCAATGTATCCGTAAATTGTCAATATTTCTCATCATTATTCACCAACCTTCCACGTAATCACAATTTTTGGACAAGAAAACTTTAACAGTTCTTTCAGTTGACCTGAAATGTTGTGATTTCCAAACTGTTTTATTTGTGCTGTAGGGATCTCCCACACATCTGACCCGGCTGGCAACGGACATTTCGTTTGCGTGGTTAGTTAGTCTACTAATTCAATCTTATCTAATGAGACCAATCTTATATCTCAGATAAATTTTAGCTAAGCCGATCTAATCTTAGGATGCCATCACACTGTACTACGGCGTTAGGTTCTATTCTATTTTATTTTATTTGCTTGTACACTGTGACATTTGATATCATTCAGGCCAGTACAGGGAGCGCCCTTGAGTAGAAATCTTGAAGGGCGCTATATAAATGTTTGATTACATTACATCATTGAGATTTTTTAGCAGTTAGAGATTCAAGAGTTCTCTCGATTTAAACCTGACTGAGCAATTCGTGAAGGAATTGAGAATTATTGGTTATCGTTGCACGAATCGATTATTACTATGACTGTTACGGTAGTCTAGTCTCCAAAGTGCTATCCTGATTCACCGACAAATAGTTGACAACAAATGGTTCACAGACAAAAAGTTCACGACGAAGAAATATATGCCTAGGCCTATTCGAAAGAAACGAAATTGGATCTACGATAGTAGGGCCTATTGCATGCTTAACGTAGAAGCTGAATTAATATAAGTAATTCTTCCTAAGAAGATCATAATCATAATAATACAGATGAAAATGATGCTTGAATAAATATAAATTGTATTATTTAAAGAAATTGTTCATGATTAAAAACAATAGGATTGAAGAAGACTTATTTTGTTGAAATAGAAGATGTATTATCACCAATACAACGTCTTTAGTTCCCCGAATATAATGCACGAATAATTCGTTTTTTGACCGTGAACCTTTTGACAACGTTAAACCGAAGTATGTGAGCGGCTTACGTGATGTGAATTGCTTCGTAAGACGTGTTGCGTACACAATTACACACACAATGAAACCGTCGTCCTCAATTACCATTTGTATATTTACATTTGTATATTTACATTTGTATATTTACATTTGTATATTTACATTTGTATATTTACATTTGTATATTTACATGCTGCTTATTTTATGCCTGTTTGCAGTATCCGCTAGAAGACAAGGTAGTGAAGGACGCTCCAGAGGTTGTTAAAAAGGTAAGTCGTATAATAGAGTTTTAGCGAAACAATACACTCGCCAGAGCTCATTTGCAAGCCCGTAAATATGAATTATATAAAAATTATAGCTCCACAATTATTGGTTCATTATTTGTGGACTCTAGTTAAAAATTATAAGTATAGTATCGCTTCGGCCGTCGAATCTGATTTTTGGTTGGCGAGTAAATGCATTATGTAGACAATAAGAAAGTTTTTTATAGAACGATAGGTAGTGAGATTTCCCTGTATGATAATGCGCTGTTTGGCATGTGTTGAGGATAGGATTCAAGCTGTTTGGACACTGTCAGTGCTATCAGTGTTATTCCATTTGCTTCAACGTGACCCTACTTTAAGCGCCAGTAACTCATTGAAAGCAGACTCACCCGATCTTTAGTCAAAACACTCGCGCATCGCCATATCACCCCCACTCCTGAACTTATCCACTGACTGGAAATCGCCGCACGCAACCACATCAAAGTCGTCCTATTGCTACCCTAACACTCCAATACTCCCAGTCAAAGTAGGCTTCCTTGGCGAGCTCATCGCCATCCAGCCATTCTACCCGCCAGATTTCACTATTTCCTCAACCTCACCCACCTCCACTCACAATTCTCCCTAAGATTTCCAACCGATTCATATTCCACACTGCGCCTTCCCCTGAAACGCTCAGTTCCTCCGTTATTTATTGCCGCTTTGTAGTTGTAACGCAGTCTTCCGTTGGCCCCTCTACTTGTCACTCTACCATAATCCATCTGATCTTCCATATTCCAACCCTCTCATTCTCAACGAATCCCCTTAGGAACTCCACATCCATCCTCCTTCTCCTCTTCTGCCGTCTCCTTCTCTTCCTCCCTCTCCTACTCCTCCTCCTACTCTCCTTCTTCTCCCCTTCTCTTCCTCTTCTACTCATCTCATTGCTCCTCCTCATTCTTCTCCTTCCTTCCTCGTCCTCCTTCTCCTCCTCCTTCGCTTCCCTTAAGGCTTCCTCCACCTCTCCTCCCTTATCCTCTTCCTCTGCCTTTTTCCACCTCTGCCTTCTCCTTCTCTTCTTCCTCCTGCTCCACCTCCTCCTCTCCTTCTTCTACTCCTTCTCTTCCTCCTCTACTCATCCTTTTACTCCTCCTCATCCTCCTTCTCCTCCTCCTCCTCCTCCTTTTCTTCTTTTTCTGCTTCCTCTTCCTCTCCTCCCTTCTAGTCTTCTTCCTCTGCCTTCTCCTCATTTGCCTTTTCCTTCTCCGCGTACTCCTCCTGCTTCACCCCTCCTGCTTTACCCCTCCTCACCTTCTTCTCCTCTTCTACTCATCCTTATGCTCATCCTCATTCTTCACCTTCTCCTCCTTCTCGTCCTTCGCTTCCTTTTCTGCCTCCTCTTCCTCTCCTCCCTTCTCCTCCCCTTCCTCTGCCTTGTCCTCATCTGCCTTCTCCTTCTCCTCTTCCTCCTGCTCCACCTTCTCTCCTTCTTCTCCTCTTCTACTTTTCCTTATGCTCATCCTCATTCTTCACCCTCTTCTCCTCTTCCTTCTCCTTCCCCTCCTGGTCCTCTTCCTCCTCCTCCACCTGCATTTCCTCTTCTTATTGCTCTACCCCTCTTCCTGTCCTTCTTCTCGTCCTTCACTTTCTTCTCTGGCTCCTCTTCCTCTCCTTCTCTTATCCTCCTATTCCTCTGCCTGGTGTCTCTCTGGATCCCTTACTCCCTCCTTATTGGACATTGTTTCTAACGCAACCACTCCGATACAACGCAGAGCGTGTTAATGTGCAATTATTGCTCTGCGTTTAACTTTTAAACTCAAGCAGCAATAGAGGCACAGATGATGCCCGAATTTCCGTTAAGTGAGATGCATTATAAGAAAAGTTTCTCAATCTGAAATCGTGTATCTGTTTAAAATCAGGCTGAGGTTACTGGATGTTGTTGTTGCCAACCACGTTACAACGCCTGCGGCGGTGGGTACTATTCAACTGTCAACATCGGCACTTTCAACAATTTCGGCAATGTTTACTTCCACTAAGTATTCAAGCAAGAAAATTCTTTCGACTAGGAGTGCGTCTCATGCAAATCAATCGACGTCAAAGGACAGCACTTATATTTCGCGTATAACTCGAAACTTTTTTATGGATTTTATAGATTTAGTCATGCTTTCATCGTCAATGTCCCTCTCGCTTTGTAAATAACTGATTTGAATCGTCGTTTGTCTTTCTGCAAACGTTTTATAACTTGCTTCTTTAAACTTAATTTGAATTCATATGATATAATTGTGCAGAGTATTCAAGGATACGTTGGCTTTAAAGGATTTTAAGAAAATAAAATCTGCTTCGTTCACGAAGTATTGTCTCGCTTTGTGTTTATTTCGGATTACTCGAAGGTCTTTCGATTTATGTTGATACGTATTTCCCGTTGATACCTGTATCAGAATAAGTAAACCTTGGTTGATACCCACCAAGTCAATTCGGACCATGTTAGAAATTGTAGTTACAGATTTAGATAGCTCCGCAAAAAAAACTCATCACAGACAATATTACGCTGTGTTGTCTAGAATTCATTACCAATTGTGAAGGCAATAGGCTATAGCTCTCTAAAGTTCAAACGTATCTACTCAAACGACGTTGCCCTGTTCTCATCTGAACAGAGTCTGCTCCTTGTCCTTTTAACCCGAACCCCACTTGGCATAACCGCGCTTTCTCAGTGGTGGACCCTCGGTTTGGAATGGTCTCTCCTCTGAAGGTTGTTTCTCTTTCCCAAGACCTTCTCTCGTGCGTTCTTTTCTTGCCATAAGACTGCCTTTTAGCCGTATTGAGTTTTGGTGCTCCTCAGTATTATTTCTCCAAGGGCGCTATATAAATGTTTAATATGAATTTCTTATCTGTTAATCAAACAATTTTATAGCGCCTATACTGTCTATACTCAGAGGCGCTCCAGGCCCAGACCTGGCGGTAAAAGTGGTAGGCTTTACTTAACATTGAAGAGCGAGGGAAGAATCCGAGATAGGCATCGTTCCTCCACAGAGAAACCATTCCACGCCAGCGTCTGTAACAGCGCGCTATTGCATCGTGACTGGACGTTGTAAAGGAAAGAACACTCAATCGCGTTTGGCAGCAGAGTGAAGAGGACGGAGACCGTCGTAGGACAAGATCTGGCAAGTACATGGGCGCCTCCCCTGAGAGGAAATTCAAGCCCTGTGAAGAGATGCGGAAGTGGATGTGCTGAGGAATTTGGAACCGGAGTCAAACCGGATTTATTCGTACCCGTGAGGACTCTACCCTTACCCGACCCATGAAACCCGTTATCCATAGCCCGAACTATACATGCATATACAATATACACCACATAAGCGCATCAACGAAGGGCCATGAGTATGTAGGATGCGTTAGGCAAAGAGCGATTGGCTGGCCATTACACAGATCCGGTCAATTAGTTGGGTCAAAGCAATGCCTGCCTATCAGTAATGATTACTCTTAGACTAACAAACGATACCACCATTTCCACGCCTGGTATAGAGGCTGGGAGGTTTGGTAACTTAGATCGCGGGCGCCTAGATATTATCGCTTGAAATTTATTGCTATTGAGTTTGAAACTCCAAGTAAGTGCCCACGTAGCAACATTTTCAAGCTCAGAGCAATTGGTTTCATATGAATAATGCACAAGTTGTGAGTGACACAGCGAGTTCTGCACTGTGCTGTATCGTTCAGAGGTGGCGTGGGGTAGGGACGTGGCGCCATATATCGATCTCCTCAACAACCCCAGCAGATCGCAATTAATATTTAGATACGTGGCGAGATTTTCGGAATGCATTTATACGCTCGGTGCGATAAGGCTTCGTCGAATGCTCCGGAACCGATATGGTTTGCATCAATGCGGCATTGGCCATGGTCATGAATTTGCATCTGATCTAGTATGTACCAGATCTGAAAAGGCGCCATTAATAACTAAGTTTAATGGGCTGGACATGGAGTCGGAGACCATCACCTTTGCCGTCAAGGTTTTCCATCAGCTGTTCAACTGTTTCGGGTTTGGTTATAGAGGGAGAGGTTGAGCCATAGAGGCGTTATATAAATGTACTCCCAGAAGGGGTGTGAAAGAAATGAAACCTGTACGGAAAGAAAGTCTGCGAAAGTGATGGTCGACTTTAGCCGCTCCCATTCACAAAGATGGGCTGCGATAGATGACGCACAGTTGGACGACGTCACTTCGGCTTCATTGCCATGACAACATGACAGCAGCATTCTTAAGCAACAGTAAAACGATGCAACTTGAATATTATTCTGTTAAACGATAGGGAAATATCAATCGGTTTACCCGTTGTTGTTACTATCAACTTCGTCAGCTGCTTATTGTTTCTTTTTCCTGATCTTGTGACGCTGTTGCTACCTAGTCTATGCATTTGTCACCTGCCGACTTGACCATTGCATCTCTATTCTGGTTCGTCTGCACCGATTGCTGATAGTCTTGTCTGCGCCAAAACGGTGCGTCAAAGCGTCCTGTACCGTTACTAGGTGTCACCACATAACACACGCCCCATGGTATGATTCATGCATTCGTCGATTGCAGAGCCACCAAGCGGTTGGTATATTTGAAGTGTCGTATCGTAGTTAGTTGAGATGTCTATCTGCGGGCATCGGGTCTAATAATTCTGTTTGTCCTGACAGCAGTATGTGTTTATCCTGAAGGCACGTCAAGATCGGGTTGTATAAATTACATTGGATGTAGGCCTAAATATTCTAGAGGTTGCAATTTACTATCCGAAGGATTGTTGATGTTTCCACTTGAAATTGAAGTACTCGAATAAGAATGTAGTTCTATTTGTATATTGCAAACATTTTTACGTGTGTCACAGTGGCCAATTGGTTAGAGCGGTCGGCCCGTAACGCTCAGTGTGCGCTGAGTGATCGGGTTCGACCCTCGTCCGATGAGTCACTGTGTAGGAACGTTGAGTAAGTCCTTCGCACTGCAGTACAACTGGAATTGCGCCATCGAGGCTTGTGCACTCTTGAGCAAAAGATGTTGGAAGAAGGGCAATTTCAAATTTCACAATAAATAAAAAATAAATAAAATTTTGTGAGCAAGTATTTATATTGTAGGCCGAATTAAAATACTCAGAAAATATTATCCTCATCACTAACCGTTGAACAAATACATGTAGCTGTCTAAACCTGTTATCTCCATAATTCAATCTTGATCCTAGGTATTATGAGTTTCGACTACATTACAAAGTTACAGATTAGCCTACTTCATGACACTATGAATGATCTGTTATTTTAAACAATTTACCACATAGTGTTTCTAAATTGCATAATTAACTAGATGAGATGTAAATTTGGACATACCGGCAGATAGGAATTTCTGTTCTACCATTAAGCCATCCATTCTGTACGCAGTTTATAATGCATTTAAAAATAGTACTTGATATTTTTTTTCTGTATAACTGACTTTAATTAATACAGTCTACGCATTACATTGTACTTGTGCTTAAGACAGACTAATATTCGTGTGACTGTGCATGGTGGGACACAGAGTTCGACCGTACGTACGGAACGTACGCTATTTTTTCTGCTGAAATGCGTACGTACGCGTACGCTATTTTTTGGCTAAATTAATAAATAGCGTACGCTAATTTTTCTGCATTACGTGTCATCTTTATCACTATAATATCAACAGTATTATAAAGAATGAATGTATGAAGTTGCAAAACTGTATCTAAATTTAGATAAAATGCCTTAAATTATTCCATAGATTTTAAATTGACCATAATTAATTCATCAGTTTAGACCATGAGATGCATCTGTCACCTCCAGACACCAACCTCCACGCAAACAAGTGCAATTGCACCACTGGCTATATAAGCACGCGTTGCTGAGACGATGTCGTGGTCGCAGAGGTCGTCTCCAGGTTGTTCTACCCGTTCATCCGTCTGACGCGCTTATTCAAGGTGCAGTATGCTATTTTGTTTCTAAAGTATGTAAGTATATACGCAGACTCGTATATATGTATGTATGTTGGCAACGTTGGCAAGGAGCCGGAAAGGTCTACAGACAATGATGGATAGGCTGAGCATAATATCATCTGAAGCAGCTGGATAGTGGCAGAAGCAGTTGGTTATTAATAGAAGCAGTTAGTTATTGGCAAAAACAGTCTTATGGGTAATGGCAGAAGCAGTTGGGTGTTGGCAGAAGCAGTTGGGTACTGGCAGACGCAGTTGGGTTTTGGCAAAATCAGTTGGGTATTGGCAGACGCAGATGGGTTTTGGCAGGCGCAGTTGGGCTTTGGCAGAAGCAGTTAGGTCTTGGGAGCAGCAGCTGGGTATGGGCAGAAGCAGCTTGGTTTCGGCAGAAACAGCCTTCTGGGTAATGGCAGAAGCAGTTGGATATTGGCAGAATCAGTTAGGTATTGGCCGAACCAGTCTTCTGGGTATTGGCAGAAGCAGTTCGACGCCTCTTGACGTCGTGACGAGACTCACCAGAGGCGCAGAACTGCGAGAGTACGACGAATGATGACAAAATGATACCGGGAGGAGAGACCAAAGACTCTGGAAGTAGGAAAAAGATCTTCTTTGCGCTTGGTCATTATTATAAGGTCTAGATGTATGAGAAGCAATACTTTACATCCGATTGCATTGCTCCCTTATATTTTGTTTTCGCACATTACGTTTCCAGTTTGGTAGAAGCGACACAGTTCATCTTTGTCATCCAAGTTTACTCCGGACGTTGAACAGTCAGCATTTTGTGTAGACACCATCGGCTTTACCTTCAAAAACTCGGTAAATGTCGTTCGTCGAGCAAATCAGGCCATTCAGGTTTTGTTGAAGCGACAAAGTTCATCGGCGCTATCCAAGTCAATTCCAGAGGTTGAGGAAACAACGGTTTGTGTAAACACCATCAGCTTTTCCAGTAGAAAACTCGGCAACAAACCATCCAAAAATGCCAGTCGTCATTAATAACTGGTCCGGATTTTGTCCAACGATCCGCGACACAGGTTTCGGTCTGAGTCGGAAGTGCGACTACGTTCCTTTATGTCCAGGTGGGGCTACGAAGACCTACGAGGAGATCAAGGCGGAGTGTCTGGCGAGTGGATCGCTCTGGACGGATCCAGACTTTGCGGCAGTCACCAGTTCCATCCACTTCCGTGATCAGTCGTCTGCGTGTCAGAATATCCAGTGGAAAAGACCAAGCGTAAGTGGTTTCATTCATAGGTGTATCAGTATCAGTATCATTATCATTAATAGTATCATTATCGGTATCAATTGAAGTATCATTAATAGTATCGGTGTCGGTATGATTGTCATTACCAGTATCATTATCAGTGTCACTGTCAGAATCAATGTCATTATCAGTGTAAGTTTCAATGTCAGTATCGGTATCATCATCATTATCAGTGTTATTATCAACATCATCATCAGTTTCAGGATAATTATCAGTATCATTCTAAGTACAGTGTATCATTATCAGAATCAGAATATGTATCAGTTTCGGTATCATCACAAGTTTAAGTATTTTTATCATAATTATCAGTATCTTGATTTGTATTTCATAGCGTTGCATCACATTAATGGCATTTATGCAGCAGAATTTATCAAGTAGAATTTAAAATCAAAATAATTATATGTCAATTACAGTTAGCGTAGAGGAGTCATCTGGGAACGCCTGGGTGCTTATCCATGTCATCGCATCTATGGTCCTGGCATCTATGGTCATGGCAACTATGTGGGACGGGCATTCAAGTTATGCAAGGCAGCTACAAGTAACTAAATTAAAGTAATCTAAAGATATTGATTATGGTTAATTTAACAATTATAAAGCATCTTAGCTGATAAACTGAAAAGTGGGAACCCAGCAGATGAGCCTTAGCCTAGCCTATTAATTAATTCCGGTTAGTAACACAGCGGTTTCTATGATGCCTAACCCGGATAAAAAGAATAGGTTTCTTGTGTTGCTGAAACGCATTCTTGGATTACATGCACGAAACACAATCATTACCATAATGGTTGCGAATTGTTTCAGGAAATTTGTTCCAATCCTCAGCTGTTTGTCGATGGAGCGAATCGTATGGACGTCAACCAAGGCATCTTTAAGTACGTATTATGCAGAATTTGTTTTTTATTAAGTGTTCCTGCAATTTTTAGCTTGATATAGCGCATCATCAAGAAGAACACTACTCAGAGGCGCTCTCTGCGCTAGACTACATGTACATGATATTGGGTATGTCTCACCCCTATTTTGGGTTAATTTTAGTGCCAGCTTGGGCACATCTTGCCTATAGTTTTATCATGCTTTCGCACATTTTAGGAGGGCTTCGATCACTGTTATAAGGGTGAGAGGCGATACAAAATGATGCCAATTGATTTTCTTTATCATAGATGACTGCTGGTTTTTGGCCGCTGTGTCGAGTCTGACCACAAATCAGATTCTTCTGAACAGAGTCATTCCAACTGGACAGTCCTTTGACAAGGAATACGCCGGTATGTAACCCGTGTCAATTTCTATGTTGTAAAATACATTATAGCATCATTGGTCAAAGATATAGTTAAGATTTGTTGAGGTGCTTCATTTTCATGAAACACCTCATGTCATGTCAAAGGTAAGGTATAGCACAGATAGATAAGATCAGATGGGTACGATGAGGTAATGTGGGGTGGGGTGCAGTAATGGAAAGTATGGTAAGATGATGTTTTGGAAAAGTGAGTAGAATAATCAGTTACTCTCTGTGGTACAGCCTGGCAAAGCTGTATGGCAATGGTAACCCACATTTGTGAAATTGAATTCAAGGGTGCCTCTTACCTTGGCTGCAATTTCGAGTTACCTAGATGAACAAGAGGAATTAGTGACTTCATTCTCTGAGCCACGGCAGATGAGTGAGTCTAAGTTACAACTTACAAGCAAGGCCGTATTCTCCGACTGCTCAATAAACTGCATGATGTATTTCATGAACTTTAACCTTCTGTTCAATTTCAATATTATTGCTGTTGACCAGCGTCCTAAATAATGTTCAACTTGGTTCTGATTCAGAATGTACTAAACCGGGTTTGTCTACAAAAGTTTCGCTCTGTCTGGACGAAATATTTTAGATAAATGTTCCGCCATGTGATCATGGAACATTATGCGTTACAGGGGTGTTCCGATTCCACTTCTGGCAATACGGACGATGGGTTGAGGTCCTCATTGACGATCGTCTTCCTACACAGGAAAACAAACTGATTTACATGCACTCAAAGGAAGGAAACGAGTTCTGGAGCGCCCTCCTTGAAAAGGCGTATGCAAAGTGAGTCACAGTGTTGTCATCGGTTCATTATTATTGAATGGACAATTTCTAGAGCGCTGTAACGTAGGTCATGCCGCTACAAGGGCGCTTAACTTCTTATCTTAACTTCTCGCTTATTTGGTGTGCTAAAGTCTAAAGGGTTTTTTATGCTGGTCTGTCAACCCGTGGACATGGGTATAAAATCACTGCTTGCACTCTCAATCCTGGATAAAATAGGAGGGCGACGCTAATGGTCTTTGTTATCATACAGTGTCGTTTAACTGCAACACCACAGATGCGTGGTTATCTCTGCTGCACTTGCACCATACATTGACAATCTCAATAGGACGGAAATTAGGGAGAAAAACAGGCAATCGCCATATTCCCTTGTTGCTGTTCTCCCAACAAGAACGTCCACAGAGCGTCATTGAAGCTTAGCCGGGTTCGGTTCAAATTTCTGGAATTGGTTGCTTAGCATTCTACGACATTACTTCTTGGTCTGTAGTAGGACCTCCCAATTTCCCGTTAACGCTTTAAAAATCGATTTCTTTCATTAGTGGTTTCCGCATTTAGTTCGCAATCGCCCGTGATAAACTTACGTACGGTATCGTATTGAAATTGACACAACTTTTCAAGTTTACTTCATAGTTGAAACCCTTGAAGTTTAATATCTTTTTTTAGTTCCTCTTTGCACTTTCTCAAGCTATGTGTGTTGTGTAGCAGTTATTATGTAGTTATGTATTATGAAAGTACCTCTATTCAAATGTTCTCCCTTTTCTCTTAAATTGGATTTACTGTGCTGCTTTCGGGCAGTAGGACCTGTAACTGAGTAACAAACGATTACAGTCGTGCACCAGCAAATATTGTGCAAAGGGCGCCTAGAAAATCTAATAAATGATACTCATATTGGTCCCCATTCCTTGATTATTACTCATTACAAGCGTTGTTACTTAGCTAGTACTTTGAATAATGATATCAATAATTATAGTAATTGTGATAATAATATGAATTTGTAATAACGATTACGATTGAAATTATGGTATGATGATGATGACGATTATTATGTGTGTCGTAGGTTGAACGGATCGTATGAGGCTTTGAGCTGGGGAGTGGCGAGCGATGCTCTGACTGACT